>CM055281.1:45878318-46087052 GCA_029237695.1 Conchocele bisecta
TATCTAATTATTTAAATATACTTTTTTTAATTCATAATACAAATAATCTAGAGATAATTATTATCCTTATTCAAACTCAATACAACGTTTCCTTTGTGAAGTGTATCGTACTGTATATGCTGTGTAACGTCAAGTCGCAAGACTGTCGACAGCGTATGCGCTAACACACACGACGTGTAATTATCAAAAAATTGCTAGCACCTCTTTGGAAAGTTTGAATTTCCGCGCGAACTGTTTTACTAAATTCATTATAGATTAGTTGATTTTTTAAGTAAAATGGACACTGATTAATAATATCGATGGCTCAAGATGATTAAAACAGTATGTAGCTGTCAAACAACAATGTTTCTTTTAAATCATCATCATTTCGCTGTCCAATCTCCCAATCTCCCCCTACTATATCAGTGCGCAAAATATCAACATATATAACAAAGAACTCTAATACATTACAGTTAATACTTTATAAAGTATACAAAAACTTTTGCAATAACACACATATAATACAAAAAAAGGAAACAACACATGTATTATGTTGAAACGGTAAGATAGCTCGCTGTTTTACTGTTGTTGAACTACTTTTCTATGGCGTAGTACCGCGTGTTTTTCTAAAGTTAAACCCGCAAACAGTGACACTGCGACCGCCACTTAACTCATTAGCATATCTGCAATGACTGAGAATTTTCATATAGTTACTAAATCCAAGCTAATAGCTCGGATAAAAACATTGCATATATATTCTACGGAGCCCTACAGGAGACGTAGAATTCTTTTTTATTAACTCTTTCCCACGAAATAACAATTCGTTCCCACGAATTAACAATTCGTTCCCTCAATTTAACAATTCGTTCCCACGAAATAACAATTCGTTCCCACGATATAACAATTGTTATTTCGTGGGAACACAATTGTTATATCGTTGGAACGAATTATTAATTGTCAATTCGAGGAAACGAATTGTTAAATTGAGGGAACGAATTGCTATTTCGTGGGAATGAATTAATTAAAAAAAATCCATGTTCCCTGCGGGGCTCCGTAATATTCGAGTACAACTACAGTAAACTGTTATTTTGTTAAACCCCATGTTAAGAAATAAAATACATTCAAGAAGGTACGGCAGCTTAAAAGGGTATGCGCAATGTTTTTTCTATCTCGTTCCCACGAAATAGCATCTCGTTAACATGACATAACATCTCGTTCCCACGAGATACATGTAGCATCTCGTTACCACGAGTTAGCTATGTCGTTCCCACGACATAACATTTCGTTCTCTGGAGATAGCATCTCGTTCCCACGAAAAAGGATATCATTCCCACCAGTTAATTATCACGTTCCCACGACATAGAATCTATCAAAGGTTGTTTCTAAACTACTGAAGTGGAACCTCTCTAAACCGAACACCAAGAAAATATATGTGATCTCGTTATGAGAGGTGTCCTGGCAAGGCATCTCAGATAAAAATGCATGTTGATGATTGCAAAAGACAGAATTATGTCCCGGAATGGTCATATTCCTGATTTACAGTTTAACATCTCTAAACCAGATACCCTGGGGACCTCCCATGGTGTCAGGCTTAAAGAGGTTTCACTATGAATTTTCGCTTCATATTTATTGGAATAAATGAGTAAAATGTTAGATAAAGAAAATGTCAATTCGTACCTACGATATAACAATTCGTTCCCTCGAATTAACAATTCGTTCCCAGGAATTAACAATTCGACCCGTGGGAACGAATTGTTATTTCATGGGAACGAATTGTTAAATTGAGGGAACGAATTGTTAATTCGTGGGAACGAATTGTTAAATTGAGGAAAATAATTGTTATTTCGTGGGAAAAAATAATTCTACGGGGCTCCGTAAATGTGAGCTTGCTGGCAAATTTTGGTGCACTTATTTCTTCCCATTATTTGTCGTCTGCTGAGTACGTTCTAGTATCCATTTACTCAGTAAAACGTGCTTAGCTAACAATCATTTCAAATGGAAATGAGTATAATGTGCTGCTAAACCATGTTTTATTGCGAGAAACGACAAAATATGAAAGAGCAGCAAATGTCAATTTTCGTTACCCGCATTCTAAGGGTCAAAATACTGAAGGCCAAGTTGAAGGTCAGCCTAAGGACACAATGATTTTAGTTGAACAAATATCAAGTGTTTATTACTCCATATAGGTATATGTTTTTACCACTCATTTGAACCGTCTCGTTGAGACGGTTCAAATGAGTGGTAGCAACATATATTCCTGAGATGAACTAAAGAAAATAGGGAATTTGTTCCTCAAAAGTTTCATACTACTATAATTGTATCCCGTCACTAATGGGTTAAGGTTGGTGTACCGTTCGTGTGGCCCCATGTAAAGTCAATGGAAATCTAATAAAAAGGCCTACACATAAAACGATAGCTACTTCCACAAATAAACCATATATATGCATTGTATAAGTATTTATACAGATGCTGCCAGCAAGGAAATCACACCATATGCTGTAGTTATAAAATAATAAGCCAATTTTGGTGTTTTACA
Organism: Conchocele bisecta; assembly: GCA_029237695.1. Taxonomy (NCBI): domain Eukaryota; kingdom Metazoa; phylum Mollusca; class Bivalvia; order Lucinida; family Thyasiridae; genus Conchocele; species Conchocele bisecta. The sequence goes on from CM055281.1 coordinate 45,880,834, forward strand.
TGTACAGTGCAACCTCTCTACAACAGCCACCCATGGGAAGACGCAAAACTGGCTGTTGTAGAGAGGTTGCTGTTGTAGGGAGGTTTTTGCTGAGTTAAATTTTGTTGTCCGCTGTTTATTTATTTTCTTTGATAATTCTCATCAAAAACATGTTTTGGCAACATTTTAGAATCATTTCCAATGGAAATGATTCTAAAATGCTGTCAAAACATGTTTTTATTGAGAAAGAAGGCAAAAGCAACAGCAGACGATATTTTTCGTGCTCAACAGTCTAAGGGTTAGATACAGAAGAAATCCTCCATTTGGCCTATAAAATAGCGGCTGTTATAGAGAGGGTGTTGTTGTAAAGAGGTGGCCGTTCGGGGAGGTTTGAATGTACAATTTGGCTTATATACACCTGTGTAGAGGCATAAATATAAGTGTGCTACATTAAAATGTGTCTGTCATCTGGATATTACAGGTATGTGCGCATTTTGATTGGTATCTGCATAAAGACTTACCGATCACATCCAAATAGCTATTGTTTTACGAGTAGGTTTTTTTATTAGATTTCCATAGACTTTACATGGGGCCACACGAAGGGTACAACTACCTTAATTGACAATATATACGGTGCTTTTACATACTATAAAAATATAATATAAATCATTTTGCCTGACCTTGTAACTATCAGTCTGTCATTGGATGTTGATAGATATTTATCATAAGTATGTGACCCTGATTGGAGAAATGGGGCTTTTATGATTTGTGAATAGTGTAGCTCATGGTCAAATAACACACTCCTGTAGCCTGATAACAATCTAGTTTGCTAGTTAGAAGCATGACGGGTGTTTTACTGATGAAATGGATAACATGGGCAGGTCCTGATCAGAATGTGCGGATGCACAGGCTGATCTTGATCTACACTGGTCGCAAAACCCATAAGCCCCATTTATACAGTCACACTCATATAGGGTTATGATCGGACAAAACCAGTCTTATTAATTTCTGACCAGTGTAGATCATAAATAAGCCTGCGTTCATTGATATCAATCCACACTATTCGCTTGTCACATACAAGATAACTCGTGTGCCGAACGGCGAACAATGATGCCCTGATCAGACTGCGCAGTCTGATCTGGGTATTCACTGGTCGCGATGGCAATACAACTGGTTTTGTTCAATCAGGGGCCAATTTTGTAATTTACCTGTACAGTCGGGCGCTTCATCCGAACTTTTAGAACCTAGAATAAAGAGAAAATAATCAACAAGGTCAAATTTAGGATCGTCTGGAAATTTCAAATGATGGATTTATATGTATTGAACATAGGCTGCATATGCAGCCTATGTTCAATAAATGTAAATACTATAATTGTTTGCAAGAAAACAGTGTTAATGTGAAATGTACAGACTATCATAATTTTGCAATTACGAACATTTTAAAGTTTAGTGAAATGACCCCCTGTTCTTTTATGTCGCATTGGTGAACAAATTAAATTTGAATTCGGAATAACTTCTCTGAAAACTGAAAGGCTCATTCTTAAATTTTACGAACATGTAATATTACGTAGTATTGAAAAAAGATTTGTTTTCAATCTTTAATATGTAACCGTAAACAGTGGTTCGAAACAGACAGTAATTTTAAAAGTATGTAGATGAGAACTTACACGTTTGTTCAGCGTACGACATCGTCACCATGGCTACCACGGCGCATAAACACAACGGTATCGCTCTCATTCTGATAGTTTATATTCTGAAAATGAGAGAAATATAAATCAAAGTAATGAAAGTACTGAAATATGTTATTTCCACAAACACTGATCGGTGTGTGGGGTAAGTCAACTTTGTAAAACCCACTGGTATAACTTGTAGGGTCAGTACTGAAATATTTAGCAAAATCGTCCACACCCGTTTACTGCTAACTCCGTACGTACTGTCCCGTGAGACTGAAAGATAATAGCTGCTGTATTCATACGCATGAAATGTCTTGATTAGTATCTGATAAACTTAACTGATAACCTGAGCACTGTGAAAACTATAGAGAATATATATGTAGAGTTTTAGATACAAAGCAAGACAGACCAAAACGCCATAGGATAAGTTGGCACGGGGCACTATTTGCTTGGTCGTACTCGCCGTTTAGGCGTAGCTCGATCAATGGCTGCCCCCACAGACATTTGCTTGACACAATATGCTATCTCAAGGGAGATAATATAAAAAATGAAGCATTGATTGCATCCGTTCTGTAACTATTAGATTATAGAGGATCTTCCACACATAGAGGATCTTACATAGTGGATCTTACATAAAGGATCTTACGTGAGTTATATTTATTGAAGAAGGTTACTGATTTCATAGCACACGAGACACTGGCGTTCTCAGTGACAAACAGTATGCAATACTACGGAGCCCCGCATGGGACATGGATTTTTTTTGTATTACTTCGTTCCCACGAAATAACAATTCGTGCCCACGATATAACAATTCGTTCCCTCGAATTAACAATTCGTTCCCACTAAATGACAATTCGTTCCCTCAATTTAACAATTCGTTCCCTCGAATTAACAATTCGTTCCCACGGTATAACATTTTGTTCCCTCGAATTAACTATTCGCTCCTACGATATAACAATTCGTTCCCTCGAATTAACAATTCGTTCCCACGAAATGAAAATTCGTTCCCTTAATTCAACAATTCGTTCCCTCGAATTAACAATTCGTTCCCACGATATAGCAATTTATTCCCACGAATTAACAATTCGTTCCCAATTTAATACAAAAAAAAGAATTATACGTCCCCTGCGGGGCTCCTCCGTACAATACTGACTGGCACAATGACGCGCCGAGCAGGATGTTCCTATGTGACACCCCTTATGTCAATGTGTATGATCACGTGGTACTAAAAACAACAACAAGTACCGATTCAAAGAACGTATTCTTTTATAGTGTCCTTATTACGCAACGGATTTTGATGAAATATGGCGCATGAAAAGCGTCTTGTTAAGCTGCATTTGGTGGTCTCTGTATTTTCGCCCAAACTTCTGTCGTTTTGCGAAGAATCGATGTCCGTGTCTCCGACACGGAAATCGATTCTTCGCAAAAACGATATAAGTTTGTGCCAAACTCACTAGACCACCAAATGCAGCTCATGAAGACGCGTTTATCAAAATCCGTTGCATATTAAGGAAAATATCAGTGGGCGACGTTGTTGTTGTTGTAACCACGTGATCATGCACCTTGTAGGTGGTACATTCACTGTTTTTAAACACAGGAATTTCCCACTAAGCAATGCAAAAACTTTGCGATAATAATAAATTTTAGCAAAATTTAAGATTGAGCCTTCTTTTTATTTCGTGAAATTTTATCAAATATTGATTTTACTACGACAAATGATTTCTCTATGGAAGTTTAACACTGTGGAAATGAGCTAGTTAGAGGTGTACCGCTTTGAGCTGGCGTGTTATTATTGTAAATATTATTGTAAACATGTGCTATTTTTAAATAGTTTACGTCATATGTTGTAGACATGGTATTTGTATACCAGCGCAAACGCATTAACATTCGATATAATTGCTAATAATAGTAACATCGTTTAGTGCACTAATGGGTAGATCTGCTGTTTGGTGATCGGACGGTCGTGCGTTAGAATCCTGCCAAGGCATACATTTTTCCCTCGCTTTTACTATTTTGGCGTCAGAAGTGTCACCGTTCGTCGCCAGTTTACCCACTGCTCCAGTATGAGAAACTGTTTTGTCAATCGCTATATATCGATCATGACTATAGCGACGCGCCATAATAAACAGGGAAATGCCTACAGGAATTCCATGTTTATTTATACACCAATGTTTATATAAACAAAGCATATAAACAACGCCATGTCAGGCTGGTATACTTATAGTACATGTGCAGGAGGAGTCAACAAACCTCGCTAGATAGATTGGAAATGATCTAGCTAAGAAAACAAGTTAGATTTTGAAAATCGGTCCCCTATTTCTGAATTAGAAAAAAATCTCCGTGTTAAATTCCCATAGACATCTTCACAGCACTTGTTTTTCGCAATGAAATCGATATTCGGATATACAAAGAAGGTTCATTCTTAACGTTTGCTATAATTTAATAGTATCGAAAATAATATTGTTCTTACATTGTTTATATAGCCGTAACATATGGGCAGGTTTCGTGAAACAGACAGTAAGACACAATCGGCGTAGGTAGGTAGAAATAAATGTAAATGTAAATGCTTGATTTAACGACGGCACTGGCTCGATGACCTTGCATGTCGGGACCAACTATTTAAAGGTAGATGCCCACTCAGTAGGCACAAAATGTTCTTTATATCAGAGACATCATCTGAGACATTTTCTGGTAAAATAAACATTCATTCACCAGTACCCCACGTATTGATTGGCATTATTATACATTGTATAGCAGATATAAATTTACAAACTGATATCAGGGGCGATAACCCTGTGTTTCCGTAAAATGTTAACGGACATTACTATTTATTCTCAGTATTTATTGTTTGATGTGCAATGATCATACTTTATAATCTGTCGAAAATATTATATTTTCAGGTGACGCATTTAATTAGTATAAATAATTAAAAAATATCATACCTCATTTGAATATGAAAATAGCCTGATAGCACCGCGCGTCACTAACAGTAAAATAACCATTACTAAATGATTATATCTGTATAGCGGTCACTTGTAATTTGTAGAACAGGTGGAATAGTGACACAATTATATACTTATTTAATTCGTATAGATAACATTTTGTTCCTACTGAGTGGGCATGTACCTTTAAAGGTACATGCCCACTCAGTAGGAACAAAATGTTGTTTTACGAAAAAATGTAAGGAAACACAGTTATCGTCCCTGATATCAGCGTGGAATTTAAGTCTGATATACAATGTATAATAATGCCAATTAATACGTGGTGTAATGGTGAATAAATGTTTATTTTGCCAGAAAATGGCTCAGATGATGTCTCTGATAGAAAGCACATTTTGTGACTTCTGAGTGGGCATGTACCTTTAAGTCCCCATGCCATAGGACTAGGCTAGTACGAAGTTGTCTTGCCCAAGGACACTCCAAATCGGCCATGCGCAACGGTGGAGGTGGGAATCGAACTCGGGGGCTCTACCTACTGAGCTAATCCGGTCACCTTTTTAAGAAATAGGTTGAATTGTTGTTTTTGCTGTCTTTGACCACACCTCCAACCACATAACAACGCAAACGTGTATTCGGACGGACGCATGGACGCATGGCGACACTAACATCATTGTCATCACTGTATCGAGTCTCCGAAAACGTACGGGACAACAACTTAAGAAATACTTAATCACAAATATATAAAGTTACAAATTATCGTTACAAAAACAAAATCAATGTCCTTGTATATAAACAAATCACCAACCCTGTTAAGCCTACAGACAATACATTGGACGGGTTTAAGCACTGTAGATCCAGATGAGACGGCTCATCAGGATTTACAGCGTTTTGGCAGTATTATTCAAATTCTAAAAAGTCAGCATGTTCTCACAAATGCAATATTACATAAAAAACTAGCATGGAAAATTCAATGTTGTATATTTAGGGGTGAACGGGTCAGATACATTTATTAATGCATATGATTTAGATATTTATTAATATTTAAGTATAATGTAAAATCTTACCTGCTATATGGTTGAATCTCGATACAACTGGATAGTATAAAATATGTGTATATGTAGAAATAGGGAAAACCGAGTTTCTGTCATCACTGACCAGCGGAGATCCTGATCAACTACTACATCCATGACTGTATTTATTTGTATCAACTGGCTGATTACTTGATCATTTTTGAGAGGTGGAGTGGGTGGTGGGGCATGTGTTAAAACTGTTAGTCTCAGATTGGCATTTTTTTATTTGGCATTAACTGTTGTTTTGAGAACATATATATCGTTAACTGCTATTTGCAAATTGTGTTCACATGTTCGCCGGCTTCACATCCCCCCCACCCAACCCACTCCTCCCACCACCGTACGGACTCACAACCCAACCCCGCAATTTCATCGATTGAATAGTTAGCAGTGTAGACTACGCGGATGAGCAGACTGGGCTGGTCAGAATCGACAATAAGCTCGGGTTTGTAACATATTGACCAATATAAGTTAATTCATGGGTGTCTGCTCGTAACGCTTAATACATGTACAATGTACATGATTTCAGCACAATACTGTTCCGAAGATTTCTGGGACTTACCGGTTTGGCCACCAGTGTAGATCCAGATCCGCACAGTCTGATCAGGATCTGCACTTTTCGCCATTTTACCAATAAAACACCCGACATTCTTCAAACAAGCAACATAGATGGTCATATGCATATTCTATTTTATCAGGAACTACACTGGTAACAAATCCCATGAGCCCCATTTCTCCAGGCACAGCCACGTCATTTGATCACGGAGAAACCGTGGAAACGCATGTCTATCCCGGATCTATACTGATCTAAAAATGTACTAATGCCTTTTATGTTTTCTGATGGCTTTATATGTCCTAGTTTATTCAACGCCCCAGTTAACACGGCGTATTGAAGTCACTCAATTGAGCAGACCTGGTGAAAAGTTCGCCAACAATAGATATGTAGCTGAAGTCGACCTTGACATATTTTATTACAAAAACGCCATTGTGAAATTCAAGCCTATCTTGTTTGCGATTTTCAAGACCCGTGATTTGGTGTATATACTTTTGTCCGAGTCATCTCACAAAATATCTAAAATACCCATAGCATAGTTTACGTTATGGTTTTGCTGGTGCCATATTTTATTTGAGATACATGTATCTACGGTGCCCCGTATTTTTTATTAATTCGTTCCCACGAAATAACAATTCGTTCCCACGAAATAACAATTCGTCAATTCGTTCCCGCGAAATAACAATTCGTTCTCACGAAATAACAATTCCTTCCCTAAATTTAACAATTCGTTCCCACGAATTCACAATTCGTTCCCTCAATTTAACAATTCGTTCCCACGAATTAAGAATTCGTTCCCGTTGGAACGAATTGTTAACAATCGATATATATCGTGAGAACGAATTGTTGAGGGAACGAATTGTCATTTCGTGGGAACGAATTGTTAATTCGAGGGAACGAATTGTCATTTCGTGGGAACGAATTGTTATTTCGAGGGAACGAATTGTTAAATTGACGGAACGAATTGTTATCTCATGGGAACGAATTAATAAAACAAAATCCATGTCCCCTGCAGGTCTCCGCATGTATCTACCAAGTTACGCTTAAATTGTTGATGGAGATACCTGATAACAACTTGAAAATTGTATTTTGTAAAGACGATGCATTTTTATGTATGAATATACAGTTCATGTCTCTTGTTCTCACATAAATTTGCATATGCTTTATTGTGTTTGTACCAATGTCGTTAAATCGACCTACATGACATGCTAGTTGAGGACACGTAACACAAATACCTGTAGGTCGTTTCACTAAACTTCGTACGACTAAAATGTTCGTAAGTGCAAAATTATGATGGTCTGTAAATTTCACATTAACAATGTTTTCTTGTCAACAATTAATATTCGATCTACATTTATTGAGCATAGGCTGCATATGCAGCCTATGCTCAATAAATGTAAATCCATAATTTCAAATTTTCAGACGATTCTAAATTTGCACTTACGAACATTTTAATTGTACGAAGTTTAGTGAAACGGACCCCAGGATCGCTTTTGCATCCATTGCCATTATATAATTGAGACACGTCATGTCATTTTTAGTCCGTACTATGTGCGCTATGGGAGTGTTTGAAGTGATACATGTCCACAACTAGTGTCATGCTAGTGTAGTTGTGTCATACACCATTGTACGAATGTGACACACCCTTGATTGAGGCTACTGGTTATGTTGTGCCCATTGCCATCGGTCAAATAATTACTTTGACGACCACAAGTTTATATTAAAGGTACATACCCAGCTCAGTAGGTACAAACTGTTCTTTATATCAGAGACATTTTCTGACAAAATAAACATTCATTCACCATTACCCCACGTATTGATTGGTATTATTATACATTTTATATCAGACGTAAATGTCCACACTGATGTCATGGGCGATAACTGTGTATCCTCAAAATGTTAACGGATATTACTATTTATTCTCTGTATTTATGTTTTGATGTGCAATGATCACACTTTATAATGTGTCGAAAATATTTTTTTTTTTCAGGTGATTCATTTAATTAGTAGAAGTAATTTAAAAATATCGTGCCTCATTTGCACATGAAAATAGCCTGATACCACCGCGCGTCACTATCAGTAAAATGAATATTACTAAATGATTATATCTATATAGTGGGCACTCGTAATTGTTATTATACACTTATTTAATTCATATAAAGAACAGTTTGTGCCTACTGAGTGGGCATGTACCTTTAAAGTATGTGTTACAGAATATCACAGAACTACACCACAGGTGAAAGACTCGGACTTAGGGCGTAGAACATAACCCGTTCAATACAATTACTCCACCACCTACCCATCCACTAGATTATACATATACTGTCTGTTTCATGAAACCTGACAAAGGTGTACTGCTATATAAACAATGCAAAAACAATAATTTCGAGATTATTATATTTTACCAAAATTTAAGACTGAGCCTTCATTTGATTTCGTGAAATTTGATCCAATATTGATTGGAAAACCTCCCGCATTCTCATGAATAACATTCCATTTCATAGCAAAATATACAGCATTATGTTTGCAGCATAAGTCTATTGCACGACTCCACATATCAATTGCATGTACAACATCGAACACCATGGGTTTTTGCATGTCGTTGTATGTACATTCGAACAGCACGTTTCATTAAACTTGGAACGACTAATGTTCGTAAGTGCAAATTTAGGATCGTCTGGAAATTTCAATTGATGGATTTACATTTATTGAGCATAGGCTGCTTATGCCCCCATGTCTTATGAAATGAACATGTTTGTTTACAACACCATTATCTGATGTTGCTAATTTACCACGTTTTGACAGAACTTATTTCTATCAGAGTTCTATCAATGCTTACTGTCTGTTCCAGGTTTTCAAGATTTTGTTTAAATATTTGTTTTATTTGTGGACCGATTTTCAAAATCTAACTCTTGTTTTCTTAGTTACATCATTTTCAAAATCTAACTCTTGTTTTCTTAGTTACATCATTTTCAAGCTATCTCGCCAGGTTTCGGAGTCAATTTCCATTTTTTTTTTAAAAGTTTTTGGAAATTGACTCCCCATGTTAAATTTCCATAGGAAAATCTTTTTTTCTTAATAAAATCAATATTTGATGGAATTTCGTTTTGGGGAGGGTGCACTCGATGAACATATATGTGAAATTCGTTGCAAAAATCTGAATTTTCTGTTTATGACTTTTTTTATGAAAACATGGGTACCATGGCAACCAACACATCATTTATTTATTTTTTTTCTATTTACTTTTCGTTATGACGAATTTCCCAGCTTTCTGAAAAAAAAATATTTTGGTCGAAATTTAGTATGGTTGCCATGGTAACCAAACCAAAATAAAATTTCCCCAAAAGAAATTGTTTTTGTTATTTTTTCGTTTCGTTAAATTTCCCATCGTTTTCATTTTTGTTGCTATATTTTCACTGGTGAAAGCACGTGCAGTGAAATATTACTTATGTTCACTGCATAACAACGCATTTCACTGCTGAAAAAGTAATATACATTGTTTCGTTACTTCAGCCTGTGCTTACCATAACCCATTTCATTGTTACCCACGGTAGTAGAAAGTGAGACAGCGTTCACAATTCTGGCGTCGGCGTTGCCATTGTCGTCGTTGTTGTCGTCGTAGGCGTCAACAGTATTGGACGTACGTCAAAACGTTGCATATCTCCTGTAGCCTATTTCACCAACATTGCAAAGTATACTTATCTAGCAAAGTATACTTTGAGGGAGAAATTTTCAATTTTAGGATAAATTTATTAATTTTTATTATACTGAATTTATTACATTATCACAGCCATTTGGCAGTGATAATGTAATAAATTCAGTATAATAATTCTGCATACTTTTAATCATCACATGTATGCAGTCGTTAGTTCTATATGAAATAATGCATTTCAGGAAAAATAAATGATTATTGCCTCAAAGTATACTTTGTTTGATAATTATACTTTGCAATTTTTATGAAATCGGCTACAGATATGTTGGTTAGATCTTTACCAAACTTCACCAATAGCTTCCTCACATTGGTGCCTAACCACCATGTGTCATTCAAATGGCATTGACCCATTTGTAGTATAGGTACGACACTCGCTGGCGATCACCTTGATACAGCCAGACACGGTTAATCAAACCCAGATGGCCACAACTAACGCGGACGCTGTAAGCTGGGGGCCGTTGCACTAAAATTCGTACGACTAAACTATTCGTAAGTGCAAACTTATGACAGTCTGTAAATATCTAATGAACACTGTTTCCGTGTAATGTTGGATATACATTGATTTAACAGACGTACGAAGTTTAGTGAAACGGGCCCCAGGTGTGATATTCTGACAGTGTCAAAGAAACTGAATAACAAGTCATGTAATTGAGTATTGTTACATGGTTTCCGTTGTTTGCACATATGGCTTTAGGCAATGCTCATTCCGGGGCCGCGCGTAGACCAAGTGCCTTCATGACGTCACTACGCGGAAGAGCCTTCATGACGTCACTACTTCATGACGTTCATGACGTTCATGACGCGGCCCCGGAATATGAATACCGAAAATTATCTACGTGAACGGGACGATTTATAAAAGTACTGAAAATACTGAATATAATGTTCAAATTACATCAGTTTTTTTGTTGGAAATGTAACAATAACGTTTGATTATTCCAGGAGGGAACTGTTTGAACCTAAGGCCGCAGGCCGTGGGTTCAAACAGTTCCCTCGGGCCACAGCAAACGTTTGCACACGGCATATCTGACCCGTTATTTCAGAAACTCGTACGGAATGGGGGATCGTAGTCAGTTATGTCCCTTTGGAATTATATTTATAGAGATCCGGTCCGTTGTATTTTAGCGTTTATTTCTTACTAAATGCTACTAAAATTGAGATTGCGAACAGAGTAGACCTATATCAATATGAATGTGAAAAATAACACAGCCCCGGATCAAATTGCGCTGATGTGTATGATGATCCGGATCAACGCTAGTCGAAAACATTTTCAGGACAAATCGAGGTACATTCGCCCTGTTTACAAACAATAATGCGTTAAAATATACAAGTTGGACCGGATTTCTATAAATAAATTCAAAGGGAGATAACAAACTACGATCCCTCATTCAGTGCTATTCAAGCATACCAGCCGCTGTTTTATAACAAAGAAGCTAAGTACTGAGTATTGGAATGTAGCTTCCGAATGGTGTGTAGATGCGCAAACGTAAATTTTCATTTATGAGTGGATATATAGCTTACCTACCCATTTAGACCATGTTAGATCCGTATGTCCCGATTCTCGTTGAAACCCGCTCGAATGACAAATAAAAAAACAATTGGCGCCCTTTGTATGACAAATAAAAACCAAGTGACGCCGTGTGTGTCCGTCGTTGCGTCAATTCGTGTTTGCATGCGTCTGTGCGTCAGTTATACATCTTACATGTGGCTGTGACTGAATCTGCACTGGTCGCGAAACCCATAAGCCCCATTTCTCCAGTCACATGCACATATTGTAACGGACAACACCTCCAAGTGCTCGGCATACAGACAGTGGCCAACTATTTAATAAACGTGATCTCTGCTCAGAGATATGCACGTTAGTCCATGAGCCAGAGAGGGTCGATAACTTGGAACCATTTCAGTGGTTGTAAACGGGTATACTAAACTACATATTCTTGCTATATTACATTATTTGCTCACTTGTGCCATAAACAATTTTCAGGAAATGTTCAGAAAAATATAATAAAAAGGTTATTTGATTTGTATGTGGATATATATAATATATACATTTATAATTCCAACACAAAATATTTACACAATTCCCTAACATTTGATTAGCCCGAAGCAAGTCTCTGTCCAAAATGTATATCCCAGTAAACTCCCACGCCGAACTACTTTCCGTAACCGTGAGGCGGGTAAAATAATTCTTAAGAAAACGGAAAATAAACACATTTTCTTGATGAATTTATTTCAAATGATGGAATTATAAGGAATGAATGGCCTTTTTGTGGAATTTATCGGGGATATAAACTTGGAAAAGTCGCGGGAATACTGGACGAGGCCTTCCGGCCTTCGTCCAGTACTCCCGCGACTTTTCCAAGTTTATACCCCTATAAATTCCACAAAAAGGCCATTCATTCCTATAATATATCATAAAGTCGCATAATATCGCACACAGCGGAACTCGCGCTTATATCCACATACAAATCAAATAACCTATAAATATAGATGTGGCAGGAAAAATGGGGCTTATGGGATTAATGACCAGCGTATCTCCTGATCGAATATCTCACTCGTGTAGCCTGATAACGATCTGTATTTTTTTTGTTAGAAGCATAGCGGTTGTTTTATTGATGGAGTGGCTAACAGTGCAGATACAGATCAGACTGTGCGGATGCACAGGCTTATTTTTTTGGGAGAAAGAACGGAGGTAGAGATATTTTGAGAGAAGCCGGTAATTCGTATTTACAGAGCAACTACGAATTATCGGTACCCATTTACAGCTGGGTGAACTGGAGCAGTGTGGATAAAGTGTCTTGCTCAATGACACAACGCACGCCGCTAGGCAGGCTCGAACCCACGACCCTTGGATCAGTAGTCCGACACACTAACCATTACGCCACGGCGCTCCACATCAAGCTGATGTGGATTTACACAGGTCGCAAAACCCATAGGCGTCTATGTCTCCAGTTACTATCACATTTGAAGGATTCAGTAGAAACGGGGGCTAAATCCATTAAGGGTTTTGCGACCTATGTAGATCCACATCAGTTGGCATTTGCACCAATGAATCAGTCATGGTTCTAACAAGCAATATAGATCGTCATGATGCTACATGAATGAGTTATTTGATCAGGAGCTACACTTGTCTCAAATCCGATAAGCCACATTTGCAAATGTTTGCTTTGTGTCCTGTCGGGTTAAAACGCTTAATGAACGGAACACCAAGAAACTATATTTTTTTTAAGTTTGATGGGTTTCACTGTAATTTACATATGTGACTGTGACGTAGCTGAAGCTGAAGTGTGGCTGAAGAAATTTGGACATGACAATGAAGTACATTAAACAGTGAAACCCAGTCCCGTACGCAGGAATTAATTTAGAGGGGTTCGTTATCGACGGCGCGAAGGGCTAAACATTGATGTTTTGATCATTCACGGACAGACCTCGGCAGATTAACCATTTCACCCCTAAATAACTGGAATGGATATTGATATGTTAATTTGTCAACCCATTCCAATCATCACAAAATGATTTTCAGACCAGTCCATTTATGAACATGAGGTGTTTTTGTTCTCAATATTAAGAACATTGCTTGCAAAAAGTGCAGATCCTAATGCCGTCTGCTCGTCACAAGCCGGCTCATCTGGATCTACACTTTTTGCCAATACCACTATACAGGCCTGTGGTGTTGAACGGGTTAATGGGGGGGGGGGAGTGCGTACGCACCCCCTCTGCGTTCGGGCCTGAAACCCATCTAAATTGAACACAATGGCATCCCGAGGGTGTCCGGTTTAGAGAGGTTACACTGTAGGCGATTAGTGAACGTTCTAATGACGACTTCAAACACTTGTTAATATGTATACATTCCTTTATTTAAACTTATATCAGTTAACTTCCTTCACAAGTGCTACAATGTACTTTATTTAAACTTCCATAAAAGTTTTTTAAAACAAACCTCTACCGTCAATTGTTATTTATTCTTCGCCAGCATATCTGCCACGACAATGGCCATGGTCCGTGTCTCAACTTGCTACAGATGCATTCAAACACGAAACTCTTCCAACATTACTACAATGTTCATTTAATCTTCTAGTTTTCCGTTAAAGCCAAAGTGTATCACCAATAGCCGTTTTACTCAAATCCATCCTTCTCTAGTGTATCTTTTAAGACACTGGACCAGGTGGAGTCCGCCCCGGTGGCAATTCCCGTCCAGGCATTGGCATACCGCGAAATAGGCACGCCCGTCATCGGCTCCATAGCCAGGAACGCCGCGTAATCCTTCGATATCGCTGTAAGTCCAAACGCCACATAGGACACCACGAATTCATCCCAAGACATGTGCTTATCAAAGTTAGTATCGTGCGCTTCCATTATAAGAGTGATGTACTTTTTATTAATGCTTTCAAATTCGTCCTTGTCCAGAGTGTATTTGTGATTTAGGTTGTCCAGATATTGTTCCAGCGTCATCTCGGGTAAATCACCAAACACGAACTCTGACCACATGCGGTCAAATTTGGCCAACAACCCGGTGTCCAGTTGTCCGCGCTTCTCGTGCAGGAAGATATACTGTGACCTTTGAAAATATAAGGTTCGACAATGGGTAAACGTTTGCCGTGGCACGAGGGAACTGTTTGAGCCCCAATGGGCCCAGGGGGGCAAACCCTGTAGCCTATTTAACCAACATTGCAACGTATACTTATCTAGCAAAGTGTACTTTGAGGGAGAAATTTTCAATTTAAAGATAAATTTATAAATTGTTACTATAGTGAATTTATTACATTATCACAGCCACTTTTGCTGTGATAAAGTAATAAATCCAGTATAATAATTCTGCATACATTTAATCATCAAATATATGCAGTGGTTAGTTCTATATGAAATAATGCATTTTGGGAAAAATAAATGATTACTCCCTCAAAGTATACTTTGCTAGATAAGTATACTTTGGTATGTTGGTAAAATCGGCTACTGGACCCATTACTGAGTTCAGATGTCTCACAGTCCCGGAACGGTTTTGATTTATAGAAGCCAACTATGTTTGGACAACAACTAGCTCCTGGGCAAATAGATCTGTGTCAATTTAATAAGAAGAACATTTCTGAAAATTGGCAATTTTGGCGTCGCTTGACTGTGTTGTGTTAGTAGGGCATTTCACTAATATGGTGTCTGCAGATTCATGCACTGAAAATTGGCAACTTTGGCGTCGCTTAATTGACTAACACAACGTTAGTAGGGCATTTCACTAATATGGTGTCTGCTGATTCATGCACTGAAAATTGTCAACTTTGGCGTCGCTTGTCTATGTTGTGTTAGTAGGGCATTTCACTAATATGGTGTCTGCTGATTCATGCACTGGAAATTGGCACTTTGGCGTCGCTTGACTGTGTTGTGTTAGTAGGGCATTTCACTAATATGGTGTCTGCAGAGTCATGCACTGAAAATTGGCAACTTTGGCGTCGCTTGACTGTGTTGTGTTAGTAGGGCATTTCAATAATATGGTGTCTGCTGATTCATGCACTGAAAATTGGCAACTTTGGCGTCGCTTGACTGTGTTGTGTTAGTAGGGCATTTCACTAATATGGTGTCTGCAGATTCATGCACTGACAGTTGGCAACTTTGGAGTCGCTTGACTGTGTTGTGTTAGTAGGGCATTTCACTAATATACATAGTGTCTTCTAATTCATGCACAGAAAATTGATATCTCGGACCTCATTTATATTTAAAAAACAATACTGCTGGCTTTTAAAAATGGGTGTGTACAAAGATAGCGAACGCCCTTGTTTAGAGTATGAATTAAATATGTACTGATTAGAAACACAAGTTATGATGTTATCACATAGAAACATATTATTACATAATTACGTACTCGCTTAATTTCCGTAAATATGTATTTTTTTACATAATTTGAGGGAACCCGCCCTTAAAACAACAAACTTTGATACATAAATTTAGGCATTTATGTTTTGAATAAAGTCACATTTAATCACATGAACATCACTGCTTAATATATTAAGATATCTATATTTTTCTGTGTATTTGGTTCTAATATTACTTTTTAAACAATGTAATTCATATATAATAATGCCGAGTTAACGGTCGCGTGTTCACCTAAAGTCTGTTCCACGTTTTGCTGCCGGCGAACTTTTGGCTATTAAACGCATTAAATCTAAAACATATTTAAAAGTAAGTACTTTTTTCTCAATAACAAAAAAGTCACCCTCCCCAAAAAAATTATTTGATGAAATTCCATCAAATGTTTATTTTATTGAGAAAAAAAAATCGCAATAAAATCATAATTTGATGGAATTTCATCAAATATTTTTTTTTAGAGTGTGCTTTTTGTGTTATTGATGAAAAAGTACTTACTTTTAAATATTTTTTATATGTAATGTGTTTAACGGCCAAATGTTCGTCGGCAGCAAAACATGGAACAGACAGTAGTGGAAGTGAAGGTCAACTGAGGGCTGGGAGCGTCACACATTCTTTAAGTCAATAAGCCAATGGACATGGCATGTCCATTGGCTTATTGACTTAGAGAATGTGTGACATGATGTTAACATTATCAATATGCATGTTACCCAGTGATTTACCGTGATTCTGGAGGGATTCATTTCCTTGAAGGAAATAATTCCTCCTAGACGTTCGTGAGACGTAATATACGTCACGTTTTGACGTTACGTCATTTCCAGCGAAGAAACAATTCATACGCTAACGTCATTTTTTTTAATTTTTGACAACGTTATAAGCTGGTATAAGAGCAAATTTCGTATTTTTCAAACAGCATGTAATATACAATTTATTCCGCTACGATTTTGAAATAGCGGATTTATTTCCCTTGAAATCTGTAAATCTGGCATAGAACCTCGTACTCCGCACTCGTTTCTTTCTCAGATTTCTAGATGTCTCGGGAAATAAATCCGGTACTTAAAAATGGTAGTTGAAGAAAATAATATGTGTGTAGATCTATGTGTGTGTGGAACATATACAGACCTGCAGTATTCGGCGTCTTTCCTGTTCAGAATGTTGTCATGGTTGACGTCAAGTACACGAAAGATTAGTTTCCAGTTCGCCTTGACGTCATCGCACGCCTCATTGGAGCTTTTAGAATCTAAAACATAATGGACACAATCGGAAAGTGCCACAATTATTGTTATTTCATCGTGTTAAACTGCGTATTGTTACATGGTTTCCGTTGTTTGCACACATATAGCGCGTGCTGTTTGCATATGGCTTTAGGCAATGCTCATTCCGGGGCCGCGCAAGACCAAGTGCCTTCATGACGTCACTACGCGGAAGTGCCTTCATGACGTCACTACTTCATGACGTTCATGACGTTCATGACGCGGCCCCGGAATATGAATACCGAAAAGTATCTACTTGAATGGGACGATTTATAAAAGTACTAAAAATACTGAATATAATGCCCAAATTACATCAGTCTTTTGTTGGAAATGAAACAATAACGTTTGATCATGTCCAGCCGCGGGTTCAAACAGTTCCCGAGGGCCACAGCAAACGTTTGCACACGGCTGGACATGATGAAACCTTATAATAACCAATAAAGACGTCATGCCTTTGTATTATAAAGTCCATTTCTTTACAAATAATAGGCAGTACACAGAAGCCACATTTTTAATATAAGAC
Source organism: Conchocele bisecta (assembly GCA_029237695.1). NCBI lineage: Eukaryota > Metazoa > Mollusca > Bivalvia > Lucinida > Thyasiridae > Conchocele > Conchocele bisecta. The sequence continues at coordinate 45,898,386 of CM055281.1, forward strand.
TGCGATTTTACTGCGTAATTGATTATATTGACGACATACTTTGTATTATAAAGCATACGTCTTTACTAGTACCTTCAATAACATATAAAGACACCATACTTTGTATTATATTTTAGTAATAACATATAATGTAAAGCCGCCATACTTTGTATTATAAAGCATACGCCTTTATCATGTTTATAGTACCTGTAATAACATAATACAGACGCCTCCATCATCCTTTGTATTATAAAGCATGCGCCTTTATCATGTTTATAGTACCTGTAATAACATAATACAGCCGCCTCCATCATCCTTTGTATTATAAAGCATACGTCTTTACTATCGCATATTTGGATAGTTTCAAAATAATGGTTGTTTGTTTATTGGTGATTAACGGCCTATCAACAGCTAAGGTCATGTAAGGCCGGGCAAACGGGTTCGATCCCATTTTAACCTGCTGCATTGGGGGGGGGGATCTCAAAATCAAAACGGAATATTTACATCGAGAACAAATATATTCAGCCCTGAAATTAGAATAACCTGACCTGGTGCCAGGTCCATACCACACCAAAGTCACTTGGCCCCTTCCCCTAAAATAGGATTACAATTAGTCGTAATACTCACATAAGGGTATAACCAGATTCAACTGTCACATACAAAATGCCAAAGACGTTTGTGAGGGCCAAACCAGGTCTCCAGTCGGGATTCCGTTAAAGATGAACCCCGATCGTTAAATTACCCATTGCGTGATCCCACCTGCCACCCACAGCTTCAAAAAATGCAAATTACCAAATATGGCGTTAAAATTCATTGAACAGCAACGTTGCCGGTCAATCGCGTGGCGTTATTGGCAACGTCGTAGAGATTAATGACGTCAAAACACATTAACCAATCAACAACATCCCGCGACGTCTCGTGTGGCTAATGTAATGCGTTTGGGATATAAACGCAATACATTGAATGTAGTTTCCCTTATCATTATGAATGGGCATTTTCATTAGCAATGTCTTTTAAATATTTATTTTACTGACATAACAATATGTTAGTTTTGTATGAAACTCAGATTCGGTCTTTAATAAGTTTTTGTCTATTTTTGATACGACTGAGTGAACAGAAGTGGGGTGGGCGTGGGTGCTATTATGGGTTAAAACTGTTACAGTCAGCCTGTTACTACCAACTTGACAAATACATTAGTGTCCACTGTTCATACATATATGCAATGATTTTATTGACTGTTAACTGTTATTTGCAACTATTATATTATGTAATCTTATTTACCGACATCATTAATTCCGGCACCCTAGAACAGAAACAAGATATGAGAAACTATTTTAAGTTGTTCAGCATCTTTCTTAGAATATATTGGGAAACCTTGCAAAATAAAAATCAGCATTTTTCCGACAATAATAAAAAATTGCTAATATTGGCATCCATCTTGGACGTCATGTTGGACTTTAAAAACCCTCAATACTGACAAAATCGCATCCGGCGGATTTCGAATAAGGACAACGTTATTGAGAAAAATGATAAATAGTGCACGTGCGTCCTGACCTTGTAACTTACATGTCTGTTCCGGTGGGTGGTCCGGATGTTCCGACGCCGACGTCGTCACCATGGCAACCATGACCAACGTGAATAAAGCTGTTCGCATCATGCTCATCCTAAAATACAAACATATCAGTCGCCTGTCAGCCCTTTATTTTCCAGTTTCTCTCTCGATAGCAGAGAATACCAAGTTAATATATTTTAATATTACGTTTATCAGACCGCCGAGGAATTCCTACCGTTTCCGAGCCGATCGTGATAAACTTGATATCACAATACGATATGTTTTTTTATAGTTATTTAGTTCCGTGTGCTATTTATTTACAAATATAATTATAGTAAACGCAAATCTACGGAGCAACACAGGGTTTTTTTTTGTATTAATTCGCTCCCACGAAATAACAATTCGTTCCCACGAAATGATAATTCGTTCCCTCAGTTTAACTTCGTTCCACCGAATTAACAATTCGTTCCCTCGAATTAACAATTCGTTCCCACGAAATGACAATTCGTTCCCTCAAATTAACAATTCGTTCCCTCGAATTAATAATTCGTTCCCACGATATAACAATTCGTTCCCGTGGGAACGAATTGTTATTTCGTGGGAACGAATTGTTGAATCATAAAAATCATACCAATATGCACTGCGCTCAAGTGAAGTAGCTCCAATCAAAATGCGGTGGTTGTTGTGCTGTAATATTTTAAATACTCGATTGTATGCGACTGTATTGGATATTCTGCCTATTAGAATACGAGAAAATTCCCAAATTAATTTCAAACACCAGTGGAACTTTTGTAAATATCGTTGGAAGTTGACGAAACGTTCATGTAACACCGGCAGAAATTCAATTACACATGTTTGATATGAACTTATCGTCCACGTCCCTATGCGGAAATTCTTTTTATTTCTTTCAGAAGTCAAATAGGCAAACACGAAGAGGCATAAGACAGAAAATGCTATGCGCTGTGTATGTATTCATAATATCGGAAAATTAATAGGCCTCGTCGCTGAAGATTTACACCTTGAGAAACTAGCCACAATTAAAAGAATATAAAATTTCGACAAGACTAACCAGAAATAAATGAGGTTAAAGGTTTGTGAACAATTTATAATTGAAATTAATTTCATACATAGATGAAATTCTCGCCGTATTTTGAAAGGTGTTTTAAAGGACTTGTACGTTTATGGCACATGCAATAAGGCGTGGTTTCTAACGGGCACACGCGTTCTGTTGCGTCCTAGTTTCATGAACCTTCACATGTCAGTTAAAGGTACATGCCCACTCGGTAGGCACAAAATGTTCTTTATATCAGTGACATCATCCGAGACATTTTCTGGCAAAATAAACATTAATTCACCATTACCCCACTTATTCATTGGCATTATTATCATTTTATATCCGACGTAAATGTCCACACTGATATCAGGGGTGATAACAGTGTTTCCTTAAAATGTTAACGGACATTACTATTTATTACCTGTATTTATTGTTTTATGTGCTGTGATCATACTTTATAATCTGTAGAAAATAATATTGTTTCAGATCACGAATTTAATTAGTATAAATAATTAAAAAATATCATGCCTCATTTGCATATGAAAATAACCTGATACCACCGCGCGTCACTATCAGTAAAATAAATATTACTAAATGATTATATATCTATATGGCGGGCACTCGTAAATTTTAGAACTGGTGGAATAGCGACACATTTATTATTTAATTCGTATAAATAACAATTTGTGCCTACTGAGCGGGCATGTACCTTTAACATAGCACTGAGAACAATACATTTAGGAGCAATGATTATGGCATATAAAATGACAGGAGCATGACAGTCAAGGGCATATTCATACAAGTATTAATAAATTTACATATAAACAGATATGTGGTTGTGACTGGAGAAATGGGGCTTATGGCTGGATTTGTCACCGGTGCAGATCCCAGGGGCGGATCTGGAGGGGGAGGGGGATTCCGGTGTTGCAACCTCACCCCTCATCCCCCCCCACCCCATAGATCACAGTTTACCACTAGTTGGAGTCTGTGAATTTAAATGCCGTAAAACACAAGAAAGTGCATTTCAAGAGCTCGAAAATATGTAACATTGCATGCAAGACTTACCTTCGCCACGAGACAACGCCCCCCTCCCCCCCCCCCCCCCCCCCCCCCCCCCCGTTCCCCAAATGCTGGATCCGCCCGTGGATCCAGATCAAATATAGCACAGTTCTGTAGCGCGATAACAGTCTAGTTTGCTTGCTTGAAGCATGAAGGGTGCTTCATTGATGGAATGGCGAACAGTGCAGATCCTGCAGGCTGACCTGGATCGACACTGGTCGTCAAACCCATAATCTCCATGTATCCAGTCACAGATATAGAGAATAGTAGGTTAGTGCCGTGAATGGGAAAAATATCCGGCAAGGCTCAAGAATTTCTTTATTTCTCATCAGAAGTATATGTTGTGACCACTCATTTGAACCGTCTCGCCGAGACGGTTCAAATGAGTGGTCACAACATATACTTTGGTTCAGAAATAAGGAAAATAGATAGAGAATAGTAGGTTTGTGCCGTGAATGGGAAAAAATATCTGGCAAGGCTCAGGAAACGGGATGGGCGAGGCTCTGCCGAGCACATCCCGTTTCCGTGCCGCGTCAGATATTTTTTCCCATTCACGGCGCTAACCTACTATTCTATTTATCCCGTCAACACCTACAAATGGCATTAAAATGCAAAAATTGTATTGACTGGATAGCAAAAATGTTTCACTGCACCGTGTTTCACGGCACATACGCACTGTGTTGACGGGTTAAACAAATATATTAGTTTAACATTAAAGGCACTTGCTCTCATATATGAGCATACCGTGTTTGTTTATTGGTGTTTAACGGCATATCAACAGCTAAGGTAATGTAATGTAAGGCTGGGTAAACGTGTTCGATCCCGTTTTAACATGCTGCATTGGGGGTGGGGTAGTCGATTTGCCATCCTTATGAATTATATGTCGGACCTATGAATTGTCTATTGTACAAGGTTTGTTGGTGGATTTACATTCCCACGGATGCCTTGGAGAAAATCGGCTTGGTTTTCCTCTTGACGACATTGGGCAACATTTTTAATATGCAAATTTCCTACCATAGCTCTACAACTATGCACTACAAGTTCACACAAATGGTGTATATATATATAATTTACATATTATATACATAGAGCAATGAGTGGAACAAAATAGGAACGAGATGGCCGGGGCCCGCATGTCGTGCCTGCTGAGGCGCACGGACAATCACACACGACAAAATTATTACGAGACGATATTATGTTGAACATTTTCAGACACCGGAGGTTTAGGTACTGTTTATCTCAGTGGTCTAGACTACGGTGCAAGCACGAAGTATGCCACCCCAGATGTAACCTTTGGTTTCTACCATTCACATCGTGTTGTGAACCCAGTTAGAGGTTATAAAAATTGGACCGCCACCGATTATGTAGTAAATAAAATGACATTCGGGTCTGAAGTTAGTACAAAGAGACAGTGTAATTACGATTACTGCTGGTATAATGCACCAAAAATAGCTCACGTCGATTATATTTTACAAGACGAAAACGTGCAGAAGGGTATAGAAACCTTTATATTGGACGACGGTCTAGGGTTTACGCAGGCCGGTGTTACCCGCCTCAACGACTCCATTCGCGTATACGTTTGGGCCATCCTCGGCGCACAGAAGCGAACTCGCAGTTCTATAATAGGAGTCGGAACGGCCTTTGACGCGCAAAAACAGTTCTTGGCACTTGTTGAGGACGCCATCTCAGCTAAGGTGGACCTGGAGAAGGCGATCCAGAATTGTCAAGACGTTTTGCAGACTGCCAGCATCCCAGTAGACTATGTATTTGGAATAGGTCTTTATATGGCGCCGAGCAATATGATACTACGAGACGACCCGGTTGACGGTTACAATAATCAGATCGTAATCGCCACCGTCAACCAAAAAATCGGCCGCAACGGTAACGTGAACGCGGATATTATCAAGCGCACCCGCAACACGTTCGGGTTCAACAGTGGAAATTCAAATAAATTTGAAAAACCCCCAATTCACGAATTGGATACACCCACCCCACCAACCCCAATTCACCAATTGGCCACCACATCAAGTTCATTTGAACCCGTTGTTTCACCCACAGCAATAGGACCCCCAATTCACGAATTGAGTCCCCCTAATCCAATCGTAATTGGAATGGGAGTGGAAACACCAATCGAGATTGGAAGCACAACACACGAGGAGGAGAAATTAGCGCTCGTCGTTGCCCTCGTGGCGGTCGGACTACTCGCGCTTTGGTTTTATGAACTCTCTGGCAGAGAATAGTAGGAGACCGGCGATCGCCACGATTAAAGCCCAAACATTATTGGCAACCCATCCGACCGTTTTTGATAATATAGATAGCAAGAAGGAGAGGAGACCCCCAATCAACCCAGGCACAGCGGCAGCCAACTTTCCTGCTAATTTAGCCAGGAGACTTGCGAGGGCTTTTAGTTGTTGTTTTTTACCCACTCCTTGGCTCCGCCGGATGGCGCGGGTGCTGGTGCGGGTGCTGGTGCGGCACCAGCATTGACAACTACAAATAGAGACGATATATATATAGAATTAGGGTCGATATAATCATGCTGAAAGCTGCGATGATGGTTACTATCGTGACGCCCTTCTCTCTGAACAGAGTGCGAAGACGCTCACCGAGTGTCGTGTCCTCGTGCAGGACCCTCGAGATTGTTTCGTGGCTCCGACTTAATTGGCCGGAAAGTGCATCACGGTTAGTCGAGACAACCTCCAAGCGAGCTTCTCTTTCGTCCCGCAACGACCGCAGGAGTTTGTTCATCCGCTCGGTAGATTCTCTATCGTCACGGACTTCCCCAAGTTTTCTTTCTTCTAGCGCGATATGTTCGTCCAGCACCGTGAGTTTGGAGAGGTTATTGACCAGTTCGCCCCGGACCGTTTGCAGAACCTTATCGAGTCCCAGGAGTTCGCGAAGAGGTAATGGTGGGTCATACTTAGTGCCGTTTATTTCGTTGACCGTGGTTTCCACTGTGTTAATAGCGTCGGTGGCTATGCGAGTGACCTCGCTGATATCGCTCGTTTCTATAGCGGCGGCCGTCTTCACCAGCGTTTCGTCGGTAGACTGTAGGATTTTTACCATTTGTTGAGGCAGCTGCGACCGATCCTCGAGCACTCCGAGAGCTCCAGGGAAGAGTACTCCATATCGGTTCAAGGAAGAGGGGCTGAGGAACCGGGTCGGGTCGTTCTTGTACGTCAGCAACTTCCAGCTATTGCCCCATTTAACCAACAAGTCTCCTCTTTTAGTGCTGCGGAACTCCAACGTGGCATTGATGCCGTGTTTAGACACCTCACTCTCCCACCGTTTCACCAGAGACTCCGTTTCCGTGAGAGGCGCCAGCTGATTCTTGGAGATCCCCGCAGGAATCTCGGCACCGCCCGTCCATGCGGGAGTTTCGGGTGGGGCCTCCCACATAACCAAAGGCGTAGGTTTGCCTGCATCTGGACTAAACAAAGATGTGCCTGGATTAACCAAAGACGTACTTTTGGGTGCATCTGGAGCAATCCAAGGTGCAGCAAGTGCGCCTGACCAAACAAAGGTGGAATTGGGGGTGCTGGCGTCTCTATGAAGGTCGTTTCGTCATAGTTATCGATGTCATCATCGATGTCATCATTATCGCGGAAATCGTCTCTGCCGATTTCATCCATGTCAATATCGTAATCAGCCATATTTATAATTAATTATGTATTAAAGATAAAACCATACGGGTTTAATATAAATTCACTAAAAATAAGTCTTCGAGTCAATACGGTCGCAAACTCAATCCATACCGCAGACTGCGTGAGCCCCTCGGGGCAAAAGGCGTGAGCCCCTCGGGGCAAAAGGCGTGAGACAGAGTGTCTTTATTACGAACAACCCATCGACGATCGACCAGAACCAGTAGCTCTTAGTCCGCTTCCCCAACCTCGGAGCTAACAACGTCATTTTGCCAGTGACTGTTCGCCTCGCTTTCACTATTTCGCTGACGTCGACGGACGCGGACCGAACCGTCGTTCAGAACCTAGGTCGCGCCATCGTCAAGAAGACCATGATAAAGATTTCTGGTAATGAGGTGATGTCGATCGACGACAGCGACGTCTACCATTGTTATCAGGACCTGTGGAAGACGGCGCAAGAGCGCGAAAACGCTTTCTATCAGGGTATTGACACCAGCAAAAATAAGAACGTAACCAAACTTAGAATCGGGGCTGGTAACAAGGCAGATAACAACGCGAGTGACAACGCGGTCGCGGGCGCTTACGGCAACCGCTTCTACATCCCGCTCGACTTTGAGTTGCTGGAGAGTCACATGCCCTACTATCAGAGTGCTTTGGCTGACCGCCTCGAATACGAACTAACGTTCAACGACTACGGCCGAGTTCTCATAGCCACCGACATGTTATCAACGTATATGATCGATAATGTTTCGCTGGAGTACGACATGGTCACGATGCCCGAACTCGTGCGATTGCTCAGAACCCAGTACGCCGGGCGTGTTGCCATACTTTACGACCGAGTTCTTCGCCATCGCAAGATGACGAAAGACAAAGGCGACACATTGTGGAATATTAATGTCAACGTACCCGCCCGCTTTATGAAAGGTATACTGATGTTGTTCGAGGAAGCTCGGTTCGCGTTCGGTGCTAGAAAAATCGACAAATTCTATAACCCCAAAATCACGAAGGTAGAGGTGACGATCGAGGGAGTACCCAATCAACTCTACAGCGCGGGTCTTCGCGCGCACCAGCAGTGGGACGAAGTCAGAAAGCTGTTTGCTGCCGGCTCTAAGCGCTCTCCGGAGGTTGCAGCAGTTGCCAAAGACCTGCATCTCTCGGCCGTCTCCCTCGCGGAGTTCCTCAATATCAAATACGCGTTATGGCTAGACATGCGAGCCGGCGACGATGACCAAATACACGGTAGCGGACGCCAAGTTGAGAACGCTAGTGAGGGTGTGACGATCCAGATAACCAAAGAGGCGGATGGAAGTGGGCCATTGAACACTTATATATAATTACAGACGCACAACTCAACATCGAAGATGGTCGATACGTCTCAGCACTCTACTGATTTAATAAAAAAATCATCTAACGATTTATTAATTAATAATTTTGAAAAAATTAAGAAAATGAGCAATCAATACCAATTCACGATTGGAGATGCCCACTCTGCCATAATATGTGGGCAGACAGGATGTGATAAAACGGTTTTCATCCTCGACTTGCTCGAGGAGTCCTACCGCGATGCCTTTCGTCACATTGTGATCCTGTGTCCCACTGTGCGGCACAACGATACTTATCAGCGGCGCCCGTGGATATGGACCGACCCTGAGGTATACGTTATTGACCCCGGTGATAGGCTTCACGATTGGTTGCATGGTTTATACCAAAGATTCCAGGGTGAGCCCACCCTATACGTGATTGACGATTGCTCGGCCAAGGCGGCGATGATCAAAAAGAAGGACATGCTCTCCGTGCTCGCATTTTCTGGCCGCCATGCTAGACAAAGCGTTTGGATATCCACTCAAAAGTACAACGCCGTCCTCAAGGATCTGCGCGAGCAAACGAAATGGGTCGCCCTCTTTCACTGCAAGGACCGAGACTCATTCGATGACTGTCTTCGAGAGAATGACGTTATCCCAACGCGCGAGGAACGCCTGGAGGTTCGACAGATGCTTTCGGAAACTAAGCACGCCAAGCTTCTGCTAAAGACTGATCAATCAACTGCTTATAAAGTTATCAATTAATTAATTTTAAGAAAATTGCAAAGTAATAAGCAATTACTTAACACTCGTTAGTAACTGCTGAGTTAATGCTTAGCAATTGCTGAACAATGCTGAACAAATGCTTAACAAATGTTGAACAAATGCTGAACAATGGTTAACAATGTTAACAATTTGGTGCTCCGCTGCGATCTTTCTTGCGAGCATAATGGTGATCATAAGTATCGGGTGGTGCGCTTGGCAATATGTTAAAGTGATGCAACGACTGCGAATGAAAATGAAAACGCGGCGCGACGAGAGCGGCTAGCTGCGCTGGTTGCTGGGGGACAATCGGAGCATTATCTCGGTAGGCGTCTCTCAGTTTTTCAGGTGGATATGATGTCAGATGCGGAGATCGATAAAATGTATGCGCGATACGAACCTATGTTAGGTGCGGAGATGACAAAAACTCTTGGATCGGCGGCTATTCATTTGTACGCAACCACCATTAGTATACTTCTCCCTATACCAAACACCGCGGGATTGATTGGCGATCTAGAGACTGACACTTTTATAGGTCACACTCTTAGAACAGCCTGCTGCTCAATTCATCACAAGTTTGGAATGTACTTAGCTCCGCTGACAACCGCGTTGACCACGGGTAAACACTGTCAATTTGGACATATATGCCCACGAACTATAAGCCCTAATATTAATATCATAAATGATGACACAAGACACACCTGCGAGAGTGACGGAACCACAGCAATCGGGGATTGCACCTCCAACGGCGTTTCGAACCCGATTGCAGCACTTCCAACTCCGATTGATCCTCCAACCCAATCGCGATTGGAGTTGGGGGTTGCACGACATAAAAACCCAAAATGGCAGGCAGCTGGGCGGGCGGCGGCTGCCACCCGAAAAGCTAAACAAGATAAAATACTCGCCGAGCTTCGAGAGGCTAAACAGTCGTTGCAATCGGGGACGGAGACAGCAAAACATCTGAAGACAGAGCAATCAGGTTCAACAGTGTTGAGTACAACAACACCCCCAATTCACGAATTGGAAGCACACTCAACACCCAATCGAGGTTGGACGAATCCGATTGAACCCCAATTCACGAATTGGAGTTGGGTTGTTGGTGGTGGTCTGGCAGTTGTTGGTGCCCTGTGCGTGTGGAAATACCCCCTATTACACCAATCCTTATCGAGAAAACAACCAGCCAGTGTTCCGAAGAAAGTTACGAAACACCAATCGCGATTGGATGCGCCACATTTAAACATTGATCGCGATCCCTTTTATATGCAATAATTATAATTATCAACAATGGCTGAACAAGATGGTAAAATGATAGTGAACGCACTTTATAACGGTGTGGTGATATCGGGTTTCAGTATCGGGTATGCTCAACTATTTAAGGCGGTCTTAGGAAGGTCCACTCCCAAATTGGACTTTACTGTGAAAGACGCCTGACAAGTGGGCGTAGATATAGCGGCCGCAGTTAGGACTCGAGATTATCTAGTTAAAGCCGGAATTCTACCTGCTAATATAATGAAATAATGGCTTCAATCGGAATAATGATAGGTGGTGCGCTTGTAAACGCATTGGCGTTCAGCGGTAGCAACTTTTTATTCTCTAAAATGAGAAGCTCGAACGTGGATGAGGAGCGCAAGCGTCACGATTTAGCTGTAGAACAACTCAATAGCGCAAAGGAAGCGTGGTCGAAAAAACGAACTGCCCATCTGGACTGGGTCAACGAAGATCTTCGCCGCGAGAATCACGCCACGCAAACTTTCCAGAACGTTGAAGAAGCCAACCGCGAGTACGCGGTGGCATATCCGCAGAAAAGGCTCGGGCCGTTGGATCGCGAGCCCCAACTTTCAGATTTCTATGTACCGTCAGAGCCCCAAAAAGACCGCGAGATCGCGTTCATCGTCGTGGGAATGGGTGTGGTGGGTATCGTCACCTACTATAACCAATCGAGATTTTAAATTAATTAATACTTTTTACAAAATTAATAATTATTTTAAATAATCTTTTTTATAAATATATATATATAGAACGATGTCAGTTGACGAACTTTATTTTGATATGATCGATGTAGGCTACACTGCCCTTAAATACAGTTTACCCGGTGCAAAGAGTATGATTCATCTGGCCCGAGATTCTCTCGAGACGTGGCGCGAGGACAAAAAAGCGGCCACCCTTTTCGCAAAGCGGATGTTATATTCCTCCACCAATCCTGGGGGATTGGATGAATTAGATTGTCCCAAGTTCCTTCAGAACTTAACCCCCAATCGCAATTATACTTCCAACAAAGGTTTATTATTATCGACGCAGTTACCGGACGATCTGGCGAGGGCATGTGGGAGATTGTCCGATATATTAGAATACTTCGCATACGATGAACACGCGCAAACTTGATACCAAATTATCGGTTCGCCTAGCGCGCAAGCTAGCAAATACATACTACAGCCCCCACGGCTACTGGAAGGGACTCGCTGCCATCAAGAACCTCGCGGCGGCGACCAAGGTTTCAGAAAACGCTGTCAAGGAATAGCTCAAGAAGCAGGCCATCTGGCAGATCTATTTGCCCGCGCCTCACAATATTCCGCGCCCGAAATTCGACGTGCCGGTGCCGAACGAAGTCCACCAAGCGGATCTCCTATTTCTCCTTCACGATCGCGTCGGTCGCAAGACGTACAAGTACGCACTGACAATCGTTGACGTAGCAAGTCGGTATAAGGGGGCTGAGCCGTTGGCCACTAAAGAGTCTAAGGAGGTGGCCGAGGCTCTTTCCCGAATATATAAGAGAAGTCCTCTCAAATGGCCGAATCTTCTCCAGGTCGATCCCGGCCGCGAGTTCATGGGCGCGGTATCTCATCTATTGTCTAAGCACAACGTTTCTGTCAGACGCGGCCGCGTCAACATCCACCGGGACCAGGGGATCGTGGAGCGCTTCAATCGAACCCTGGCTGAGAGACTGTTCGGACACCAATACGCCAAAGAACTTGTAGACCCTCATTCACGATCGACCGAGTGGGTGGCCAGACTGCCCGCCGTGGTCTCCGCACTGAACGGAGAGGTGACCAGATTGATAGGTAAGAAGCCTGTAGATGCTATCAAGTTTAAAAGGGTGACGAGCAAGCCCTCTGCCGTCTCGCGCGGGCGACCCGTTGGTTTAGAGGAGCAACGGCTTCCATCAGATATTGACGTCCGGTACCTCTATCAACCGGGAGAGCTCGAAGGTGGCAGCCGTCACGCGACTGATCCCCTGTGGTCTCTCAATGTATATCATCTAGATCGATCTATTACCAAACCTGATGAGCTCTACTGTTTGGATGATGGGCCATCTCGAGGGTTTGTTCGTGAAGAACTTCTTATGGTGCCTTCTGACACCCAGCTACCCCCGGATCGTCAGAGTCTTTAGTATTGTCTCCTTTTTTCAGAGTTTTTTTTTTTTTTACCTATCCTATAGGCTCGGTGTGTAACCCGTCTTCCATCACTCTCCTCTTGTCGTAGTACGCCGACAACCCCAACTTCTCCTGCTTGTACGTCTTCATCACCCCGTTAATCATTCGGAATCCCCTGTTCTCTGCCATATCCCTACCCCCTTCGAGAGCACTCTTGTACCTTCCCCAAGTCAGATCGTTAGATCTCTTCGACATCCCCTTGGCCGAGTGCTTAGATTTTCCGTCACCGCTCACGTAGTAACACTTGCTACACAGAGCGATGGCTCTATCTCCCTCAAATTCCAGCTTGAACAGTCCCGGAGTTCTGTTGCTCCACACGACCCACGCCAACCACTCGGCCTTCTCCTTATTGAACTTTCTCTTCATCTCCTTTCTCACCACCGCCGCCAGCGTCTTCTCCGACAGCGCGAAGTACATGCTGTCAATGTCCATCTGTATCAGCTCGAAATCTCCGCGATCCACGTACTTGTCCAAGAAGTCGTAGTAGAACTCCAGCATCCGGAGCTTGGCCAACTGGTAGACCGCTATGCCACACTGAAACGGTCTGTTGATCACCACTCGAGTCTTCCTGCTCGATATCTCGTAAGCCTCCCCAATCTCCTCCAGGTCTTCGAACCACGCCGACCTCAGTGCCCGGTCGACAGTCTTCTCATCCTTCGTATATGTGGTGTTCAGGTGTCTCTCTTGTGCTTGCCACAACACGCGTTGCCAACCAGTTTGAATATCTCCGCCAACACCGCCTTGCTCTTGTCGACGTCCCCCGTCCGTCTGGCAGCGGTGACCTCTTTAACGAACCATTGAAACAGTTTTATCACCCTATGCACCGCCTTGACGATCAGACCGTGCTCCAGATACCACTTTAGCAGCGAGGAGTATATGATCATCTTCTTGGCGGACATTGCCCCCACGAGCTTTCTCTGTCCTTCGACTCTTTTCCTCCCGGTCCCGGCCAGGTAGTCCTTCATGTGCTGTGGAACCTCGTTCTCATCGACTTCTCGATTAACAAACAGCGGTGACATTTCAGAGAACTTGTTTCTCAACGTTTCCGGGACCTCTATATCTAACTCCGCAAATCCGAACCACTTTTCACTCCTGACCTTCCTCACGAAACAGTTTATATACGACTGTCTTTCCGGGTCGTCACACGTCCATATCGTCTCCTCCCCGCACGGCATGTCTTTCGACAGGGTAGACAGGTACAGCGCATTGGCGTCGTACCCCATCACCGCCTTGCACATCTTCTCCTCCCGACTACCTACCTGACCCCTGATCGTCGACCTGCCAGCCTCTGCGTATCTGGAGAACACTATGGACGGACCACCGACCAATCCCTGCTTCATCATCTCGTAAGTTTCAGACTTCGGCGACCATAGCTCGGGCGTGTCCGCCTTCCCATCGATCGACCCGCGGAGTAGGTACTGAAGGGATACACCGGGCAGAGACACAGCATCCTTGAGTATGTCTTCCCCTGTAGAACTCAGTCATTTTAGTTAGAGCCTCCAGGAACGGTCCTACATCTAAGTCGTTGTAGTGTTGCAACCATTCCTTGAACGTCTTCATCCCAAGTTCTCGGAATACCTTCTTACACTCTTTCCACTCGGACAACGACAGTAGGAACTCACACTTCAACTTCGAGTACCACTCGGGATAGTCTGGCAGCCCCGGATGGTCGAGCTTGTCCGCGCTATCGAACCACTCGTACGGAAAGTGAGACTTTACCGTTTTACAGTCGTACGCCTTAACCCACCGGTCGTACGTGGTACCGGGTCCCAGATACTGGATGATGTCGAGAAATCTAAACTCCGGGGTAAACAGAAACATCGTCGTGCTGGCTCTCTTTCCGACCATCACCTTATTCACGGTGGCCGCCAACTTCTCTACAAAGTACTGCTTGATGAGGTTCAGGTCGTACCTGCTACAGTTGAACCCCACCACCGGGACTTGGTCAATCCAAGAGATAATCTTTGCTTGTTGAGACTTCGATAACATATCTATGTCGGCCGGCAGATACTTATTCCTAACCCCCTCCCTCATTGCCTTGCCTCTCATCTGCAGCTCGGTCACGAACTTCTCGACTAGCGTGTCGGGATCTCGTTCGCATATGTGTGTGATCCCTTCATGCATCGTATCCCCCAACGACACCGATATAGGAACGTGCTCGACCTCGAAGGTCAGGTCTTTGGTGGGTCGTGTGGTTTTTGACTTGTCGAGATACGCCTCGAAGTCGTAGACTATCTGGTGAGGGTACAGAGTCGTCTCCTCCTCCTCGCGCGGTGGTGGTGGATAGTGGTGATTCCCCTCATTCAACCACTCGCACTCCCACATCACCACCAGCTCGTAACCCGCCTCCCTTATCTTGGCGTCTTGGATTTTCGTCATCCTGTACAGCGATCTCGCGTGACCTCTCCAGCAATGCGTCGGACACCCGTGCCAGTAACAGCCACCTCTCTCCACCGTGACCACATCTCGCGTGATGTATGTGCTTTCCCACCCTCTCTTCTTCTCTATTCAACCATTGAATCAATCTCTCGCTCACTGACCCCTTGGGATAGAACGCCTTCTCGTAGGCCGACTGTGGTCTCTCTACCCTCTTACCTGGACATGTCACCACGGTCTTCCCACCCATGCAGGTGGTCGCGTGCCTGTGCATGTTACACGACTTTGTGAACCATTGTTGACATCCGGTGCACCCGTACTCGTTCGTCATCTTGCGGAGGTTCGTTATGAGAAAAGAGTGACCTCCAAACATTCCTATCGTCATGATCTTCTCCCCGACCGCGTCGTAGTTTGCCGGAACCTTCATGAGGTACCACACTCCTTCGTCGGTGGGCTCGTAAACGCGAATGCCCATCTTGAAGTGCTCTTCGACCTTCTTAATATCTTCCAGGGGAATTCCCTTACTATCCGGTCCGTTATCGTGACCGAGATATTCGCGAGCCATAGCTCGTGCCTTCTCACAACATCGGTCTGGTCTCCCTCCACGGTGGATGGCTATGCACCTAAACAGACACAAGTAGTCGTCGTACGTGTCGACGGAATACATTCCCTTTTTCTGTCTTAACCAGTCTGTGAGTTTACCCGCTCCCATGAGAAGTTGTTGAGCGTCGATGATCATCTTCACCTCTACCGATATCCAACGAACGAAGGTCCATTTTGTGTTTGGTCTATCGACTTTGTCGATGTCCATTCGACGTTTCTCTCTATCGGATATCCAACTCTCGGCTTTGGCGATCTCGTTTATCCACGGACTGCCCTTTGATTGTTTGTGATAGATCATCGTTTCGTCGGTCTCGATGTTCCTAATAAGATAAGAACACGAATACCTCAGATAACACGCCGTGGTCATCTCTGGGCGAATTTTATTCATTATGCGATTAGCGATCTCCCCATCTACCCCCCTCTCGAAAGTCCATACTATCTTCATCCTACCCCTATCAACAGTTTCCCTAACTTCGGCTTCTTCGGCGAGAATCCTGGGACCCTCCTCCGCCAAATCTCTGGCGATATCTCTCCTCCTCTTAGGAGGTCTCCCCACCAACCTTTGATAAATCTTATTGTAGTACGCTTTGTATAGTGGTTTTCTGCGCGCGGTGGGATCTTCTTTTACACGCTGCGCGTAAGCGGTGGCACGCAGACTGGCCGTCGTCTCGTTCTCCAATTTCTCGGATCGTTTTTCGGGGTCGGCGGGCAGTCGTCCGGTCGAAACCGCACGCCGCAGCCTCTCCTCGTAGACGACGGCTCGCGCGTCACTTATCCTATCTGCTATATCTTTCTTGAGTCTCAAACCTCTTAGGGAAATTCCCCAACTCTTAGCTTGCTCTCTCATTTGCTTTATGGTAGACATTATACTGAGTATAACCAATAGATTTTTATCTTCAATAGGGTGTAAGTTTATATTTTATTTGTAATAAATGTATGACAGATTGTTGTAATATACTTAGTATAACTTATGGATAACTTGTCTTTAATAGGGTATCAGTTTATATTTGTGACAGATTGCTGTAATATACTGAGTATAACTTATGGATTTCTTATCTTTAATAGGGTGTCAGTTGTTATTTTATTCGTAATAAATGTATGACAGATTGTTGTATATATACTGAGTATAACATAGGGATTCTTATCTCTAATAGGGTGTATCTTCTCATGTCATAAATATATGGTCTCGCGGTTGATGAAAAATATGGTCCATTCTTCTCATACATACCCGCCGAACAGTGGGGGGAAATCCATGTAGTATATAAGAGTCACAAATGATACCACCATGCGGTGGGGGCACCGCGCGTTAGCCGGTGCCTTTCAGAGGGTGGTGGTATCATTGTGACTCTTATATACTACTAAAGTCACCACTATGTTGACCTTTGACACACTGTAGTCAAGACAAATTGGTCATACACTGGTCGTTACTGACCTGTATACCAAGTTTGAGGATCCTATGTCAAGATTATTTTGAGCGCAAACCAAATCGCTAACAAACGGACAGACGATAGGCGCCATAACATGATACGCCCCTAGTGCTGTCTGAAATCAGCTGGAATAGCTCAGTGGGTAGAGCATCGGACTCCGGATCGGGAGACCTCGAGTTAGAATCCCGCCACTGGTCGATTCGGTGTGTCCTTGGGCAAGACAAGACACATTCGTGATAGCCTAGTCCTATCGGACGGGGACTTAAATAGTCGGTATCGACATGCAAGGTCATCAAGCCAGTGTCGTCGTTAAATCAAAGCATTTACATTTACCTTGTCTGCATGCGTGGCATGACTTTTAAATAACCCGGCGAATATGCCTGCTCTATTCTGTTTTATTTTATCGCACTGTTATCCCCCATTCGAATGTTCATGTGACATATTCGTCTGGACAATATTTTATTAATTTTTGTCCGAGTTTTTGTAACATGTGACACATTCGTTTTTTTTGCAAGGGGTAGTGATGCCAAGCGTAAACGTCACACATTTGTGTGATGTATTCGTACGTATTCTTAACCATGTGTGACGCATTCGCACGAATATAGCACACCTGTGTATCACACGTGTGATATATTCGTTTCTGTGACATATAAGGTTCAATAGTGCATCATTTCATGTTGAAGCCCGTGCTGGGAGCCGGGGGGCCGTTTAACTAAATTTCGCACGACTAAAATGTTCATAAGTGGAAATTTAGGATCGTCTGGAAATTTCAATAGATGGATTTACATATACATGCAGCCTATGCTCAATAAATGTAAATCCAATAATTGTTTACAAGAAAACATTGTTAATGTGTAATTTACAGACTATCATAATTTTGCACTTACGAACATTTTAGTCGTACGAAGTTTAGTGAAACGGGCCCCAGTTGTGTCACGGCCTGTGACAACACTGCACATTGATAGACACAACTGAACTAGTACAATACAATCCCTATATAAATGCACTTGTTTCTGGTAGTCGTGTTCGACAATTATAATAGATATGTTGACTTGTATTGCAATGTTGAACTTATTTCACTGAGTATATAGTCTGTGTTGTCAAGCCAATTAAGGAATTAGGTCATAGAAAGATACACTTGGCTTCAATCATAATTGCTTCATAAGAGTGATGTGATGTATGAATATACGATATGTGAATATTGTCTTGTTACTATGTACTATATGGTACATTGAGTTGCCATCTCCGTCATCTTTGTATGTATAAGCCATCGTATAGTTTCACCGCTTTGACCGTTTGACATATACAGCAATAATATTACATTAAAAGTAATAACAGGTGTTACAACACATAATAGACATATATGAAAACAGCGTGCTATAAATATTATGCCAGAATACTATACAGAAGACGAGATGTCTGAGCATTTCTCACATCAATCACAAAATATATTTCAATATGTGAACTCTTCTAGTTGATGCATAGTGTATTGTTAGTGTACACGTTACCCATAGGTAAAGCCATATTGTTACATGGTTTCCGTTGTTTGCACATGTGCAAACAAATAGCGCGTGTTGTTTGCATATGGCTTTAGGCAATGCTCATTCCGGGACCGCGCGTAGATCAAGCGCTTTCATGACGTCACTACGCGGAAGTGCCTTCATGACGTCACTACTTCATGACGTTCATGACGCGGCCCCGGAATATAAATACCGAAAATTATCTACGTGAATGGGACGATTTATAAAAGTACTGACAATACTGAATATAATGCTCAAATTACATCAGTTTTTTGTTGGAAATGTAACAATAACGTTTGATCATGTCCAGCCGTGTGCAAACGTTTGCTGTGGCCCGAGGGAACTGTTTGAACCCGCGGCCTGCGGCCTTGTGGTTCAAACAGTTCCCTCGGGCCACAGCAAACGTTTGCACACGGCTGGACATGATCAAACCTTATATTTACTCACATAGTATAGGCGATTAGACACCAGTGACAATACACTCCGATAACTGCTTACATGTCACTGGATTTGACACAGTATGTATGGTAACACAGGTATATATTGAAAGCACTTTGTATTTATCTGACTGTTACACAGCCAATATTGAATTCTCAAAAATTTGAACAACGGGTCAACAACCTCTTCAGAAATATGACTGTGTATATAAGTGTGATGAAAACAACCCATATGACGTTTTTGTTTAATATCTGTAGAAGATGTTGCACCAAATTGTATTTATGTATATGTCATATTATTTGTGGTATGTGTCAAACGCAACAAGAGGTCAAACTGACTGATGGCTAGTACACACTAAATTGGCCGACATAGCATCTCCATGCGTCGTTTAGTATACAGTAACAAGCTAACGTTCACATATATGTTATACATATATCTCATCACATTTAGGAAGCAATTATTTTTAAGGAAATAGGTCATAGATAGACACACTGGACTTCAATGATAATTGCTTCATAAGACTGATGTGATATATGAATATAAAATATGTGAATATTGTCTTATTACTGTATACTATATGCAGCATTGAGTTGCCATCTCCGCCATCTTTGTATGTACAAGCCATCGTACAGTTAGTTTCACCAGTTCGTGCGTGCGACTTTCACCACTTAATACAACAAATACTATGACAGTAAGCCAAATATAATTTTGTGCAATACATAATATACAGATATGACAACGACAAGCTATAAATATTATGCCAGCAAACTATACAAAAGTCGAGATATCTGAGCACTTCTCCCATCAATCACATCAATCACAAAATAAATTGTGATGTGTAAACTTTTCAATCTGATGCACAGCCTATTGTTAGTGTACACGTCACCCATAAGTAATATCTACTCGCATAGTAGGTGAGTAGACACCAGGGGCAATACACTCAGGTAACTGCTTTCATGTCACTGGTTGTGATAGCTAATAACAAAGTACAGTAGTGGGTATATATGGTATGTGTTGTGTGGTTGGTCAGGTAAAAGTGATACACTCTGCGATTGTCTGTGTATGAGGAAACACGGGCACAAACCTCCAGAACTGACATATTTTACACTGTGGTGTAATCAAATTGATAGGAGTCCGTTCTCTTGGCTTTTCTACATGTTATTAGCTCTTTGTCAAACGGCAGAAGAGGTGAAACTGGCTGATGACTGTAACACACAAAGATGGCCGACTTGGCAGCACCATGTGCCGTATAGGATACAGGAACGAGGCAGTATTCGCATATATGTTATACATATATTATATCACATTTACGAAGCAAGTATCTTTGAATCAAGCTATGATCAGGTATAGAACGGGGGCACACCCGAAGAACCGGTCCTGAACAAAAGAAAATATCCTCGACATGGTGAATCGTATTAATGTCATTGTCACTGTGTGAGCAAAATATATTGCTGTGACTGGAGAATGGGGCTTATGGGTTTTGAGACCAGTGTAGATCCAGATCAGCCTGCGCATCCACGCAGTCTGATCAGGATCTGCACTGTTTGCCATTTTACCAATAAAACACCCGCCATACTTCTAATAATATAGATGATATCGTTATCAGTCTGCAGTCTGTTATTTGATCTGGATATACACTGGTCACACCTCCCATTTCTCCAGCCAGACACAGATATACAATCAAGTTCAGTGTCGATGTAGTCAGACGAAAGGTAGACAAAAGCACAGGTTCTTGAAGAACGGTTAATATTTTGGTGTTGTGTGTGTTGTTTCGGTGTATCTGGTGGTTTAGGCATCACGGGACGGTTGAAAATAGCCAAAATTGACTGCTTTTCTGAGGGCGGCGGGTGACTTATAAAAATCACCGCCTCTCACAATCAGTTAAAGGAGGCTCTTGCGACAAGTATTGAAAAATACTCGCAAATGAAGTACAAATCGCGTGCCACAATAAAAATTCAGTAACCGCATCAGATGTGTTCAATTCATTTTTTACAAAGTTACCCCACCCACCTATTTTTGGCCAAAAGTTTCAACACGACTGAATTCATCGGAATTGTTTTCATGAAAATATGAGGCACAGATACTTTGTTATGTCTTGTTCTATCACTTGTAACACCACACCATTTTCTGAAAATGATTTCAAAGCGGGGTTATAACCAGCTCAAATTTTCGCTACAAATGCCCGTAAAAAATACCTTAAATTTCTGACGCGAAACCGTACCGGCGAGACAGCATAGCAGGCGACATTTTCCAAGATGTCAAAATCAACTGGAGCTAACATTCAGTTTCGTAGAATTATGAAATACTCTAAAAAATACACCTTGTCAAGCCTCCCAAAGTCAAGAAATATTCATAAACCTATTTTTCTAGACACACTGGTGTAACTTACACGGTCGGTAGTGAAGTATTTAGAAAATCTTCCACCCCCTTTTTAAAGCTAGCTGCCCACTGTCCTGTGAGACCTTAGGTGCATTGTTACCAACATACAATTTAAATCACTCCCACCCCTCCCCCCCCCCACCCGCCCGCCGCGAGTTCCACGTATAAGTACGGTAATTTACGTTCCTTTGTGGATATTTTGACAGTATAAAAGGGGTCCGAAAGTTCGGAACGGTGAATGTGTAGATAATTAACGATGTGTGTCGTGTGTAATGATTGAGCATTAGTAGTGGCACAAGATTATGTAAATTACCCAAAACTAACGAAATCCACCCAAATCTACCCAAAAGTCACAAAAATACCCATATGACACCAACATACTGACCATCGGTTCAAACGCATGTGGACAAAAGTGCAAATGCAATAGAAAGATCATCGGAATACACCACCGCCTGCGCTAATCTTGCCAATATTTGTCAATTTCACAATACTTGACTATTGTGCGTGAAATCAAGCAGCTGTGCTACAGCTCAGGCTCATGCAATCAAATTGCTTGATCGCTAGTTGATATAGTTCCGAGTACATTGCATTACACTGCAATACATAATCGTTATGACGGAGTAGTCTTTCCAAATGTACGTTTGAAGCGTTTGTTTGTTTTGTTTGTTTATTGGTGTTTAACGGCCTATCAACAGCTAAGGTCGTGTAAGGCCGGGCAAACAGGTTCGATCCCGTTTTAACCTGCTGCATTGGGGGGGGGGGGGGGGGGGGGGTGGGGGGGCGGGGAATCCCAAAATCAGAACGGAATATTTACATCGAGATACAACATATTCAGCCCTGAAATTAGAATAACCTGACCTGGTGCCAGGTCCATACCGCACCAAAGTCACTTGGCCCCTTCCCCTATTTAAAAGTAATACCGGTAGGATTATTCTTATAAGGGGTATAACCAGATTCAACTGTCACATACAAAATGCCAAAGACGTATGTGAGGGCCAAACCAGGTCTCGAGTCGGGATTCCGGTAAGGATGAACCCCGATCGTTAAATTACCCATCGCATGCTCCCACCTGCCACCCACACGTTTGAAGCGTTAGTTTTTTACTTTCTACTTCGTGGAGAGCGACCTACGAATTTTGCTAATACACATTTTATTAGGTAAGTTTATGGTAAACATATTGTAGAATTGTCTCT
Organism: Conchocele bisecta; assembly: GCA_029237695.1. Taxonomy (NCBI): domain Eukaryota; kingdom Metazoa; phylum Mollusca; class Bivalvia; order Lucinida; family Thyasiridae; genus Conchocele; species Conchocele bisecta. Next base: position 45,921,101 of record CM055281.1, read on the forward strand.
CAATAACAATATATCGAAGTATGAACGTCAACGCCCTGCAGGTTGCTTCTATATTTTAGTGCGCGAAATGTAAATGCTATTACGCACATTTTTACTGTTGGTCGTGGTTTTAGCGATATAGTGCAACCTATTGTCTATAAAGCGGAAAACGTGCAGCTATAGTTGACAGTATTGCCAATGGATTTTCAGAGACGTTGACAATACGGGCAATAACACTGTCGGTTGTGTACGGGGGCCAGCTCGGCGCCATCGACCTATACCGTTATGTAGATTGATTTGATTTATTGGCCGGGCCTACGGGTTCGATCCAACATTTATTGGGGGAGGGGTCCCAAAATCAGAACTGAACTCACAGGGTGTCCGGTTTACAGATGTTCCACTGTAAAATAATCCGACCATGTCCATACCACACCAGTCACTTGGCCCTTTCCCCTAAAAGCAATACCGATACGATTGCTCCTCTAAAGGTTATAACGAGATTCAACCCTCACAGACACTAATGCTAAAGACGTGCATGAGGGTCAATCAATCCAGTAGCCGATTTATAGTATACTTTGAGGGAGAAATTTTTAAATTAAAGATAAATCTATTAATTTTTATTATACTGAATTATTATACTGAATTTATTACATTATCACAGCCATTTTGGCTGTGATAATGTAATACATTTAGTATAATAATTCTGCATACTTTTAATCATCAATTATATGCAGTCGTTAGTTCTATGTGAAATAATGCATTTCGGGAAAAATAAATGATTTCTCCCTCAAAGTATACTTTGCTAGAAAAGTATACTTTGCAATGTTGGTGAAATAGGCTACAGGTCTCCGGTCGGGATTCCAGCTTTACCCAGCGCATGCTCCAAACCAACCACCACGCCGTTGTGTAGAACCAGTATTGGCGTCTCACAATGGTAAATTAAAGAGTTGTCTTCCCCGGTCAGACTGCCTGTTTGCACAGGCTGAGGTGTTATTTATGTAATGGTGTTTAACGGCCTATCAACAGCTAAGGCATTTTATGCAGCTAACGGGGCCGAGGTCCGTATTTGACTTGCATGGATGTGTGGGTGGGGATATTAAAATCGGAACTGAGTATATGCAGCCCTGAAATGAGGAAAAAAACCCAGATCTGGTGACATGTCCTGATCATGCCAGTTTCACTTAGCCCCAGCCCTTAAAAGTAACGCTTAGTACTAACCATACTACTTTTATAATAGGTATAACCGGATTCAACTCAACCCGCCCGACCAACCACCACTGCATTGGGGAGAAATCCCAAAATCAGAACGGAATATTTACATCGAAATAAATATAGTCGGCCCTAACACGGCCTGGTGCCAGGTCCATACCACACCAGTCACTTGGCCCCTTTCCCTAAAAGTAATAGGATTAGGAACAATCGTATTACTCATACAATGGGTATAACCAGATTTAACCCTCACATACAAGAATGCCAAAGACGTACCCGAGGGCCAGGGGACCGTTTCACTAAACTTCGTCCAACTAGAATGTTCGTATGTGTAAAATTATGATAATCTGTAAATGTTACATGAACAACGTTTTCTTGTAAACAATTATTGGATTTACATTTATTGAGCATAGGCGGCATATGCTCAATAAATGTAAATCCATCAATTGAAATTTCCAGACGATCCTAAATTTGCACTTACGAACATTTTAGTCTTACGAAGTTTGGGCCCAGGTCTCCTGTTGGGATACCAGTAAGGACGAATCCCGATCGCTAAATTACCCAGCGCGCATGCTCCCACCTGCCACACACACCTGATGACCAAACCATGTACATGGGGATTCCTGTAAGGATGAAACCCATATTTAATGCATGCTCCCAACCAACCACCCAATCCCATAAAAGTAATATGATTAGTATTAACTTACTACTATTGTCATGTTTATAATGGGTACACAGGGCCAGCGAAAGTGTGTGTTTGTGTGTGTGTGTGTGTGGGGGGTGTGTGGGGGGTGGGGGGGGTGGCGGGGGGGCGGGGGGGCGGGGGGGCGGGGGGGGGCCTGGCCTAATAATTTTATTGGCATAATAAAGCACATATTATCATCCTCAAACTTGCTGAGAATGCAGTAAATGGCGTTTCAAGCCTAAGAAGATTTCAAAAATTTCTGGGGGGAACATGACCCCGGACCCCCTAGCAACATCGGGTCTTTTTGGACCTCAAGATTGTCACCCCCACCCCCCACCCATAATTTTCCGGTTCTGTGACCTATGGTATAACCAGATTCAACTGTCACGTACATGAAGCAAACCAGATGGTCGCGGTCCGCATGTTGAGCCCGCCGAGGCATTTGATGGTATTTAAAAACTTTAACACAGATTTTGGAGTACGCACGCACGGACACCCGGACGTCATTGTGATCAATATGTATGGCTTTCCACAAGCGCGATTGACAAAAAACGTAAACACAAGCGTTGCACAGGGAGTAATAAAATACAAGAGCACGACACTATGTATACAGATGAGTGTATGTTAGTTTGCATTGACAACACTATCATAGCACATGTTTAACACATCACAAATAAACATACATAGATAATCATTACAAGTGACAAAATCTACATACAAAAATTGACCACATTGTCACTAAACCAGGTATATAATTATGTTGCTGTGACTGGCGAAATGAGGCTGATGGGATTCGCGAAAAGAGTAGATCCAGAACAGCCTGTGCCTGATCACTGCATTATTCCATCAACGAAACACCCATCATGATTCTACCAAGCAATATATAGATCGTCATCAGGCTATGGCAGTATGCTATTTGACCGGGAGCTACACTGGTCACAAATCCGATAAACACCATTTCTCCAGTCACAGCCACGTATACCAATAATTCCTTCCTATACGTACAAATGATTCCGTTAAGGATGTATCTCGTCATTAGCAATTACCCTTCTTGTGCTCCCAACCTGCCGCCCGCTCCTGTGAAATGTATATAAATGTGAAAATGTCTAAAAAGGTCTTAAAAAATCTTAAAGAAAGTTAGCACATACGCTGTCATTGCAACAAGCCCCGTTATTGTTGCATACTACAAAGCCGATAGAATTTCAGGCAGGAATGGGCTCTATTTTAGGCGCACTTAAACTATAAACGGCTAGACAATATTCAGGTCAAACACTGAATTGTTAAAGAAAATGTCTACAGCTAGCACAGAAAATGGCGGGAAGGCCACAGCACTTAAAATGGTATTCATAGTCCTACTGAAACCACTTAGTGCAAGTTTTATCCGATGCACCGAAGCTTAACTATAAAAGACGTGAGTGATAATTTAATATATTTAATAAACAAGTTTACTGTTTTCATAAGAAACGAGGCTAAGCCTCGTTTCTTATGAGATCAGTCAACAAGTTTAATAAATAAAGGGTTTTACACGAATGATGATTTAATAATTATGATATTTACCATTTGCTTTAATTTATTGAAGCTTCCATGGTCTGCATTGTGTGTATATGTTAATGGTGGGACAGACGGACGGACATACAGACATGTGCAAAATTAGAAAAGCACACAACGGTAATAAAGCATACTACTGTCTGTTTCACGAAAGCTGCCCAAATTTTACGGCCATGTAAACAATTCAAAAACAATATTTTTTTCGATAATATTAAATTAAAGGAAAATTTAAGAATGAGCCTTCTTTTTATTTCGTGGAATTTGGTCAAAATTGATTATATTGCGAAAAAACAATTTCCCCATGTTAAATCCCCATAGGCATAGACATCTTCACAGAGTGAAGATGTCTATGGGGATTTAACATGTGGAAATGTTTTAGAATTTCAGAAATACTGGACCGATTTTTAAAATTTAACTTTTGTTTTCTTAGTTAGATCATTACAGGTTTCGGAGTCAATTTCCAAATGTTTTTGTTTTTTGACTCCTCCCACAACTCCGCTACCTCTTTTTCCCCCATGTTAAATAAATTTTTCGTAATAAAACCAATATTTGACCAAATTTCACTAGGTAAATAAAAAGAAGGCTCATTCTTAAATTTTCCTTTAATTTAATATTATCAAAATATATATTGTTTTTGAATTGTTTATATGGCCGTAAAATTTGGGCAGTTTTCGTGAAACAGACTTTTTAGTAGAGACATTAGATATGGTTAGCAATTAATCAGAAATTGAGACAAGCAAGCAATGTCTATAAAAACGCTGTTAACTTCTATTTATCTTTCTGTATCATCCGACATTTAAACTTACTGGTACTCACTGTCTGTTGCATGTTTCCTGCCGACAAACTTTTGGCTATTAAACACATTACATGTAAGTACTTTTTCATCAATAATAAGTCACGGACCAGTACACTTTGAGAGAGTAATCATTTATTTTTCCTGAAATGCATTATTTCATATAGAACTAACAAATGCATATATTTCATGATTAAAAGTATGCAGAATTATTATACTGAATTTATTACATTATCACAGCCAAATTGGCTGTGATAATGTAATAAATTCAGTATAATAAAAATTAATAAATTTATCATAAAAATGAAAATTTCTCCCTCAAAGTATACTTTGCTACTAAAGTATACTTTGCAATGTTGATGAAATAGGCTACAGTTTCATAACAATTTGTACATTCTGCTCATATTCATAATTCGAGAACCAGTGCCATCAATGCCATGTTGTTTTTTTTGTTGGGGTTTAATGGCCTATAAATAGCTAAGGTCATTTAAGGCCGGGTCAATGGGTTCAGTACTAAATCCCATATATTACCTGTACAAGTACATGTACATGTTCAAGCACATGTAAAAATGGGGGGAAAATCCAAAAATCAGAACTGAATATTTACAATAAAAAAAAATATATATTCAGCCCTGAAATCAGAATAATCCTGATCTGATGCCAGGTCCTCGTCACACCAGAATCACTTGGCCCCCATCCAAAAGCAGTAGGTTCAGTAATAATCTTACTACTTTTATAATGGGCAATAACCCAATTCAACTCCCAAGTAAAAAAAAAGAGCCAAAAGATAAAAACGTACCTGAGGGCCAAACCAGGCAAATCATGATTCATATAAGGAGGAACCCCTATACCCTGTTGTAGCCAAACCGACCAAACCAACGACAGAACCAAATAAGTAACCAGCCACGATAATTCCAGCACAAAAATATTTACACAATTCCCTAACATTTGATTGTCCAAAATTTATATCCCAGTAAACTCCCACGCCGAACTACTTTCCATAACCGTGAGGCGCAGTTAAAATAATGCTTAAGAAAACGGAAAATAAACACATTTTCTGGATGAATTTATTTCAAATGCTGGATTTATAAGGAATGAATGGCCTTTTTGTGGAATTTATTGGGGATATAAACTTGGAAAAGTCGCGGGAATACTGGACGAGGCCTTCCGGCCTTCGTCCAGTATTCCTGTGACTTTTCCAAGTTTATACCCCGATAAATTCCACAAAAAGGCCATTCATTCCTATATTACATGCGTATTTGTGGCTGTCACTGATGACATGGGGATTATGGGATTTGTGACCAGTGTAGCTCCTGATCAAATAGCACACTCATGTCGACTGACAAAGCTCTAAATTGCTTGCTAAGACATTTAATGGGTGTTTTATTGATGGGAATAGCGAACAGTGAAGATCGTGATCAGACTGTGCGGATGCACAGGCTGATCTGGATCTACACTGGTCGCAAAACACATACCGGTAAGCCCCACTTCTCTAGTCACAGCCACAGTTAAACAAGGAGTCAGTACCCACAATGTATGAATATCGAAGTATGGTAAAGCAGAAAATGTAGGTCAAGGTCACAAGTATGTAAAATGAAATACCTCCCTCGACATATGGTAACATCATTTTTTTTTTCAGATATTAATTTCGAAAATCAATCAAATTTTCCAAAAATGAGACATGCCATGTGATTTTGTACCTTCGGACATCTGCGTAACTTCATGAAATACGTTTACAAAAGTTACAATATTTTCTGTAAATGGCGTCAAAAGATGACAAAATATTCAGAGTACATTGTGTACTCTGAATATTTTGTCAACTTTTGACTTCAAAATGTATTTATGAAAAATATTGTAAATTTTGTAAATGTAGTTAATGAAATTACGCAGATGTCCGAAGGTACAAAATCACATGGCGTGTCTCAAATGACGTCAACAATTAACAAAAAAATTACCGGACCTCATGCACAAGTGAATTCCAAATGAGCTCTGAATTTTCTGCCAACTTTCAACTTCATTTACGACAGATGGAACGACAAATGGACGGTGCCATGCAGTAAAATATCAATTTTTCAAACGACACAAGAGACAAGCCATTTGATTTTCATACCTACTGTCTGTTCCACGTTTTGCTGCCGATAAACTGTTGGCTATTAAACACATTAAATGTAAAAAAATATTTAAAAGTAAGCACTTTTTTATCAATAACAAAAAAGTCACCCTCCCCAAAAATGTTTTTTTATGAAATTCCATCAAATATTGATTTTATTGCGAAAAAACGATTTTCCTATGGGAATTTAACATGGGGGATTGAAATAGTTTTTGTTTAAATATTTTTTTTATTTGTGGACTGATTTTCAAAATCTAACTTTTGTTTTCTTAGTTACATCATTTTCAAGCTATCTCGCTAGGTTTCGGAGTCAATTTTCGTTTTCGTTTTCATCAAATAATTTTTTTTGGGGTGGGAGACTTTTTTGTTATTGATGAAAAAGTACTTACTTTTCGATTTTTTTTAGATTTAATGTGTTTAATAGCATAATGTTAGTCCGGCAGCAAAACGTGGAACAGACAGTGAGTAGAGTGCGATGTCTCATGAAAAATATTTACAAAAGTTACAATATTTTCCATAAATGACTATGAAAGTTGACGAAATGCCGAGCAGTTCCACATTCGCTCTGAAAGTTTTCCTTAATTTTCAACTTCATTTGTAGATAATATCAGTCTCTGTAATTATAAATTCTCTAAATATTGTACATTCTTAGGTAAAAAATCACATGGTTTGCCTCATATAAAACACAAATACATGTATTGTTTGTTTGTTTTTGGGGTTTGTTTTATTTGTCATTTTGTTCAGCAAAAGCATGGTTTGACAGCACTTAAGAATCATTTCCAAAGTGCTGTCAAACCATGCTTTCATTGAGAAAATATAGCAAACATCAAAAGACCAGTGGGATGGAACTACTACAAGTTTGTTTGTTGGGGTTTAACGGCCTATCAACAGCTAAGGTCATTTAAGGCTGGGTGAATGGGTTTAGTACTAAATCCCATATATTACCTGTACAAGTACATGTATATGTTTAAGTATACATGTATGTACAAATAGGGGGAAAATCCAAAAATCAGAACTGAATATTTACAATAACAAAACTATATATTCAGCCCTGAAATCAGAATAATCCTGATCTGATGCCAGGTCCTCGCCACACCAGAATCACTTGGCCCCACCCAAAAGCAGTAGGATCAGTAATAATCTTACTACTTTTATAATGGGCAATAACCCAATTCAACTCCCAGGTAACAAAAGAGCCAAAGATAAAAACGTACCTGAGGGCCAAACCAGGCAAATCGTGATTCCTATAAGGAGGAACCCCTACCGTTAATTTACGCCGTCACATTCCCCTGACCACCACCCACCTGATGCCAGGGGCCAAGTAATTCTGGTGTGGCGAGGACCTCGCCAAACCAGAATCACTTAGCCCCTCCCAAAAGCAGTAGGATCAGTAATAATCTTACTACTTTTATAATGGGCAATAACCCAATTCAACTCCCAGGTAACTAGAGCCAAAGATAAAAACGAACCGGAGGGCCAAACCAGGCAAATCGTGATTCCTATAAGGAGGAACCCATACCGTTAATTTACGCCGTCTCATTCGCCCGACCACCACCCACACAAATACATGTATACAAAATCAAAAATGAAATTGAAATGCAATTCAACCATAGCTAACATTACTAGTCACTTGGTTGAGCAACATTTTCAAGTTATTCACATAAAATATATCAGAACATGATTATTAAAGGTACATGCCCACTAAGTAGGCATAAAATGTTCTTTATATGATTTAAATAAGTGTATAATTGTGTCACTATTCCACAAGTTCTAAAAATTACGAGTGCCTGCTATACAGATATAATCATTTAGTAATATTTATTTTATTGATGGTGACGCACGGTGGTATCAGGCCATTTTCATATGCAAATGAGGCATGATATTTTTGAATTATTTATACTAATTAATTGTGTCACCTGAAAAAACTAGAAATGGACGCTTGTCGACAAGCGCATGTGTATCCCCCTCCCCAGATACACAAGTAGTTTGAAAAAAGGGTGTTCGAGTTATGCTCCGGAGACAAAATCAGTGACGGAAAAACAAAGGGAGATAACTAAAGAATTAGTGATGCAAGAGTTGTCATTCTTGCGGGACACACCTTTAGGGTCGTGGTCTATGCATGTGTGAAGTTTCATGAAAATATTCCAAAGGGTGTTCGAGTTATGCTCCAGACACGAAATCAGTGCACGAAACAACAAAGGGAGATAACTAAGAAATTAACGACGCAAGAGTTGTCATTCTTACGTGCGACACACCTTTGGGTCGTCTTCTATGCATGTGTGAAGTTTAATAAACTAGAAATGTGTTCATAGAACACGGATGTCCCACATATCGCTTTGATAATAAATGAGGCCAAATTGCAAGTCAAAATTTTCTTTTCTTTTCCTGAGCGTTAAAGTTTTTGAAGCACCAAGTATGTGACCTTGACCCTGGGCTTGGCGGGGGCAGGACAAACGTGGATTTGGCACAGGGCGGTAGAGGACCATTAGAGCAACGCATATATGAAATATGAAGCTGATCCGTGAATGGAAAGAAAAATTATAAGATATTTACCTGAGCATTAAAGTTTTTGAAGCACCAAGTATGTGACCTTGACCCTGGGATTGGCGGGGGCAGGACGAACGTGGATTTGGCACAGGGCGGTAGAGGACCATTAGAGCAATGCGTATATGAAATATGAAGATGATCCATGAAAGAAAACAGAAATTATATAAGATATTTACCCGAGCGTTAAAGTTTTTGAAGCACTAAGTATGTGACCTTGACCCTGGGCTTGGCGGGGGGCAGGACGAACGTGGATTTGGCACAGGGCGGTAGACGACCATTAGAGCAACGCGTATATGAAATATGAAGTTGATCCGTGAATGGAAATAAAAATTATAAGATATTTACCTGAGCGTTAAAGTTTTTGAAGCACCAAGTATGTGACCTTGACCCTGGGATTGGTGGGGCAGGACGAACGTGGATTTGGCACAGGGCGGTAGAGGACCATTAGAGCAATGCGTATATGAAATATGAAGATGATCCATGATCCATGAAAGAAAACAGAAAGTATAAGATATTTACCCAAGCGTTAATGTTTTTGAAGCACTAAGTATGTGACCTTGACCCTGGGCTTGACGGGGGCAGAACGAACGTGGATTTGGCACAGGGCGGTAGAGGACCATTAGAGAGCAATGCGTATATGCGTGTTCCGAGTTATGCTCTGGATACAAAATCAGAGCACGAAACAACAAAGGGAGATAAGTAAACAAGAATTCCGCGGAATCAGATGCCTCGCCTTGTCCCGCCTTGACCTCGAGCCTGGGCCCGAAAGCAATTTTCACTGGCCCGAACATATTATACAATTATTGACTAGTGAACCATAGAATATCATTATATTCTATGGCTCACTAGTCAATAATTGTTTTATTATATGATAATAGTCTGTATATAGCACTTACGACCTTATGCTACTAGACAAAAATTGAAAAAGAATTTGAAAAAAAAAATGAAAAAATAAAAAAAAAAATGGAAAAAAAGTTTAAAAATTAAAAATAATAATGCTTGCTACTGGAGCCCAGAATTTTTTTTTAATAGTCCTATATTTATCTACATATATCTGCACAGGTCCACATAATGCCACAATATTTTCAACACAGTTTACGGAAATGTAATATAATCATTTACCTGTATAAATTACCTGTAAGTGGTCAGTGGTCAGTTGCACATGCTAGCACATGCACAGGTGAATAGTCTGTATATAGCACTTACGACCTTATGCTACTGGACAAAAATTGAAAAATAATTTGAAAAAAAAAAATGAAAAAAAAAAAAATGAAAAAAAAAAAAATGGAAAAAAAAAGTTTAAAAATAATAATGCTTGCTACTGGAGCCCAGATTTTGTTTCCAGTCAAATTGAAAAATAATTTGAAAAAAAAAATGAAAAAAAAATAATGAAAAAAAAAAAAAAAAAAAAAAATGAAAAAAAAAAAGTTTAAAAATAATAATGCTTTGCTATTGGAGACCAGATTTTTTTTTAATAGTCCTATATTTATCTACATATATCTGCAGAGGTCCACATAATGCCACAATATTTTCAACACAGTACCCAATGTAGTGATTTACCTGTATAAATTACCTGGTCAGCAGTGGTCAAGCACTGGACATCTGCACCATGCTAGCCCATGCTTAGCACATGGTTCTCCCAGTTTCTATTGTTCTCTCTACAGGTAAGGTGTACAGAGCACACGAGAAAAGGTATACAGAGCAGACGAGAAAACAGGTCTTCATGCATTATTGTCCAGTTTGTAGAGTGCGCAAAACAAAAACAAAAAAGGGAGATAACTGAAAAATTAGCTACGCAAGAGTTGTCATTCTTGTGCGCGACACACCTCCGGGTCGTGGTCTATGCATGTGTGAAGTTTCATGAAAATATTCCAAAGGGTGGTCGAGTTATGCTCCGGACAGGAAAATCAGTGAGCGAAAACAAAAAAGGGAGATAACTAAAAAATTAGCTATGCAAGAGTTGTCATTCTTGTGCACGACACACCTTCGGTTTGTGGTCTAATTCAATGTGTTAGTTTCATAAAAATATTCCAAAGGGTGGTCGAGTTATGGTCAATCAGTGCGCGAAACAAAAAAGGGAGATAACTCAAAAATTAGCTATGCAAGAGTTGTCATTCTTGTGCGCGACACACCTTCGGGTCGTGGTCTATGCATGTGTGAAGTTTCATGAAAATATTCCAAAGGGTGGTGGAGTTATGCTCCGGACACGAAATCAGTGCGAGAAACAAAAAAGGGAGATAACTCAAAAATTAGCTATGCAAGAGTTGTCATTCTTGTGCGCGACACACCTTCTGGTCGTGTCTATGCATGTGTGAAGTTTCATGAAAATATTCCAAAGGGTGTTCGAGTTATGCTCCGGACAAGAAGTGTCTGCGGCGGACGCGGACGCGGCGCGCTGTCAAATCCATAGTACCCCCCGACGGAGTCCGGGGGATACAATAATATTTACAACAGATTATAAAGTATGATCATTGCACATCGAAAATAAATACAGAGAATAAATGTTAACATTTTAAAGAAACACTGTTATCGCCCCTGACATCGGTGTGGAAATTTACTTCTGATATAAAATGTATAATAATGCCAATCAATACGTGGTGTAAAGGTGAATGAATGTTCATTTTGCCAGAAAATGTTCTGATATAAAGAAAATTTTGTGCCTACTGCGTGGGCATGTACTTTCAACAAGAATTTCGTCACACCATGCAATTTGCAGTGACATATGGATGTGTAAGTGATGAGTAGATAATAGCACATTATATACTGTTAGACTAGTGTGAATTGTCGCATAATCATATACATGTAATAAATTTACAATGTACGAGGGTTGGTCAAAAAGTTAGTGGCCACTCTTACATAGAATGGAGTGAACTGCAGTTTATAACTCAATACTGGATTAGTACGGTAGAATCTCTCTAAACCGAACATCTTGGGGCCATTTAACTAAACTTTGTACGACTAAAATGTATGTAAGTGTAAATTTAGGATCGTCTGGAAAGTCCAATTGATGGATTTACATTTATTGAGCATAGGCTGCTTATGCAGCCTATGCTCAATAAATGTAAATTCAATCATTGTTTACAAGAAAACATTGTTAATGTGAAATTTACAGACTATCATAATTTTGCACCCACAAACATTTTAGTCGTACAAAGTTTAGTGAAACGGACTTCAGAAAACTTCATTGCATTGAATAAAGTAGTATGATACTGTAGTGATGGTGGTAAAACCATCATGCATAATTTGGCGAGTTTGAATGCACACATTGCAGTGGAACCTCTCTAAACCGGACACCATGGGGATCTCCAGGGTGTCCAGTTTAGAGAGGTTCCACTGTACAATCGCTTTGAAGGATAGGTAAATGCTGATACCTTCAATAGAATGTTCATTGCAGTGTATCCATTCATGATCCCAGTTTCCATAAATAACTACATTGAAACCACAACTGGTATTGATCTCTATGAGAGGCCACAAACTTTTTGTTTTCCCCTCATATTTGGATTAAAATGTGGGCCACCGACTGACAAAAGCGACCTTATTCACATTCACTCACGAACAGAATCTAATCATTTTACTGATGCAAGTTAACCCTGGCAATGGTGAATTAACTTTTGCTCTCTGTTGTTTATTTTATATTTTCCATTTTTCCCATCAAAAACCACGTTTTAACAACTCTTTAGAATCATTTCTAGAATGCTGTCAGAGCACGTTTTATTGAGAATGAAGACAAAATGTGAAACTACACCAGAATAGTCTTGTTTCCCGCATTCTTAGAGTTAAGACAATCTACTTCATTCACTGAATGGCAAGCAATGTAGACCCTGATCAGACTGCGCGGCTGCGCAGGCTGATCTGGGATTACGGTGCTCGCTAACATCACAAGGTCATTTTTCTCAGCCGGTGCCAATATGTTTCATCCAATATTTGTTCACATCGCCCAATGGCAAAAATACACCTACCGCATATCTATTTGATTAGTTAAAGGTGTATATCATCCTGTCATGAGCTAAGGTCAGTTTAGACTGGGTTAACTGGCTCAATTTATGTTATGGCGTTTAATGGCCTGTCAACAGCTATGGTCATTTTTAGGCTGGGTTAACTGGGTAGATTCATTTGATGGTGTTTAATGGCCTGTCAACAGTTAAGGTTATTTTAGGCTGGATTAACCAGGACAATTTATTTATTTAATGGTGTTAAACAGCATGTCAACAGTTAAGGTCATTTTAGGCTGGGTTAATTGGGTCAATTTATTTGATGGTGTTTAATGGCCTGTCAACAGCTAGGGTAATTTTTAGGCTGGGTTAACTGGGACAATTTATTTATTTGATGGTGTTTAACGGCCTGTCAACAGCTAGGGTCATTTTTAGGCTGGGTTAACTGGGTAGATTCATGTGATGGTGTTTAATGGCCTGTCAACAGCTAAGGTCATTTTAAGCTGGGTTAATTGGAATCACCTATTTCATCTGTTGGGGGGGGGGGGGGGATCCCAAATGGGATGTGCAGGCTGATCTGGGGTTATGCTGGATGATTTGTTTGTTTGTTGGTGTTCAACGGCCTATCAACAGCTAAGGTCATTTAAGAATTAAAACGCAATTTATTAATCCACAACATTGTACAGAAACCAAATATGAAGTTTGTATCTATTATATGTATAAGGAAAGTGAAAGTGAAGGAGTTTAACGCCCCAGCAACAGCAAACGTCATGTAGAGACGGGGCCTACTGTCTGTTTCACGAAACCTGTTCAAAAGTTTATACCCATATAAACAATGCAAAAACAATATTTTTTCTTGATATATTAAATTGTATCCAATTTTAAGAATGAGCCTTCTTTTTATTTCGTGAAATTTGGTCAAATATTGATTTTATTACGAAAAATAAGTTCGAGAAAAAAAAAAAGTTCTGGAAATTGATTCTGAAACCTAGCTAGATAGCTTGGAAATGATCTAACTAAGAAAACAAGTTACATTTTGAAAATCGGTCCACTATTTCTGAAATTAGAAACATTTCCCCCATGTGAAGATGTCTATGGGGATTTAACATGGGGAAATTCTTTTGTCACAATAAAATCAATATTGGACCAAATTTCACGAAATAAAAAGTAGGCTCACTCTTAAATTTTGCTATAGTTTAATATTATTGAAAAATATATTGTTTTTGCATTGTTTCCATGGCCGTAAAATTTGGGCATGTTTCGTGAAACAGACAGTAGGTTTCAGGTCTCCTCCGAAAAACCAGTTGGATATAAATACATGTCTAGGATGGCGATCGAACCCACAACCTCTGTAGCCTATTTCACCAACATTGCAAAGTATACTTTGAGGGAGTAATCATTTATTTTTCCTGAAATGCATTATTTCATATAGAACTAAGCACTGCATATATTTGATAATTAAAAGTATGCAGAATTATTATACTGAATTTATTACATTATCACAGCCAAATTGGCTGTGATAATGTAATAAATTCAGTATAATAAAAATTAATAAATTTATCCTAAAATTGAATTGGCTGTGATAATGTAATAAATTCAGTATAATAAAAATTAATAAATTTATCATAAAATTGAAAATTTCTCCCTCAAAGTACACTTTGCTAGGAAAGTATACTTTGCAATGTTGGTGAAATCGGCTACTGGTATTGAAGTCCAGTGTTCTAACCTCTCGTCCACAACCCATCCCTCAGTTATAAGCTAAGAATTAGAAAATTATCAATCTAAAAAGGGGAAATAATCGACACACTATAGCGAAAGCATCAAAGTGAATGGGTTTAATTATATCCCAGCAACATGTAAGGTCATATAGAGATGGGACCTCAGTTTAACGTCTCATCTAAAAGTACTACAAACCGTCTCCGCGAAAGTCGTCGGTCCGTCGGACATGTCCGTTAAAATTGCCGCCGGTCCGACAGAATGTTCGACTATAAAATATAATTCTATTCTAAGCTTCAATGAAATCACCTTCCTTTGGTATGCACTTCTGGTTCATACTAGCTTTTCTTATATGACTTGCATTGTATATACTTAAAAAAGCTCTTAAATATCAGACAAAATCAATTTTATTTTTATAAATGTTTGTTTTCGGTCTGGTAAATCTTTGTCCAGTCTGGTAAAAATTTCAAGTTTACCAGACCGAATGTTCTGTAAAATGTTGGCAGTTTCGCGGAGAATGTACAAAAGTATTTTTTCCATGCCTAGGGCAGAGGTTGAACCCACAATCTCAAAATTGAAGTTCAATGCTCTAACACTAGACCACAAGCCGTCCCACAAAATAATCAAGCATTTTATTTATCAAGCATGTGCTACAGTTTTTGTTGACATTTACAAAGAAAACGTGCACAATTCTATGATGAGAGATAATCTATGCCCATGTGATAATAATCTCATAAAATGCACATTTAATGATGAATTGATTGATAAATTATAATAATTATAATTAGGTGTTTATGTCCATTTCACGCAATGTTCCGTTTGTGGATTCAAACATTGTGCAGCCATGCATTACAAACAATCTACATAATATGTTCAAATGTATGTTAGTTATCGAATTACAAAGTAAAATTGGTTAATTCTGCAAAAGGGAGATAATCCATGATCTTGAAGCATCAGACTTTGACTCACCTCAGCAAAAAAGTCATCTAATCAGCTAGTCCGCTCATGATGCTAATACGGATAAAATGTTTTTGCTGTAGGCATCAAAACAGTTAACTCAATACCGAACAGTGTAGTCCCTGATCAGACTGCGCTGATGCGCAGGCTGATCTGGGGCTACACTGATCGCAAACTCAACTAGATTGGTCAGTAAGCGAGGCTTACGGAATACCCCTTCGTGGGCCCCAGGTACCCGTAAAATATGTAAAAATGTCCAAGTGTGTGGGCTTGTGACCTTGACACTGGGCTTAGTGGGAGCGGCATGAACGTGAATTTGTCACAGGGAGGTAGAGGTCCATTGGAGCAATGTGTGTGTGAAATGTGAAGCAGATCCGAGCAAGGAAATAGAAGTTATAACAGATTTATCTGATGTTAAGTTTTGTAAAGAGACTAAGTATGTGACCTTGACCTCGAGATCAGCAGGAATTTTAACAGTATTATAGTAGAGCCTTAGAGGAATGCATGCATGAAATATTAAGAATTTTCGATGAAAGAAATAGAAGTTATAACATATTTCTCTGAAGTTAAGTTTAGAATTTACAATGAAGGAAATAGAAGTTATAACTTATTTCTCTGATGGTAAGTTTTGTAAAGAGACTAAGTATTTGATCTTGACCTTGGGATCAGCGAGGGTTGGACGGTCATGGATTTGGCACAGCATGACAGTAGAGCCTTACAGGAATGCATGTGTGAAATATTAAGCATTTTAGATGAAGGAAATAGAAGTTATAACAATATTTCTCTGATGTTAAGTTTACGGACGCACGGACAACCGGACTCCAGTATACCCCCCCACAACTCGTTACGGGGGGTATAATAAGGCAGATTTTGTAATAGCAGGATGCACATACATGGTTAAAAATATTAATAAGGTATAATTTAGTCACTAGATAGTAAAATCTTAAGGTTGCAGTGTTTGTTTGTTTGTTTATTGGTGTTTCACAGCCTATCAACAGCTAAGGTCATGTAAGGCCGGGCAAACAGGTTTGATCCCGTTTTAACCTGCTGCATTGGGGGGAAATCCCAAAATCAGAACGGAATATTTACATCAGAAAAAATATATTCAGCCCTGAAATTAGAATAACCTGACCTGGTGGCAGATCCATACCACACCAAAGTCACTTGACCCCTTCCCCTAAAATAGGATTACGAATACTCATAATACTCACATAAGGGGTATAACCAGATTCAACTGTCACATACAAAATGCCAAAGACATATGTGAGAGCCAAACCAGGTAAGGTCGCAGTGACCTACTTTGTACGTTAAGCATAGTTACTGCAGTTAATTTCTTTATTTAATGGTGTTTAATGACTTTCCAACAGCTAAGGTCATTTTAGTAGTTAACTAAATTTGGATTTCCCTTAAAACTAGTTACAAGACAGACGGACAGATGGACAGACAGTCATGTACAAACAAACCAACCATATGACAGAATTATGCTTTTGCAATACCCATAACATGAATGAGGCAGACTATTATTGTTAAAGCCAACAACATGGCACGCCATGGCAAAAAGAGAAAATGAATCTTCGACCAGTGTAGCCCCAGATCAGTCTGCTCATCCGTGCATCGACCAGTGTAGCCCCAGATCAGTATGCACATCCGTGCATACTGATCAGAGCCTACACTGCTCACTGGTAACTTGAAAGATTCATGATCATTTACATTGTAAACTGGATCGATATCAGGCTGTATGAATGTGTGCAAGATGATCAGGAACTAGACTGTCCAAAACGCAATCAGCTTTTGCGAGTCTGAGTCCACTGACCAGAGTAGCTCATGATCAACTAGCATAATCCTGCAGCCTACTAAACAATTAGTTTATTGTTCATTGAAGTAGAAAAAAATGTGGCTGTGATTGGAAAAATGGAACTTATGGAATTTGCGACCAGTGTAGATCCAGTCCAGACTGTGCGAATGTGCAGTCTGTTCATGGTCTGCACTGTTTGCCATTCAGTCAGTGAAACACCGGCCATGCTTCTAACAAACAGCATAGATCCTGATCATGCTAGTAGACCCAGAGAAAGCCTGGACACAACTGCCATAAGCCCCATTTCTCCAGCCACAGCCATAAACTATTGGCAGACAAAAGGTCAACCAGTGTAGACAAAAGGTCAACCAGTGTAGACCCAGATCGGGACCTACATTTCAAAGGCTACACTGGTTGCAAATGCAGTGGGACCTATTTTCTCAAAGTAACAAGGAATATATATACAGGTCACTCGTTATCTCGAAGTCGAATGGACTGATGAAAATATATCGACATATCCGAACTTCGAGATAACAATTCGCCAAATTTATCGGAAAGAAATCCGAACAAAATCGCTTCAAAAATGCCTCTTTACTTCATTTCCGGGTTTTCATAAATCGCGGCTTGAGTTTATTCTAAGCTGTTTTCGTAATTAATAGACGATTTACTTATTGCTACACCGTTTAATTCATGTTTCTGTTAAAGAGATTTGATATCACATTTTAAGTTTAATTGATTAATTATGGTTTTAAGTGAACTGCTTGAACTGGTCATGCAACTTTAAACGCATTTTAGCGGCGGCGGTGTCTTTGGTTTCTATAGACGTGTGAAAACTTACCCGAGATAATCACGCTGATTCAGACTTGGCAACGCCGGGCGCTTAATTTTTTCATCGATATATCAGAATACAAATGTGAAGGAAACATACTATCGGGACTCGATTTCCACTTCGACTAAACCGATATATCGACATATCCGATATCGAGTTACCAGGAGTAAAATATATGATCTATATAGGGAATTCTGCCGGGACCTGGGACGTATATCGAGATAAGCAGGTATATCGAGATAAACGATATCGAGATAACGAGATTTAGTTGTAATTAGCATATAACCTGGTTAACCCTTTCAACATAACAGGCCTGTATAGTGACGAGCCGTCTCATTAGGATCTGCACTGTTTGCAAGTAATTTTCATATTTTTGAGAACAAAATCACCCTCATTTCATAAATGGACTAGTCCGAAAATCATTTTGTGACGATTGGATTGGTTGCAAAATTAATGTATCAAAATCCATTCCAGTTACTTATGGGTGAAAGGGTTAATTACTGAAGGGTGTGGTGCAAGAGTGGCAAGAAATTATCCCATTTCACTGTGAGTTACAACACGGATAAATATAAATATGACCGGGACTGGAGAAATTGGTCAAACAGCACACTCCTGTAGCCTGAGAATGATCTATATTGCTTGCTAGAAGCCTGTCGCGTGTTTCATTGATGGAATGATGACCAGTAGCCTATTTCATCAACATTGCATAGTATACTTTAGTAGCAAAGTATACTTTGGGGGAGAAATTTTCCATTTTATGATAAATTTATTAATTTTTATTATACTGAATTTATTACATTATCACAGCCATTTTGGCTGTGATAATGTAATAAATTCAGTATAATAAGTCTGCATACTTTTAATCATGAAATATATGCATTTGTTAGTTCTATATGAAATAATGCATTTCAGGAAAAATAAATGATTACTCCCTCAAAGTATACTTTGCTAGTAAAGTATACTTTGCAATGTTGATGAAATAGGCTACTGGTGTAGATCCTGATAAGACTGTCCAGAAGATGAACAAGGCGACCGCCGGTGAATGTCTCGCCCACAAAGGTCAAGGGTCACCCGAATGACGCTTGGTGGATAACGATCAATGTGACAAAGTTTGGTAAAGATCAGACAAATATATTAGGATATACGAAACATGGACATATGTCCAAAATTGTTGACGCCGAAGTCGGAATTGTAAGTTATGTCTCACTAGTGTGGTCGAGACAAAAAACACAAGAAAAATCAGATTTTTTCAATAAAAACCATCGTCTCCATAGGCTTCAAACTGTTAATACCTTAAATGCTGGATACAATTTCAGTAGCATACAAATCGGAGAATTTATTTTCGCTGTTTTCTCCATTTCTGGTCGAAAGTATATGTTGTTACCACTCATATGAACCGTCTCGACGAGACGGTTCATATGAGTGGTAACAACATATACTTTTACTCGGAATAAAAAAAAATCAGATTTTTTCAATAAAAAGCATCGTCTCCATAGGCTTCAAACTGTTAATACCTTAAAGACATTTTTATTCAGATGAAAATGTGATGCACCAACTGAAATCAATAGAAAATATTAACCCCATTGGAGTGACAATTTCATGGAGTTCAACGGAAAATTAGAAACGGAAAATGTGTACAATGTTTCTCTCTTACATGAAATAGTCTGTGTTATTTACGTAGGGTGAAAGGGTTAAGTACAAATGTGACTGGCCACGAGCAGGTGAAAATGATGGTGGGACATTTGTGACCAGTGTGTTGACGGATTGATTTTAATTTTTAGATTATTTAAGTGCAAAATAGTTTGGAGGTCAAATGCACCTAGGCTAATGCAATGTCATCAGCTCAGAAAATACCAACCCAGAGCCTACACTGGCCGCAAACATCCCAAGATCCCTTCCAGCGACCGATAGCCGAAAATGAACACCGTGTAAAGTGCCATAATAACTATTAAACACTGGAATTGTAGTCACTCACTGCCCATGAAACAGTAAAATATATATAGCCCGATAAAAAACGATATTTACACTCCAACATTTGCCAGTACAGTCGAACCTGTGTTTTATAAACGCCACCTTCAAAAAGCAATTATCTGTCTACAGTAGCCACACTTTGTTTTCCCAATTACTCAATTGCCACATAAATGACCCTGTGAACAAAGACCACCTGTCAACAAAGGCCAGATTTTCCCATGGCTGGCCTTTATTCACAGGTTTGACTGTATACGACAGTATAATTGGGTGAATAAGAAAACAAACGAGAGAAAATACACAGCAGTTCGTTAACCCACTAAATGCTGGATACAATTTCAGTAGTATGAACAATTGGAGAATTTATTTTCGCTGTTTTCTCCATTTCTGTTCGAAAGCATATGTTGTTACCACTCATATGAACCGTCTCGACGAGACGGTTCATATGAGTGGTAACAACATATACTTTTACTGGGAATTAAAAAAAAATCAGATTTTTTCAATAATTCACCTCCGACATGTTATCGACCTCGCGAGAGATATGGAGCGGGGCATAAAAATGCAGGTAGTCAAACTGTGGTATTTTTATAAGTATCAATTTAATTACCACTGTATATATTTAAGTGTTATTTTATCAAGAATATATTACATTGTAAGTTGGGTAGTGAGTGACTTCACAATCACAGTGCTAGAAAAACTACTCTATACACTTCGAGATGAAGTCTATAAATCTCTTGGCGTATTGTTCGGGCCGCACAGTGGATATTTCCGCGCCTGCTCCGTGTTTCATCGTCTTGGCAGCCTGCGCTGTTCGCTTCTTCATCCCGTACCGCGTCAGGATGTCGATCAAGGCGAGAAAGTACACTTCCTTCTTCTGGGCGTCTACAACAACAACAAAAACTAGATGGTCGGTAAATCCGATAAATGCTCCCCGATGACGCCTGGATTGAAATTCAAAGTCCATGACCCTGGGTATTGGTGTAGTATGCTTATTAATCACAATAAATGGTGATAAATGTGTATATGAAGTTTCACATCATAATCTCAATTGTGATAAATGTGTATATGAAGTTTCACATCATAATCTCAATTGGTAACAGAGATAAATTCTAGACAAGGTTTAACGCAATGTTTTGTCTATTAGTCACAATAAATAGTTGGATGCTAATTTGAATTGAATTGAATTTGACAAACTTTAACGTAAAACTTTAACCAAAAGTATGAAGTCATTTGACCTTGGGCTCCTGGGCAGCTTAGGTCGGGTATACAATGAAAACATGCATGGTGATCAATGTGTATATGAAGTTTCAAATTGATATCCCAAGCAGTCACAGAGATAAAAGCAATTTGAAAAAACTTTAACGTAAAACTCGGACGCTGGACGCAGGACAAAGCGGTAACTATATGCTCCCCTGAAAAAAAAATATATGGGGAGCATCAGGGCTCCAGATAAGGAATTAGTAATCGAGTATTTTTACTCCATCATTTCTGAAGCAATTGGGTAAAATAAAATCTCATTACTGTTTACGCATCAACAGACAGCAATTATTGAATTAGTTTGCTTTGAAATGAAAAAATATATTGGCATTCCATTAGAATTGTCTTCTTGGAGACAATTCTAATGAAATACCAAGATGTGTTTTCATGAAAAATAAGAAAAATATGCTATATTTGTGGTCTGATTATTGTTTTCTGCAGCATGGTACAGGTACCACAAAATTGTTATTGCTTTTTGATACTCGCTACTTCGGATGTCAATTGGGTTTTTCGGCAATTTTAATTGGGTATTTACGCAAATATGTAGCTTATCTGGAGCATGGAGCATAACAACTACGTTGTCATTACAACAACAACAAGTAGGTTACAACTTCTAATGCTGCACAACGGATGTGATGTCGAACAAATCTCTAAGCAAGACTCATATTTTTAATTATAAATAAAGTTCAATGGAAGTTGAAAACATTATTTTTGCTGTTAACGACACATGATTACCACCTAATAAAAGCATTTTTAAAATTAATCATCTCACCTCACTTATCTATCAGTGAAGTAACTTTATTGCTAATTTTAAAGAGACTACAGAGCTCTAGATAAGCTGCGTATTTGCGTAAATACCCAATTAAAATTGTCAAAAACCCAATTGAAATCCGAAGTAGCGAGTATCAAAAAGCAATAACAAATTTGTGGTACCTTTATCATGCTACAGAAAACAATAAACAGACCACAAATATAGCATATTTTTCTTATTTTCCATGAAAACACATCTTGGTATTTCATTAGAATTGTCTCCAAGGACATGTTTTCATTTCGAAGCAAACTATTCAATAATTGCTGTCTGTTGATGTGTAAACAGTAGTGCGACTTTATTTTACCCAATTAAAATTTTGAAATACATGTACCCAATTGCTTCAAAAATCATGGAGTGAAAATACTCAATTATTAATTCCTTATCTGGAGCTTGGACTACAAATTCAAAATTATCAGGATATAAAATGATTGACTGACAAAATGAGCCTAAAGATAATGCATCACTGACAAATTACATAATATAGATCATTAACCCTTTCACCCCTAAGTAACTGGAATGGACTGTGATATGCTAATTGTCTGATGCATCCAACCATCACAAAATGATTTTCAGACTAGTCCATTTAATATGAAAAGGGTGTGTTTTTGTTCTCAAAAATATGAAAATTACTTGCAAAAAGTGCAGATCCTGATGAGACGGCTCGTCACGAGCCGGCTCATCAGGATCTACACTGTTTGCCAATACCACTATACAGGCCTGTGGTGTTGAAAGGGTTAATTAATCAGCTAGTGAAATTATGGCTCTATTACTGTGTGTTGCCATACAACAGTGAATAACATGGAGTCAAGGTGCATGATCACATGGTTACAACAACAACAACAATTACTGAAACTCCGATTCTTTTATATTGTTAAACTCCATAATACTGTTTATCTCATTTTTGTAGCGACGCATCAAAATTATTTTAGCGTGAGGTCGCACAGTCAGATATTTTCCAATAGATGTAAAAGTACAGTCAATTATTTCTTATAGTGTGATCCTATAAAAATGGCGAGTCAATTTGATTGATGAGATTCTTGTTTGGAACAGCAGCACTTCCCTATCCTATATGCCAGACATCAGTAGCCGATTTCATCAAAATTGCAAAGTATACTTTTCTAGCAAAGTATACTTTGATGGAGAAATTTTAAATTTAAGGATAAATATATTAATTTTTATTATACTGAATTTATTACATTATCACAGCCATTTTGGCTGTGATAATGTAATAAATTCAGTATAATAATTCTGCATACTTTTAATCATCAAATATATGCAGTGGTTAGTTCTATATGATATAATGCATTTCGGGAAAAATAAATGATTACTGCCTCAAAGTATACTTTGCCAGAAATATTGGTGAAATTGGCTACAGGAAGATGAGTAATTGGTACTAACTAGCTGGCAGCTCACTAACTGACCATATCATCCAAAACAGGGCCCCGAACCTTGACCTCCCAGATGCGAGGTGCATGCCTGATCCACTAGTCCATGACAATTGGTCAGGTTAAGGGGAAGATCCACGATGCTGTTTATCTCATTTTCACGGTAATCTTTCCATTTCACCCTGTGCTATGAGACAGTTTCGTCCACTATACCTTCACTGTGCTCGATCCCAAACCGTTCATAGTGGAGGTTAACCGCAAGATAAACACCATCTTACCACTCATCTTTCTTTTGCAGTGATACCATATCTTTAAACGTTATTTTACCCTGTATCATCACAGTTTCCAATAGACGTATCGGTTAAATCCCTTCATACAGTTTATTTAGATTTCAGAGCTCCAGATAAGCTGCGTATTTGCTTAAATAACCAATTAATATTGCCAAAAACCCAATTGAAATCAGAAGTAGCGAGTATCAAAAAGCAATACAAAAATTGTTGTACCTTTATCATGCTGCAGAAAAAAATAAACAAACCACAAATATAGCATATTTTTCTTATTTTCCATGATAACACATCTTGGTATTTCATTAGAATTGTCTCCAAGGCGACAATTCTAATGAAATACCAAGACATGTTTTCATTTCGAAGCAAACTATTCAATAATTGGGCTTTTGATGTGATTTGATTTTACCCAATTAAAATGTTGAAATACCCAATTGCTTCAGAAATGATGGAGTGACAATACTCAATTCCTTATCTGGAGCCCTGAGATTTAACATTAATATATCAACGTTATTTTACCCCATAGTGTCATGTATTACTGTGAAAACAAGCTAAAAAGCACAGTGCAGCATAATCTCAGGTTAAATCCCATCATACTGTTCATCTCATTTTTGCAGAAATTTTGCAGTTATTTTACCCCATGCTGTAACACAACCTCAAGTTTTTGCAGTAATCTTTTTTTACCCTGCCCTGTGAGACAGTTTTATGCACTATACCTTCATTGTGCTTGATCCCAAACCGTTCAATACTGGGGTCCATCTCGCCAGTAAACACGGGTATATAATTGGGCTGGGGGCTGTCGGGGGGAGTGGGTGCACCACCCGCGTCCACCATGTTCTCGTCATATTCGACACAGTTCTCGTCCTCACTCACTCCATCCTCCCCCTCGTCCGGATTAATCAAGGAGTCGACAACGTCGTCACTGCCGCGTTCAGAGTCGTGGATGCCCACGATTAAACTATAGTCCATTAGATGGAGGCCGGTCAGGAACTGAAACACAGAGTGGATACCCACGATTAAACTATAATCCATTAGATACAGGCCGGTCAGGAACTGAAACACAGAGTGGAGACCCACGATTAAACTATAGTTCATTAGATGGAGGCTGGTCAGGAACTAAAACACAGAGTGGATACCCACGATTAAACTATAGTTAGTCCATTAGATGGAGGCCGGTTAGGAACTGAAACACAGAGTGGATACCCACGATTAAACTATAGTCCATTAGATGGAGGCCGGTCAGGAACTGAAACACAGAGTGGATACCCATGATTAAACTATAGTCCATTAGATGGAGGCCGGTCAGGAACTGAAACACAGAGTGATATCCACGATTAAACTATAGTCTATTAGATGGAGGCCGGTCAGGAACTGAAACAGAGTGGAGACCCACGATTAAACTATAGTCCATTAGATGGAGGCCGGTCAGGAACTGAAACACAGAGTGGATACCCACGATTAAACTATAGTCCATTAGATGGAGGCCGGTCAGGAACTGAAACACAGAGTGGATACCCACGATTAAACTATAGTCCATTAGATGGAGGCCGGTCAGGAACTGAAACAGAGTGGAGACCCACGATTAAACTATAGTCCATTAGATGGAGGCCGGTCAGGAACTGAAACACAGAGTGGATACCCACGATTAAACTATGATCCATTAGATGGAGGCCGGTCAGGAACTGAAACACAGAGTGGGTACCCACGATTAAACTATGATCCATTAGATGGAGGCCCGTCAGGAACTGAAACATAGAGTGGATACCCACGATTAAACTAGTCTATTTTTGAGATTATAAGCAATGAATTGTGATGTGCGCATGAATAGTTATACAATGACATGTTTTCCCGCGTTTTGACGTTACGTTGTGTGACATCAAATGTGACGTCATATAAACTTTTTGAAATCCAAATTACGCAGCTGTTTCTATGAACCAGATATATTTGAGTGCATGTTTGGAATGTGTTCAATCACATTAACATTCTAGATTAGTCGAGACCCTTTCCAAATTTTCAAATAACTTTATTTTTACTGTAATAAAAATTAAAAATTTTGCATGGTAGCTCGTGGTTTCCAAGAAAACAGGCGCGCAATTACGGGTGTTCTCTTCACTGTGTATTATTTGTAAGGAGTTGATTACGGGTTTTCTCTCACAGCGAAACCCGTGTAAATAATTTGCAAGAGTGTAATAAAGTCCAGAAATGAGCATGGAACTATCAATATCAGATATTTAGGGGTGAAATCAGCCAGCATAAATAAAACTAAATATGGGTCAAAAATCAAATGTTATCTCACCTGTACATCTTTCTCCAACTTGGCAATCAACTGTTCTTTGGCTGCGGCTCCGATGTGAATTTTCGCCTCGTCCGTTAGAAAGTCATTGTCTTTTAACGTGGGTAGATCTTTGGCCTGGGGAGAGACATATTTCAATGTGGTACAATAGAAACTGTCAATAGCTGACACTCAGGAAATGTGAGGGAGTTTAATTTAATGAGCAGCTCCGCATTACTAGAAAGTGAGCAGGGGCTCATGGATACCCCATGAAGTTTGAAATCAATCCGCAGGGCTTTCAATAGTAGCCGGTAGCCGGCGGTTTACCGCCGCATATTCTCTAAAATAAGAATGCCGATATAAAGGTATAGTTCGTAGAAGATAGAGTTGCATGTCATAACGGAGTCATAACTGAGTCATAACTATTACAATATTACTGAACATACAATAAAATACATTTTTTTATTTATTTCTGAGGCGCGAGCCTCACATTGCCTTTCTCTGCGCGTCGGACAATACAATCAAGTCGGCATCAACAGTCTGCGTCAACAACAACAACAACTAGATGGCCGCTGCCTGCATGTCGCGCCTTGTGGCGAGGCATGGACACTAAAAAAAAGATATAGTATAACGAAAAACTTTAACCAAAAAACTTAACCAAAAACTTTAACCAAAAAACTTAACCAAAAACTTTAAAGAAAAAACTTAACCAAAAACTTCAAAGTAATTTGACCTTGACATTGGGCACAGGGCCGCACTGGGGGGGGGTGTAGAATGTAAATATAGATGATGATAAACACCCATGTGAAGTTTCAAGGTAATGGGCAAAGCAAAACTTTACCAAAAAAACTTAACCAAAAAACTTAACCAAAAACTTTAACCAAAAAACTTAACCAAAAACTTCAAAGTAATTTGACCTTGACATTGGGCACAGGGGCCGCACGGAAGGGTGGTAGAATGAAAATATAGATGATGATAAACACCCATGTGAAGTTTCTAGGTAATGGGCAAAGCAGTTGCAGAGATATAGTATAACGAAAAACTTAACCAAAAACTTCAAAGTAATTTGACCTTGACATTGGGCACAGGGGTCGCACGGGAGGGGGGTAGAATGAAAATATAATGATGATAAACACCCATGTGAAGTTTCAAGGTAATGGGCAAAGCAGTTGCAGAGATATAGTATAACGAAAAACTTTAATAAAAAAACTTAACCAAAAAACTTAACCAAAAACTTTAACCAAAAAACTTAGCCAAAAAACTTAACCAAAAACTTTAACCAAAAAACTTAACCAAACACTTCAAAGTAATTTGACCTTGACATTGGGCACAGGGGCCGCATGGGAGGGGGGTAGAATGAAAATATAGATGATGAGAAACACCCATGTGAAGTTTCAAGGTAATGGGCAAAGCAGTTGCAGAGATATAGTATAACGAAAAACTTTAACCAAAAAACTTAACCAAAAAACTTAACCAAAAACTTAACAAAAAAACTTAACTAAAAACTTTAACCAAAGAACTTAACCAAAAACTTCAAAGTTATTTGACCTTGACATTGGGCACAGGGGCCGCACGGGAGGGGGGTGGGGGTAGAATGAAAATATAGATGATGATAAACACCCATGTGAAGTTTCAAGGTAATGGGCAAAGCAGTTGCAGAGATATAGTATAACAAAAGACTTTAACCAAAAAACTTAACCAAAAAACTTAACCAAAAACTTTAACCAAAAAAGTTAACCAAAAACTTCAAAATAATTTGACCTTGACATTGGGCACAGGGGCCGCACGGGAGGGGGGTAGAATGAAAATATAGATGATGATAAACACCCATGTGAAGTTTCAAGGTAATGGGCAAAGCAGTTGCAGAGATATAGTATAACGAAAAACTTTAACCAAAAAACTTAACCAAAAAATTTAACCAAAAACTTTAACCAAAAAACTTAACCAAAAAAACTTAACCAAAAACTTTAACCAAAGAACTTAACAAAAAATTTCTTTAAGTTAACCTTAAGCCAAAACCTTTAACCAAAAAACTTGACCAAACAACTTAACCAAAAACTTTAACCGGACACACGTACGTACGCCAAAGTGCCGACTATATCGCGCTGTCCTCAAGCGGGCGCGACAAAAATGAAGAAGCGTAAACGACAGGCTGATTTACTACAGTTTGGCTTCGCAGATTCCGATTACAGCACCTCGTTTGAGTTGGGGTAACAACTAAGTCTAAGCCTAGTAAAGCAATCTAATGGGAATACATCTGCACCATGGGGGGATATCAAAAAAAAACAGCACTGAATTTACAATATCCTGATATACATGTACTGTCAAATACCCTTACCAGGTAAGGGTATTTGACAGTACATGTATATCAGGATATTGTAAATTCAAATACCACATCAGTAAAATGTCCAATTCCTATACATGATCTGATTCAGCTCTCAGAGAAATAACCAACCTCCACAATAAAATAATAAACTTGATTCCAAGCATATTACTGGTTGATGGTTGAGGCTGATAGGCAGGCATTTTTCTAGTGTTTAATATAGTGTAAAATATGCCATGGCCTGCTTTGTTAAACCAAATACAACAAGAGGGCCACGATGGCCCTAATTCGCTCACCTGACTCCATGAACACCAGAGGAGAATGTGACATTGAGTTCATGTGTTAAAAAATTGTGATATTTTTAGATGGCGGTCATCTTGGATTAAGCAATGACTCTCATTTTACCAAATCTGAAAATGCTTCACCCAAGGATCTTAACTTACTATGAAGTTTGGCCAGCATTGGCCATGTGGTTCCTGAGAAAAAGACGTTCAAAATCTTGAACAAATGGACCTTTTGGCGGCCATCTTGGATGACATAATCATCCGATTCCGACAAATATTGCAGTATAGCAATCGCCTTATCGATACCTTCAATTTGATATATGACATGAACATATACGGTCAAAAATATAATTTGACCCCAATTTGACCCCACGGGCCACGCCCATTTTTGACCCCAGGGTCACCATTTTAACACCTTTGATAGAGCATTCTACATCGATAATTCCTACCAAGTTTCGTCGATATCCGGCTGGCGGTTCATGAGAAGAAGATTTTTTAAGAATCTGTGCTATTTTTAGACGGCGGCTATCTTGGATTAGCGACGACCTCCGTTTTAACAATATTTGGTCAAAAATAAAATTTGACCCCACAGGCCACGCCCATTTTTGACCCCGGGGTCACCATTTTAACAACTTTGAAAGAGCATTGTACATCGATTATTCCTACCAAGTTTCGTCGAAATCCGGCTGGCGGTTCATGAGAAGAAGATTTTTTAAGAATTTGTGCTATTTTTAGATGGCGGCCATCTTGGATTAGCGACGACCTCCGTTTTAACAAATCTGAAAAGGCTTCACCCATGGACCATAACTGTGAAGTTTGGCCACCATGGGCCAAGCGGTTCGTGTGAAGAAGAATTTTGAAATCTAATAAAAGAACAACCTTTTGACCTTTCGGCGGCCATCTTGGATGACATGACCATCCAATTTCGAAAAATAGTGTACCAGAGCGATCGCCTCTTTGATACCTTCGTGATATAGACATGACCATATTCGGTCAAAAATAAAATTTGACCTCAATTTGACCCCACGGGCCACGCCCATTTTTGACCCCGGGGTCACCATTTTGACAACTTTGAAAGAGCAATTGTACATCGATCATTCCTACCCAGTTTCGTTGAAATCCGGCAGGCGGTTCATGAGAATAAGATTTTTTAAGAATTTATGCTATTTTTAGATGGCAGCCATCTTGGATTAGCGATGACCTCCATTTTAACAAATCTGAAAAGGCTTCACCCATGGACCATAACTTTTAAGTTTGGCTACCATGGGCCAAGCGGTTCATGTGAAGAAGAATTTTGAAATCTCTAATAAAAGAACGACCTTGTGACCTTTCGGCGGCCATCTTGGATGACCCATCCGATTTCGACAAAAAATGCACCAGAGTGATCGCCTCGTTGATACCTTCGATTTGATATATGACATGACCATATTCGGTCAAAAATAAAATTTGACCCCAATTTGACCCCACGGGCCACGCATATTTTTGCCCCCGGGGTCACCATTTTAACAACTTTGAAAGAGCATTGTACATCGATCATTCCTACCAAGTTTTGTCGAAATCTGGTAGGCGGTTCTTGAGAAGAAGATTTTTGAAAAATTTGTGCTATTTTTAGACGGCGGCCATCTTGGATTACGTAATGACGTCATTTTAACAATTTTGTAATCCCCCTACCTAAGGACCATGATCATGAAGTTTGGCGACTATAGGCCCAATGGTTACCGAGGAGAAGACGTTTAAAAATGTTCACGGACGAAGGCCGACGGACGGACGGACGGACCGTCGGACGGACACATTGCGGTAACAATAGCTCACATGAGCTTCGCTCAGGTGAGCTAAAAATACATATGCACACCAAAGTGTGAGGAGAATTCTTTTCTTTCTTTTTGAACACCTTTGCAAGGTATAATTTTCATCTATCAAATGATATAATTTGACTTCAGAATGCACCATTTGGCTTAATAGATTTCAACATTTTCCAGGGGAGGACACAAGTGCCGAGCGCTGCTGCCGTTGGCGGCAGTCATTAGTAAATTGCCATCTACTATTTAAAAACATCCTGTTACTTTCATCCTTATTGAAAGCTCTGAATCCGATGGGTACCTAAAAACTTTAACGCGGACAGACGGAATTACGAAAACTATATACCCCTCGACATACTTTGTATGCCGGGGTATAAATATGATATGTTGAACAATACTTCTTAAACACACACCCACTCTTCCAACATGTTGGCGCAAGGCCTTTATCAAGGAATTAGTTTCACCATTCAGCCAAGTTCCACCATCATTTACCTCAAATGACAATGTACGTTCATGACTGAAAGGCACGCAAACAAGTCTTGGGTATCCATTTATTTTAATTACAATGGAACCTCTCTAAACCAGACACCCTGGGAAACATCCCAGGGTGTCTGGTTTAGAGGGGTTACACTGTCCACAAACATAAAACATTTACTTAATATTTACTTTAAATTAAAATTTGACCATGGACCGAACATTTGCCCATACTAAAATTTGTCTGTGACACTAAAACCTGCTCATGATACAGTAACCTGGTAATTGGCACTAAAATGTACTCATTGGCACTAAATTTTCCCTTGGCACTTGAAACTGCCTTTCATATAATAACACTATAAAATCTGTCCATTGATACTAAAATTTTCCTTCGTACTAACGGTTGTTCTTGGTACTAAACATTGTATTTGGTAGCATAAATTTCATGGCTATCAAATTGTCTCCCTTACCACATTGTACTGACAATGGTTTAAAAAGTGTGTCACATGTTCTACGAATTCTACACATGAAAGACGGTACATTCAAATAAGCAATTCCACCTCATATGATCAAAAGTAGTCAAATGGGTCAGAAATTATGTGACAGAAATGGAGCTTAACACAAGGACAAAGCTAAAGATGGGGTCCCGCACATCAGGAAGTATAGTAGGGGTTATACTTTTTTGGTTCAACTTTAGGTGTCATTAATATATACAAAGAGTGTTTAATTGTTATTACAGGTTACACATATTGGTACTATTTTGTAATATTTGTATTTATAAGATATGAACAGCAATCATGTTTAAGTTGATACACATACCTGATTGAAATAATTAAAACTAGTCACACTGTCTTCACATGCACATACACTGGTTAATCACCATTAGTTAATACTGTATAAAAGAAATCCGCGGAATGAAAGTGTTGAAGTAATGACCGTAACATGAAAACTTAACATTGAATGATGACGCCGCCGACGACGCCGCCGACGACGCCACCGCCGACGCCGCCGACTCCGGAAAAGCAAAACCTCGTTGTCCGCTTTTGCGGGCGAGACAAAAACGAACACATTTAACACATGTTAAAAACTTGTGAAAAAGCTATATAATAAGGTAGACATTTAATTTCCGTAACAATATATTTTTACATAATTTGAGGGCCCCAATCTTTAATATGTACTATATTCAATAATAAAAATTCAGTCTTTATTGCAGAGAAAATGCAGCTGAACACGTTTCCTCGATACACTAGATGAAGATAACAAATCATCGAACTTGCTATGCATTATCAAATTCCGTTAACCCTTAGACCGCTACTCACAACAATTGTCGTCTGCTGTTGCTTTTATATCTTGCCTTATTTCTCAATAAAAACATGGTTCGACAGTTCTTCACAATCATTTCCAATGGAAATGATTCTGAAGCGCTGTCAAAGCATGTTGTAAATTATTCTAAAGTGCTGTCAAAGCATGTTTTGATGATAAAAATGGAAAATAAACAGCAGACGACAAAAAAATAAGATAGCGGTCTAAGGGTTAAAACTATATTGGAAGTAAAATAAGCTACAGCAAGTGAGCACAGGCTCACGGAAAACACTGGCCGCTGCCTGGATCGACAAATAAAAACACAAATCTTACGGATGGACGGACGGAATGACGAAAACTATATACACCTCGACATACTTCGTATGCTGGGGGTATAATGAGGGCAGGGAATCCGCTGGGGAAAATAAAAAATTACAATTTTCGAAAAAAAAAAAATATATATATTTTTTTCGAAAATTGTAATTTTTTTTATCGCCAATTGCGAAAGTGGCGATCGCCAGCGGAATCCCTGTGAGGGCATACACATGTATAAATGATTGGTTACCTTTTCTTTATCACT
Organism: Conchocele bisecta; assembly: GCA_029237695.1. Taxonomy (NCBI): domain Eukaryota; kingdom Metazoa; phylum Mollusca; class Bivalvia; order Lucinida; family Thyasiridae; genus Conchocele; species Conchocele bisecta. Next base: position 45,953,940 of record CM055281.1, read on the forward strand.
GGCACCCCTGTCTACCGTAGATCCCTACAAGTAGAACAAGCAATAATCAAAACAATCATGAAACGGGCCATGTGATTTTGTACCGAAGAACATGTGCTATGTTTAACCCTTAGACCGCTACACACAACAATTGTCGTCTGCTGTTGCTTTTATATCTTGCCTTATTTGTCAATAAAAACATGGTTTGACAGCACTTCAGAATCATTTCCAATGCATGGTGTAAACTATTCTAAACTGCTGTTAAAGCATTTTTTTTATTTGATTAAAATGGAAAATAGAAAATAAATAGCAGACGACAACAAAATTAAGATAGCGGTCGAAGGGTTAATGAAGTATATTTACAGAACCTGTGATATTTTCTATAAATGATGTCGACAGGTGATGAAATCTTCATAGCAAATGTTGATTTCTGTTACGCATTTGCTCCGAATATTTCGTCAACTTTCGACGTCATTTACAGAAAAGATCATAAATATCGTCACATAGATTGTCTAACATGTAACATGTACGTTTGAAATATTATATGAAAAGGGACCTTGCGACCCTGGCAAGAATTACAAGGTGCATGATCACGTGGTTATAACAACAACAACAGTGGCTGAACGTGTTGAAATCTTGCCCACTCCAAAGTAAGTATTATTTGACATTGTCCTTAATATGAAACGGATTTTGATGAAATACGGCACATCAAACGTGTCTTCATGAGCTGCATTTGGTTGTCCAGGGAGTTCGACACAGACTTCTGTCGTTTTTGCGAAGAATCTATTTCCGTGTCTACCGACACGAAAATCGATTCTTCGCAAAAACGGCAGAAGTTTGGGCCAAAGTACAGAGTCCACCAAATGCAGCTTAACAAGACGTGTTTGATGCGCCATATTTCATCAAAATCCGTTACGTGATAAGGACAATATAAAAGAATACGTACTTTGAATCGGATGGATTCTGGAAGTTTCAGTACTTGTTGTTGTTGTTAGTACCACGTGATCATACACCTTGAATTATATTTCCTTCTTTATTTACTATCTAATGGTGTTTAACGGCCTGTCAACAGCAAAGGTCATAGTATGGCTGGTTAGCGAGGTCGATCACCTGCATGGAAGGCAGGGAAATCCTAAAATCAGAACTGAATATGTACAGAAACAAATATACATTCAGTCCTGAAAGTAGAATAACCTGATCTGGTGCCAGATTATCCCGTCAACACCTACAAATGGCAAAAATATAACCCCAGCCACCGCACCTATTCATACGCAGTGATTAGGTCGTATTGACAGGATATCAAAAATGTTTGACGGCACCGTGTTTCACGGCACATACGCACTGTGTTGATCGGATAAAACCAGATTCAACTCTCACATACAAGAAAGGCGAAAACTGAGGGCCATATCAGGATTCCCCCCATCGTTAAATTACCCTTCATATGCTCCCAAACTGCCATCCGCTCTATAGTAAGAAAATGTGGATGACGACAAACAAGCATATGAAGCTTCATGTCGATCCCACTTTAAATATTTTAATGCAGATTTCAGATGCAAGCACAGACTGATGCACACCCGGCTACATGGACATCATCGTGATCTCTATGCCTTGCTTTCTGCAAGTGTGCCTGATAACAATGTGGCTGTGACTGGAGAAATGGGGCTTATGGGTTTTGTGACCAGTGTAAACCCAGACCAGACTGTGTGGATCCGCATAGTCTGGTCAGGGTCTGCACTGTTCACCATTCCAGCAATGAAACGCACATCATGTTTCTAACAAGCAATATATATCGCTGTCAGGCTACGGGAGTGTGCTGTTCAATAAGTATCTAGACTGGTCACAAATCCCATAGGCCCATTTCTCCAGTCACAGCCACCAATGGACCTGTCAAACCGTCTGGGGCAAGAGATATAGAATACCTTCAGGTCGTATTTTCTGTGTATGGTGAGGCGAGGACTGAAGACGTTCCTCATGACAACCAAGTAGGTCTCGATGTCGTTCACAGTTAACCGATACAATCCGAGATAGTGAGGCAGCAATGTGTCAGCGTGACATTCTACAATGTGCTGAAATAGACGTTACATAATTTACAGTTAGGTGAAAATAACATCTTCTGTATTCGAGTAATGCTCCGAAAAAGAAATCAGAGCGCAATAAACAAAGGGAGATAACTCGAAAATTGGTGAGGCAAGAGTTGTCATTATTGCGCACGACACAGCTTTGGGTTGTGGTCAATGTGTGTGTGAAGTTTCATGAAAATATTCCAAAGGGTGTTTGAGTTATGCTCTGGACACGAAATCAGTGCGCGAAAAAACAAAGGGAGATAACTAAAAAATTAGCAATGCAAGAGTTGTCATTCTTGCGCATGACACACTTTTAGGTCGTGATATATGCATGTGTGAAGTGTCATGAGTTATGCTCTGGATAACAAGTGTCTGCGGCTGATACAATGAAAGCACAACATTTCGTCTTAATTAATCGCACATTGCGACACTTTCGCCAATATATATTAAATTAAACATTAAATGTTTCAATATGTACAGAGCTATATTTATAACTGATGTTACGCCTTGTTGTCGTCACTTCAGAAGACGCAAACCATGTAACCACACACACACCGTTCAGTGTCACACTGTCAGTCACAAAATAGTATAGCCATTCAAAATCATGTTTGGGGCGGAGCTACGAGACAGAGCGGGCCAAACAATAAATATGTTATAGTTCACATATTGAATTATTAATAAACTAATTTCTTAAAAATTAAATAAGTAAACTATAACTATTACTTATTGGGAAACCATTTTCTTTTGGAAACTCCTATAAAATAGGAGTTTCCAAAAGCAAATGGTATCCAAATAAAAGTTATTGCAGTATCTCGGACAACCGATACTAGCACTAAATACTGGGACACTTTTTGAGTTGATAAATCAGTCTGTCGCCTGATATATGAATGACTGCAGAAATGGAGATTGTGACACATCCCTTCAGTCGATGAACACTAGTTTTTGCACAGTTTAAGGAGTCTGAAGGACTTCTCACAAACTTTAAACAGACAAAATGTATTCTTCACCCCAGTAAAAGCAATAGCCCATGGTTTATTACTTATATTTACACTGCATTTTCTGATAGTTTCAAAAATGTAAATAACTAAATATGGCGCTAAAATTAAAACTAATCTTGTTTTACGTCATTTTGTCGCAATTCCTGGAACAGCGACGTTGCCGGTCAATAGCATGCCATTATTGACAACCTCGTGGAAATTAATGACGTCAAACGAAATTTAACCAATCAACATCACGTGACGTCATGTGGCTCTAATGTATTGTATTGGGATGTAAACGCAATACATCAAATGGGTCTTTCATCAATTATGAATTTATGGAAAGTGTAAATATTTAATTTAACAAGTGTCTAAAATGGAAACCTATTTCTGTAGGTTGTTAGTATTATCATTTTACAACAAAAAAGTGTTATGTTTCACAAATTGTGCTTAATGGTACAGGAATATGGGAAATGCATTATCCAATTATCTCCCCCATTTATGTCTACCTAAGTCTATAATAGAATAAAACACAAGACCAATGAAATGTTATTAAATACTAGATTGCCACGGCCCGCATGTCGCACCGATAGTATACCGAAAAGAATTTAACCAAAAACTTGAACCCGGACAAACGCACGTATGTATGTACGCACGTACATCAATGTGCCGACTATATCGCGCTGTCCGCAAGCGGACGCGACAAAAATGATGTGATAGGGGAGTCTCACCAACTAAACGAGGCGATCACCACGAAGGTCAAGGTCACCGAGGACAAGGTCACAATATGAGGAAGTCCAAAATGATTGATATGAAGGTCAGTCACCAAGGTCAAGGTCACATAAACGACACTGGGTGGATAGCCATCAAAGTAAGGAAGGAAGTGATTGGTGAAGCTAGGTAATGATCCGACTAACGGATTAAGAGATTTTCAACATTTGGACATACATACAAAATTATTGACACAAAAGTCACCAAGGTGACGGTCAAGCTCACAGGAATGACACTGGATGGATAGATATCAATATAAGAAAGCTATTTATGAAATTTGGTCAAGGAGATATTCAACATTTGGGCATATGTCCAAAATTGTTGACACCAAGGTGAAGATCACCAAGATCAGGGTCAGCCGCATTACACTGGTAGATATCCATCAATGTGAAGAAGCTATTGACAAAGTTTGGAGATGATCTGACTAACATATCAAGAGATATATATTCAATGTTTGGAAATGAAATGAATAGGGTTTAATGTCCCAGCAACAGCTAAGATCATATCAGGACGGGACCACAGTTTAAAGTCTCATCCGACAGACCAGTTGGATGGAAATACTATGAAAGTATTTTTCATACCTTTCGGTAGGTTTTGAATTCACAACCTTCAGTAATGAAGTCCTGTATTCTACCCCTGAGCCACAGCCCATCCCTTCAACGTTTGGATGTGAAAATTATTGACATGAAGATCAAGGTCACCCGAATGAGACACTGGGTGGATAGCAATCAATGTGAGGAATGGAATGGTGCATAACGGCCCATCAACACAAAAGAGTATCATTTAGGGCCAAACAATTTAGATGAAGAAGAAAATAATAGTAAAATAGTATGTTAGATGTGGTAGGCAATCAAACGATTAGGGTAAATATAAAACTACGATGAACAATATAAATGAGCAACATGCATACAATGATAAACTTAGATTTTCCAATACAAGTTGGTTTCATGGAGAAAGCTAAGCAGACCTTCAATGTTCTCCACCTGGAATAACTCCGCAAGTGAAGTAACATTGAAGTGTTTGTGTCGAATATCGGCAAAGTCGCTACAGTCCAGTAGGATGTGTTGCATGGTAAATGCGCTGTGGCATTGAATACACCATGGACGCGGCTCACATTTGAGCATATACACTTGCGTTAGTCGTGTATGTCCAATGCGCAATCGACTAAGGACAACTTCATACCAGCATACATGTCTGTAGCCAGGAGTCCATTCGCCCAGAGTCGTTTTCACAGCATGCAGTTTATTATCTGTGAGCCCACCGGGTCTGCATTGTATCAGAGATTAATGAGTTAATGGATGATTTAAAATAATGATAGCAAACGGGAAGATTAGAAGTCGGTAGCTCATGCAGGGCGACCTTGGCAGTACTATCTGCCCTGTCATTGCCCTTGAATGACTGGGGAGCCAACAAAAAATGATGTCCTTGCCAGGCGAAATTAAAAGATGGTGTAGCTCAATGATTTGGCGGATAAGTGGATGCTCAAGTTTCATGTTGTACAAAGCTTGTAGTGACAAAATAAATTCTCCAAGATATTTTCGCAAAATCAAGGGTAAGTAAAATTGCCGCCAATTCCAATACGAGGAAGCTATTGATGAGGTTTGGTATAGGATTCGGCTAACGGATCAGTAGCCGATTTCATCAAAATTGCAAAGTATACTTATCTAGCAAAGTATACTTTGAGGGAGTAATCATTGATTTTCCCAAAATGCATTATTTCATATACATGTAGAACTAACCACTGCATATATTTGATGATTAAAAGTATGCAGATTTATTATACTGAATTTATTACATTATCACAGCCAAAATGGCTGTGATAATCATTAATGTAATAAATTCAGTATAATAACAAGAAACGAGGCAAAGCCACGAAGGCCAAGTTTTTTCCAAGCATAGACACTTGGATAACATGATTATACCCACTTTTTGTAAACTAGATGGCCGTGGCCTGCATGTGTGCCTTGGGGCGAGGCATGGACACTAAAAAAATAGATATAGTAGAAAACTTAAACCAGACACACGGACGTACGGACGTACGGACGGACGTATGCCAAAATGCCGACGATATCGCGCTGACAATGATGATAAACACCCATGTGAAGTATCAAGGTAATGGGTGAAGCAGTTGCAGAGATATAGTACACGAAAAAAACTTTAACAAAAAAATTCAAAGTAATTTGACCTTGACATTGGGCATAGGGGCCGCACGGTTGGGGGGTAGAATGAAAATATGGATGATGATAAACACCCATGTGAAGTTTCAAGGTAATGGGCGAAGCAGTTGCAGAGATATAGTACAACGAAAAACTTTTAACCAAAAAACTTTAACCAGACGTACGTTAAAAAGTTAAAGTTGAAAATGGCTAAGTCAATTACATAGAAATAATAGGTGAAGGTAAAAAAAATGGTCACATGTTGGATAGTTGTATGTGGTAGGCACCCCTTGGTTATGAAGCTGTGAATGTTTGGTGGTCCTAGGTGGTACAGTACCAAAGAAATGGACTTAAAACATTTTCTGGCCACTCGGGTGGAATATCCTTTTCTCGCATACCCAGATTCCATTTCAATGTTATTTCCGAAGCCACGCCCATGTGGGATTTTTCTGTCTCACACGGCTATCTCACACGGCTGACCTGTCACACACTGCCGGAAATACTTTTTGTGTATTGGCTTCCAAACTTCGTCTGCATTATTTACAAACACATGCTCTCTACCATTTTTTGTTGAGGAAATTAAAAATTTCCCCCTAAATTACGCACCTTAACTGGAGCTCTGGATTTGTTATGTATTATTATTATTACTATTATTTCTTTCATGTTTTATCCAGTTTTATCAAATTTGCGTAAATTTGTGGGATAAGTTGTGTAATCAGTTGGCCAAATACTGATTGACAGCAAAATATTTACCTATGTTGTTGATTCTTCCCCAAACATATGTATAGTGACAGTTGATAGTGATTGGAATATTTGTTTAATAATCCAGTGAGCAAGAATTTCTTGATTCTGTAAACATCATTGTACAAATTTGAATCGAGGATATATGGTCTATTTTCAATATTTATATGAGTTTGTCTCGTACTACGTCCTATTTATTTTGTGTATGTAGTAATTGGGTTTAGACATGATGTCATGGGCGTCTCCAGACCGTATTTTTATTGAGCCGTTATGTGTTAAATGTTTCGATCCAATGTAGGAGACTCAAATTTGTTGGTGTAAACTTTGTTTACATTACCCGTATCAACAAATGGGTGTAACAAATGGGTGTAAAATTTGTTTACATTACCCGTATCAACAAATGGGTGTAAACTTTGTACCCGTATCAACAAATGGGTGTAAAATTTGTTTACATTACCTGTATCAACAAATGGGTGTAAACTTTGTTTACATTACCCGTATCAACAAATGGGTGTAAACTTTGTTTACACCCATTTTTTGATACGGGTAATGCGATTGAGTGGATGTATTGTAAATAGCATATGAAGAAAAAAAGTTAGTATTATACCATGGTGGTTCGTTGATGGCGTACTATGGCTAACAAGAGTTGTCAGAAAACAACAAAGCTCGCCTGTTGGCAGCCTTCCCTCAAACTTAGCACAGTTGTATAAACAAGAGTTGTCAGAAGACAACGAAGCTCGCCTGTTGGCAGCCTTCACTCAAACTTGGCACAGTTGCATAAAAAAACATGAATATTATATATCATTGAACTTGGGTTAAGGGTGTGCGGTGGACCTTGACATTGAGGTCAGTGGTGGAAGGTGGGTCGTGGATTTGCTATAGCATGATATAGCATATTAAGATGAATGCATGTATGAAATATCAAGGCGTTCCTTGTAAAGAAACAGATGTTATCAGACATTTACCAAAACGTTAAGTTTATGAATGTGCTAAGTTTGTGACCTTGACCCTGGGTTAAGGGGTGGGCGGTGGGTCATGGATTTGCTATAGCATGATAGAGTATCATCAGTTGAATGCGTGTATGAAATATCAAGGCGTTCCATGAAAGGAAACAGAAGTTATAACAAGAGGGCCATGATGGCCCTAATTCGCTCACCCGACTCCATGAACACCAGAGGAGAATGTGACATTGTGTTTTAAAAAAAATGTGCTATTTTTAGATGGCGGTCATCTTGGATTAAGCGATGACTCTCATTTTACCAAATCTGAAAATGCTTCACCTAAGGATCTTAACTTACTATGAAGTTTGGCCAGCATTGGCCATGTGGTTCCTGAGAAAAAGACGTTCAAAATCTCGAATAGGACATTTTGGCGGCCATCATGTATGACATAATCATCCGATTCCGACAAATATTGCACCAGAGCAATCGCCTCATCGATACCTTCAATTTGATATATGACATGAGCATATTTGGTCAAAAATAAAAGTCGACCCCAATTTGACTCCATGGGCCATGCCCATTTTTGACCCCGGGGTCACCATTATAACACCTTTGAAAGAGCATTCTACATCGATCATTTCTACCAAGTTTCGTCCAAATCCGGCTGGCGGTTCATGAGAAAAAGATTTTTTAAGAATTTCTGCTATTTTTAGACGGTGGCCATCTTGGATTAGCGACGACCTCCGTTTTAGCAACTGAAAAGGCTTCACCCATGGACCATAACTGTGAAGTTTGGTCATCATGGGCCAAGCGGTTCGTGTGAAGAAGAATTTTGAAATCTCTAATAAAAGAACGACCTTGTGACCTTTCGGCAGCCATCTTGGATGACATGACCATCCAATTTCGACAAAAAATGAACCAGAGCGATTGCCTCTCTGATACCTTCGATTTGATATAGACATGACCATATTCGGTCAAAAATAAAATTTGACCCCAATTTGACCCCACAGGCCATGCCCATTTTTGACCCCTGGGTCACCATTTTAACAACTTTGAAAGAGCATTGTACATCGATCATTCCTACCAAGTTTCGTCGAAATCCGGCTGGCGGTTCATGAGAAGAAGATTTTTTAACAATTTGTGTTATTTTTAGACGGCTGCCATCTTGGATTAGCGACGACCTCCGTTTTAATAAATCTGAAAAGGCTTCACCCATGGACCATAACTTTTAAGTTAGGCTACCATGGGCCAAGTGGTTCATGTGAAGAAGAATTTTGAAATCTCTAATAAAAGAACGACCTTTTTACTTTTCGACGGCCATCTTGGATGACATAACCATCCGATTTCGACAAAAAATGCACCAGAGTGATCGCCTCGTTGATACCTTCGATTTGATATATAACATGACCATATAAAATTTGACCCCAATTTGACTTGACCACACAGGCCACGCCCATTTTTGACCCCGGGATCACCATTTTAACAACTTTTAAAGAGCATTGTACATCAATCATTTTGTCGAAATCCGGTTGGCGGTTCTTGAGAAGAAGATTTTTTAAGAATTTGTGCTATTTTTAGGCGGCGGCCAATTTGGATTACGTAAGGACGTAATTTTAACAACTTTGTAATCCCCTACCTACATGTAAGGAACATGACCATGAAGTTTGGCTCAGGTGAGCTAAAAAGACATTTACTCCAACGATAAGTTTATGATGTTAATCTTGGGGAATGGATTTGCTGTAGCACAATAGAGGATCATCAGATGAATGCATGTATGAAATATCAAAGCGTTCTAAGTGTAAAGAAACAGAAGTTACACAACATGTACCCCAACGTAAAGTTTATGAACTTGCTAAGTTTGTGACCTTGACCTTGGGGTAAGAGTTGGGTGGTGGGTTGTGGAATTGCTACAGCATGATAGAGGGTCATCTGAGGAATGCATGTATGAAATATCAAGGCGTTCCATCAAAGGAAACAGATGTTATCAGACATTTACCACAACGTTAAGTTTATGAATGTGATAAGTTTGTGACCTTGACCCTGGGGTAAGGGGTGGGTGGTGGGTCATGGATTTGCTATAGCACGATAGGGTATCATCAGATGAATGCATGTATGAAATAGCAAGGCGTTCCATGAAAGGAAACAGATGTTATAAGACATTTACCCCAGCGTTAAGTTTATGAATGTGCCAAGTTTGTGACCTTGACCTTGACCTTGGGGAAAGGGGTGGGGGGTGGGTCATGGATATGCTATAGACGATAAAGTATATCAGATGATAGCAGATAAAGTATCATCAGATGAATACATGTATGAAATCTGAAGGCGTTCCCTGTAAATAAACAGAAGTTACACAACATTTACCCCAAAGTTAAGTTTATGAATGTGCTATGTTTGTGACCTTGGGGTAAGCGATGGGTGGTGGATCATGGATTTGATATAGCACGATAGAGTATCATCAGATGAATGCATGTATGAAATATCTAGGCATTCCATGGAAGGAAACAGATGTTATAAGACATTTACCCCAACATTAAGTTTATGAATGTGCTAAGTAAGTGACCTTGACCTTGGGGTAAGGGTTGGGTAAGGGTTGGGTGGTGGGCCGTGTATTTGCTACAGCATGATAGAGGGTCATCTGAGGAATGCATGTATGAAATAACAAGGTGTTCCATGAAAGGAAACAGAAGTTATAAGACATTTACCCCAACACCGGGTGTATGCCATAAGCTCTTCTGCACTTTGTGCAGGCAGGCGAGCTAAAAATGATTCTAGACTTAGTAGGTATGCGAGAAAAAGTATTCCAGATATACTCCGGTGTGTGACTAAGAGTATTCCATATATACTCAGGTGTGTGACAAGGATATTCCACCCGAGTGGTCAGAATATGTTGTCAGAAACGAGGCTTTGCCGAGTTTCTGACGACATATTCTGACCACGAGGGTGGAATATCCTTAGTCACACACCGGAGTATATCTGGAATACTTTTTCTCGCATACCTACTAAGTCCAGAATCATGTTTGGCCATAGTACGCCATCAACGAACCACCATAGTATAATACTAACTTTTTTTCTTTATATGCTATCTCCAATACAACCACTCAATCGCATTACCCGTATCAACAAATGGGTGTAAACAAAGTTTACACCAACAAATTAGAGTCTCCTACATTGGATCGAAACATTTAACACATAACGGCCCAATGAAAATACGGTCTGAAGACGCCCATGACATCATGTGTAAACCCAATTACTACATACAAAAAATAAATAGGACGTAGTACGAGACAAACTCATATAAATATTGAAAATAGACCATATATCCTCGATTCAAATTTGTACAATAATGTTTACAGAATCATTTTATGTTTTTATTTTGAGTATTTATTGCAATTCCGAAACGCTGTCTTCAATTACGCAAATATCAGTCCGCCGAAAGTTTCACTCCGACGGACATTTGTCATGTCAACACGTTGCCGTTTTCAAGAAATTCTTCATCACTGGATTATTAAACAAATATTCCAATCACTATCAACTGTCACTATACATATGTTTGGGGAAGAATCAACAACATACGAGGTAAATATTTTGCTGTCAAGTACATGTGTTTTTTTTAATAATAATCATGTATTCAGTATTCGGCCAACTGATTTGCAGACGCCCCTTACACAACTCGTCCCACATATTTACGCAAATTTTATAAAACTGGATAAAACATGAAATAAATAATAGCCTACATAACAAATCCAGAGCGACGTTGTTTACATTGTTGTCTATTGACAGTACTGTGTAGAGAGCGTGTGCTTGTAAACAATCCAGACGACGTTTGGAAGCCAATACACAACAAGTAGTTCCGGCAGTGTGTGACAGGTCGGCCGTGTGAGATAGCCGTGTGAGACAGAAAAATCCCACATGGGCGTGGCTTCGGAAATAACATTGAAATGGACTATGGGTATGCGAGAAAAGGATATTCCACCCGAGTGGTCAGAATATGTCATCAGAAACGAGGCTTTTAGTCCCACACCAGTGCATATTTAGTTCTATGTGATAGAACGGCTGCAAATCTATTTTTGCAATCTGTTATTCTCTTTATTTGCACACCGTTCTATCCCTAAAGGCCAAAAACCGTTAGCAAAGTTCCGCCATGAATCGAGGGCGGAACGTATTCATCAAGTTTTTTAACTATTTTAGCCACAAATTGCTAAACCCATTTGTAATCCTGTTCTAGAAACCTTATTTAACAATATTACTGCTTACCGTGGAAAAATCGGCATGTATTTTGATCTTAAAACGTGGATTATAACAGCAAGGTACAAGAAATACAAATCAAGGTCACCCATTTACGAGCTATTTACATATTTTGATCACGTGAAGATAAGGTCATGTGTATTTTGCGAATTATTTAAACGAAATGAATATTACCGTAATTTGAAAATAGGCACTGCCTATCAACGGACAAAAATATGTGATAACTGTTCATTGTATTACTGTAGGTTGGAAACATACCACATTTTATTCGGATTTATTGGTTGCTTGTTGGTTCTTTCAACAAACACAGCACATGCTGTGGGGCTCCAGATAAGGAATTGGAAAGTTGGTACTTACTGCTACGCTATACTTGTGAACAACTAAATTAGGTATTTAAAATGTCCTCTTTTAAAAAAAACACACACCTCATATTTTGTTTATTGGGTATTTCAATATGTTTTGTAAAATAATTAATTGATAAAGTTGAAAATAATTTCTAAAGTGAAGTTCCATGCCAACTTTTACTAAAGATGATTTGTAGGTTCAGATTGAGGCAGATAATTGATTGTTTTGCACGCTTTCTTCATATCAATACACTGTAGGCTGATGGGACATGGTACTGTAGTTGTTGTTTTTTCACGTCACGGTGGGTTATTATGACTGGCATACATTGATACATGTACCATGCCAAAAGTTCTGATATAATAACTTCACAAATACCACAGTACGCCCACAGCTATATTTTCATTTGATTACAGTAAAATGTTTCATTTGATTATTAAAATAAATATTTTGTAAATTCCGCTTACATGGTCAATTTGATTATTTCAATAAATAATTTAATTTTTACAACTTACCACGATCTCTGATGCATGTCTGAATGTTCACAATTGTCAATAGTTTATGATTGTCATCTTCATACACAAGGAAACTTGTTTAGTTAGTTATAATTCACAATAGTTTGTTGACATTTACTGTATGTGTTGAATGCAACCACCATCTTTGCTGGTTCTGCTCGTGTCTGGTCGGAGCTTTCCTTCTACATAATCTAGCCAATCACTGGCAAAACCTATAAATAGGAGTGCAAACTTGTAAGGCCCTAAAAATGTTATCCTATTACTCACCGACGATATTACCCATGGTCCATTAATCGTTAGATATGATGATTTGAATGTGATTCTGGCATTATTGAATATTAATATTGGGTGTAAATATGACAATGCCAATATCCCATTACCCTACCTACTTTTTCCCCATTGTGATGTGATTCCCGACCCATGCTTCGTGATCCCATGGCTGTGTGACTCCTCACCCTAACTTCGTGCCCCCCTCCCATCCCCGTTATCTGATCCCCATCCCATCGTCATGAGTCCTAGCTGTTGTGTGTACTCCTTCCCACCCCTGCTGTCTGATTCCCGATCCCCGATTCGTGCACCCCTGCTGCGACTCCCCGCCCTAGCTTTGTGACCCTCCCATCCTTGTTGATTGATCCCCCACCCATTATTCGTGCCCACCTACTGTGTGACTCCCCACCATCGCTTCGTGTCCCCTCCCAGCCCCGCTGGGCGACTCCCACACCCAGTCGTGATTCCCGCTGTATGACTCCAAACCAACATTATTCCCCTCCCCCAGCTTCGTGAGTCCCACTGTGTGACTCCCCACCCTAGCTTCGTGCCCACTCCCACCCTTTATGTATCTGTATGTGCCAACAAGAAAGCATTTGGACAAGTTTCCTCATGATTGTTTGTAATAATTGTAAAATAAATACAGTTTTAAACTAATGTGCATGACAGCCAAGTATATGTATAATTAATTGACAGAGTCATTGAGTGAAATATGCTGACAGTATGAGTACCTATGTACATCTATTAGTTGCTCAAAATGTTACCCTGATTTACATGTACGATCGGTAGTAGAGCTATAGTGCGGTCCACAGCATTCTCCTGCACAGTAGTCTAGAGCATAATCAGTGTTCAGTTTCCACAACTATATCAGAGGGTTATGGTGTAAATAGGCACACGCGCATAATGAACGGAGCTAATTGTGACCATAGATATTCAGGAAAATGGAGAGAACTGTAACTTTCATATTCCGTAGATTAGCTAATTTACACCATCAGCAATCATATGTACATTCTTTCAACTAATTGGAAAACAAACATATTCCAATTAACACTGAGCATTTACGTTCACCACAGGCACCTTTGTTTGTGAATTTGTGATTTTGTTTTCAAGACATAGTCAAGCGATCCATGATAATCAGTGGACATGACTAACAGAAACAAGAAAACATTGCAAGTGCGGTTTTATTTTATCACACCTGTTCAGTTGTGTCACGGACTGTGCTATATTCACAGTCAAAATGTGCTCAAATACCATCAGGGATGGAGAAAATAACTCAATCATTTTCAACAACTTCCGGTATTTTACAACCTGCCAAATTGGCGATTAATTGCGCAATTAATTGATTGGTCGAAATGGACCAATCAATTATTGTCTTTCGTGTTTCAAGGGTCATATATAGGTTAATCCTACAAACCGCTATATAAGCGCTGTTCGTGCTATGTACCTGGTCAGCTTATTGCAGACTAATACAGTGATCACATCACTTCAGACCTCTCTCTCTCTCTCTTGCTCACTCGCTCGTACCCGGTAGGTTTCGTCCCCAAACTCGCTCATTATTTGGTCGCAAAATACCTTTTCCACATAATATATTCATTTTTCTCACTCGTGTTACTTGCCCTAACGCATTATATTTCGTGTTGTCTTCTTGTGTATTCAAATAAATTGCTATTGAGCTAAACTATCGACAATTTATATATACGAACGCTTACGGTTTGGTGAAATTATTCTTCCAGAAACGTGTTTATTACGTTTCTGGGTGGATTTTTTCATCCTACTGACTTATCAATAAACCGTCAGCCTACAAACCTTACGATTACGGCCTATGGTAGGTCCCTAAAAGCGGTCTTGAACAACCGAAGTACTCGTTCCCCCCACCACGCGGACCTACTACAGTACCATTCATACATGCAGTATAACATCATGATAAAGCTATATATTTTTAAATTTAGTTACATACACCAACGTCGCCCGCTATACATGTAGGTAGTGCCTGTTTCATATTATTGTTGTTGTTATCTTACTAGTAGCTTTCCACGCGCTTTCATTTAAAATCTAAATGAATTTGTTTCGTTAAAATTTAGATTTTTCTTTTTGTATTTATCCAAAATGGCAGGAGCTGGAAGTTTTGAAGACACCGGTTTCAATTTAAATCATTTATTCTATTAAGATCTACATCTACCAGGAAAGGATACTTGCATTAACACTTCAGATTTATGGTTTTATGAAATAGAGTAAGTTTTGGAGGTGGCAGTGGCATATTTTGAAATGCTAATGGGTTTTCATACCGATGAACAAAACTCAGCAACAACAACAAACACAAAGTTGCTGAGATTTTGTCACACAGAACTAGTGCATATTATGATAACGTGCTGACAACATATTCTGACACTCGGGTAGAATATCCTTGTCCCACACCAGTGCATATGAATCTCTTAGTCTCACTTTCCACTATTGTGGGTGAGACAAAAACCACATACCGTAAACCACAAACCCGGACGTCTATTAGAATCACCACTGGCCATGAAGTCCTGGGTGGGCGTTTAATAGAGGCAAAGGGAAAATGATAAAAATATCTAAACAAAAACATAACAAAGGGACGTTACTCTCAAGTCTGAAACGTCTGACGGACTTGGTTGTACTGTCTGTCAGTTTATGGACGTTTTTGACCAAGACGTTTCGGCCCACTTTGGTAATTATGGTACACTCGGTAAAAATGCTAAAATACTGCTAATGTATATATTGCTGATCAGATTTACGTTTCGGACTGCCACTGTTTCGGACCATGGACGTGTCGGCCCGTGGACGTTTCAGTCCGTATCAGTGCGATTAATTTCGGCCCACGGCCACGTCCAGAACAAGACATATTTATTTTTTGCTCATCTCGTAGGAAATATCGGCCAACAATCAAACACGATATCAATTTCACCCATATTATATGAGATGGGTTTGAGATGCTTTGAAAATGGCGTCTCCATAACCGTGTAAATTCAGATCGCCGTGTCCGTGCAAATAGCCACTGAATTTACGGTGACATCGGAAAAAGTCGAATTTCGCTTCTGCTTTTGAAAGTGAAAGTAGCAGTTATGTATTATTTTCACCGATTTTCAAGGAAGTTATCTTTGAAATACTGGAAAGAAAAGAAATCTAGTTGGACAATTAGCTCCAATTTTGTTTCAAGTTAGTACTGGGCGTTTATTAGAGGCACCAATTTCTTGAAAATCAGCCAAAAAGTTGGTAATTTTCAACGTAAAAAGTAGAGGGTGGGCGTCTATTAGAGCATGGGCGTCTATTACAATCTTTACGGTATTAATTGACATCATCTGATACAGAATGCCTTTAAACCACACCTTTCCTATAAGTTTGGCGGCTGCTCAAAATGAGATTGCCAAATTCTGACTCTCCCAAACAAAATGGGGCTTATTCAATTTGTGATCAGTGTAGCCCCAGATCCGCGCAGTCTGATCTGGGCCTTCAATGTTCACTATATTCAATATCCCTGATTCTGCTTACGAAATAGTCCGAGCCAAATTTGGCTGAATTGTTGTGCTAGGAAATCAGGAACTACAATATGGAGCCCCGCAGGTGACATGGATTATTTTTATTAATTCATTCCCACGAAATTTGTTCCCTTAATTTAACAATTCGTTCCCATGATATAACAATTCGCTTCCTCGATTTAACAATTTGTTGCCACAAAATGACAATTTGTTCCCTCAATTTAACAATTTGTTTCGTCAAATTAACAATTCGTTCCCACGAATAAACAATGTGTTCCTGTGGGAATGAATTGTTAAATTGAGGGAACGAATTGTTAATTCGTGGGAATGAAACGGATACTAATTGTTAATTCGTGGGAATGAATTGTGAATTTGTGGGAACAAATTGTTAATTTGAGGGAACAAATTGTTAATTTGAGGGAACAAATTGTTATTTTGTGGGAACAAATTGTTATTTCGTGGGAATGAATTAATAAAAAAAAAAATTCTACGTCCCCTGCGGGGCTCCGTACTACAATGGTCAAACACAGAATAAGCCCCTTTTTTTCGTGGTGAACGAGAAATATTGATCTTAGTGCAGCGAGAAGCAGTATAAGATTATCAATTACTCCTCAGATGTAAGCCCATTGATCTTACATCATAAAATATTAATACTGGACTTTGTCATAAACAGGCATGGCTGATTTCGAGTTTATGTCATGTTGGAACGTGATAGAACTCTATGAAGAGTCGTACCCAGGCATCTACAGTGCATCAACTTGTATCGGCAGAGCTCCAGATAAGCTGTGTTTCTAATGAGTATTGTACCCCCTGATTTCAAATTCAATGTGTATTTTATTTTTACAAATGGATTATTGAATTTCTTCATTAAATAGGGAACAAATGATCAAAACATAAACATAAAACAAATTTAACCATTCACTTATTTTGGTCTATTATTACTTATTCACTTATTTATATTGTAATACAGTTGATCATTTACTTAATTCAGCTGCAAAGAGCAAATAGTGTGTTTGCTTTTTGCAGTTCAACTAAGTAAATTTCAACTTTATTACAGTATTTTCATTACTCAATTTGCAAATCAATGCGTATTTTCACATTGCTGTGAGTATTTTGTAGTTTAAAGTCTCATTCGACAGACCAGTGAGATGGAAATACCATGAAAGCATTTTTGATGCCCTGGGCAAGGTTTGAACCCACAATCTCTGGATTGGAAGTCAGGTGTTTTAACCCCTAGTCCACAACCTATCCCTGGAGAATGGAGAAACATGCACACATATACTGAGTTATATGACTTTGACCTTGGCACGGGGATGGGAGGGGGGGGAGCATGGATGGGGCAGGGAATGAAAATATGAATGATGAGAACTTTCAAGCCAATCGCTTGTACATTAATGAAGTTATAAAAGAATGGAGAAACGCCACACATCTACTGAATTGGACATGACCTTGTGCATGGAGGGAGCATGGTTGGGGCAGTGAATGCAAATATGAAAGATGAAAAACTTGCACACACAAATTTTCAAGTCAATTGCTTGTACACGAAAAAAAGTATATGAGCAAGGAGAAATGTGCATGCATATACTGAATGTGAAAATTCAAAGTTATTTGACCTTGACCTTGGGTACGAGGGGAGCATGGGTGTAGCAGGGAATGCAAATAGGAATTGATGAGAAACGTGCACATGAATTTTCAAGCCAATTGCTCATACACTAAACAAATTATAGAAGAATGGAGAAACATGCATGAATAATTACTGTATGTGAAATTTCAAAAAGTGAAAGTGAATGGGTTTAACGGCCCAGCAATAGCTAAGGTCATATAGAGACGGCACCACAGTTTAAGTCTCATCTGACAAGACCAGTGGGATGCAAATACTACTAAAGTATTTTGATGCCTAAGACGAGGTTTGAACCCACAACCTCTGGATTGAAAGTCTGGTGTTCTAACCCCTAGGCCACAACCCATCCCTGTGAAATTTTGAAGGTATTTAACTCTTTGCATGCTGGGAAATTTGTGGGCTATAAATAGTTCAAAAATAGCAGATGACCATTCATTATATTTTCTTTTCTTTCTCCTTATAAATGTCATGAATATGTCTTGGAATTTCATTAGAATTGTGTCCGGAGGACATATTTACAGAGAAATAAAACATATAAACATATGAAATTTTAAGACATATTTACAGAGAGAAATAAAACATATACTCCTAATTCGTTTGGCGGATATTTTCGCCGCTAGCATGCAAAGAGTTAACCCTTACTACGCTGTAGACGGAAATTGTCGTCTGCTGTTTTTCATTTTTGCCTTAATTCTTAAGTTCTCATGAACTGTCAAAACAGTTTTTTGTCGAGAAATAGTGAAAATAAAACATTGTCAGCAGATGACAAAATTTTACTCAGTGTAGTAAGGGTTAAGGGATAAAACTGTAAACGCAACAGCCCATGATTATTACTTATATTTACACTGCATTTTCTGATAGTTTCAAAAATGTAATTAAAATTAAGAATTATCCGGTCAATAGTGTGCCGTTATTGACAACCTCGTGGAAATTAATGACGTTACACAAACTTTAACCAATCAACAACATCGCGCGATGTCACGTGGCTCTAATGTATTGTATTGGGATTTAAACGCAATACGACAAATCATGGGCATTTCCATTATGGATTTATGAAAGGTGTCAATATTTGACCTTGGGCACGGAGGGTGTATGGGTGCACAGCACGGAGGGCGTATGGGTGCACAGCACGGAGGGCGTATGGGTGCACAGCACGGAGGGCGTATGGGTGCACAGCATGGAGGGCGTATGGGTGCACAGCACGGAGGGAGTATGGGTGCACAGCATGGAGAGCGATGGGTAGGGTAGCACAGCACGGAGGGAGTAGGGTGCACAGCGGAGGGAGTATGGGTGCACAGGCAGGAGGGAGGGTATGGGGTGCACAGCATGGAGGGAGGTATGGGTGCAGCACGAGAGGGCGTATGGGTGCACAGCATGGAGGGAGTATGGGTGCACAGCAGGAGGGGTATGGGTCACGCTGGAGGGAGTATGGGTGCAGCATGGAGGGAGTTATGGGTTGCACAGCATGGAGCAGTATGGGTTGCAATCACGAAGGGAGGGGTATGGGTTGCACAGCATGGAGGGGTATGGGTGCACAGCACGGAGGGCGTATGGTGTGGACAGCATGGAGGGGAGTATGGGTGCACAGCATGGGTGTATGGGATGTGGCACAGCGGAGGGGTGGGTTTTTATATGGGACGTGGCACAGCACGGTAGGGAGTTAATGGGTGCACAGCATGGATGGGGAGTATGGAGTGCACAGCATGGAGGGGAGTCATGGGTTTTGCACAGCACGAGGGAGGTATGGGTGCACAGCATGGAGGGGAGTATGGGTGCACAGCATTGGAGGGAGTATAGGGTGCACAGCATGGAGGGAGTATGGGCGATGGGCACAGCATGGAGGGAGTATGGTACACAGCATGGAGGGATATGGGGTGGCACAAGCATGGGAGGGGCAAGAGGGTGGGTACACAGCACCTGCAGGGCAGAGTATGGGTGCACAGCATGGAGGGAGTATGGGTGCACAGCACATGGGAGGGTGGGTATGGGTGCACAGCATGGAGGGAGTATGGGGTGCACAGCTGGGAGGGATATGGGTACACCGCACGGAGCGGAGTATGGGTGCACAGCACGGAGGGGAGTATGGGTGGGCACAGCATGGAGAGTATGGGTGCACAGCATCAACGGAGGGGGAGTATGGGTGCCACAGCACGGCGGGGAGTATGGGGTGCACAGCATGGAGGGAGGTAGGGTATGGGTGCACAGCATGGAGGGAGTATGGGGCACAGCAATGGAGGGAGTATGGGTGCCAACAGGGCATGGAGAGTATGGGTTTGGAGGGTTGGGGAGTGCACTGCATGGAGGGAGTATGGGTACACAGCACGGAGGGAGTATGGAGGGTACACAGCACGGAGGAGTATGGGTACACTGGCACGGAGGGATTATGGGTAACGCACGGAGGGAGTAGGGTACACAGCACGGAGGGAGTAGGGGTGCACAGGGCAGGAGGAGTTATGGGTGCACAGCACGAGGGAGTATGGGTGCACAGGATGGAGGGAGTATGGGTGCCACAGCATGGGGGAGGGGAGCTTATGGGTGCACAGCACGGAGGGAGTATGGGTACCACAGGCACAGGAGCGGAGTATGGGTACACAAAGCACGGAGGGAGTATGGGTGCACAGCACGGAGGGCGTATGGGTGCACAGCACGGAGGGAGTATGGGTGCACAGCATGGCGGGCGTATGGGTGCACAGCATGGAGGGGGTTTTGAGTGCCACAGCTACTGGAGGGAGTATGGGTGCACAGCACGGAGGGGAGTATGGGTGCACAGACATGGAGGACTATGGGTGACAGCAAGGAGGGGTATGGGTGCACAGCACGGAGGGAGTATGGGTGCACAGCATGGATGGAGTATGGGTGCACAGCATGGAGGGAGTATGGTTGCACAGCACGGAGGGAGTATGGGTGCACAGCATGGAGGGAGTATGGGTGCACAGCACGGAGGGCGTATGGGTGCACAGCATGGAGGGAGTTGGGGAGTTGTGCACAGCATGGATGGGGAGTATGGGCTACACTGCATGGGGGGAGTATGGGTGCACAGATGGAGGAGTATGGGTGCACAGCCATGCAGGGAGTATGGTGGGGGGGTGTGCACAGCATGGAGGGTGTATGGGTGACAGCAAGGGAGGGCGTATGGGGTGCTCCAGATGGAGGGAGTATGGTGCACAGCATGGAGGGAGGTATGTGTACACAGCACGGGGGAGTATGGGTACCACTAGCACGGGGGGAGTATGGGTACACAGGAACGGGAGGGAGTATGGGTGCACAGCAACGGGGAGTATGGAGCACAGCCACGGAGGGAGTATGGGTGCACAGCATGGAGGGAGTATGGGTGCACAGCACGGAGGGAGTATGGGTACACAGCACAGAGGGAGTATGGGTACACAGCATGGAGGGAGTATGGTGCACAGCAGGAGGGCGTATGGGTGCACAGGCAGGGTGGGAGATAGGGGTGCACAGCTGGAGGGCGTATGGGTGCACAGCATGGAGGGCGTTTGAGGTGCACAGCATGGAGGGAGTATGGGTGCACAGACAGGAGGGAGTAATGGGTGCACAAGCATGGAGGGTGTATGTGTGCACGCATGGAGGGGTATGTTGGACAGCATGGAGCGGGAGTATGGGTGCACAGCATGGTGGGAGATATGGGTGCAGCATGAGAGAGTATGGGTGCACAGCATGGAGGGAGTATGGGTACACAGCACGGAGGGAGTATGGGTACACAGCACGGAGGGAGTATGGGTACACAGCACGGAGGGAGTATGGGTGCACAGCACGGAGGGAGTATGGGTGCACAGCATGGAGGGAGTATGGGTGCACAGCACGGAGGGCGTATGGGTGCACAGCACGGAGAGAGTATGGGCGCATCAGCACGGAGGGAGTAATGGTGCACAGCGGAGGAGGGAGGGTATGGTGACAGCAGAGGGAGTGGGTACACAGCACAGAGGAGTATGGGTACATACAGCACGGAGGAGTATGGGTACACAGGAGGGGGGTATGGGTACACACCGAGGGAGTATGGGTGCACAGGCACGCACGGTATGGGTGCACAGAGGAGGGGTATGGGTGCACAGCATGGAGGGCGTATGGGTGCACAGCACGGAGAGAGTATGGGCGCACAGCACGGAGGGAGTATGGGTGCACAGCACGGAGGGCGTATGGCTGCATATGAGGGAGTATATCTTGCCTTATTTCTCAATAAAAACACGTCTTGACAGCACTTCAGAATCATTTCCAATGGAAATGATTCTGAAGTGCTGTCAAAGCAGGTTGTAAATTATTCTAAAGTGCTGTCAAAGCAGGTTTTTGATGATAAAAATGGAAAATAGAAAATAAACAGACAACAAAATTAAGATAGCGGATAAGGGTTAAAGACAGAAAATTTCAATTAATTCCTTTATCTCTCATCGGAACTATGTACAGGCAAAGGCCAGCCATGGGAAGAGAAAAATCTGGCCTTTGTTCACAGGTGATCATTGTTCACAGTTCTTTATGTAATGTAAATACATATAACTGAAAAATTGGGAAAACAATAGTGTGGCTGCTATAGACAAGTAATTACTATTCGGAGGTGGCCTTTAGCACAGGTTCGACTGTATTGTGACCACCATTTGAACCGTCTCGTCGAGACAGTTCAAATGAGTGCTCACAGCATATACTTTCATTGAGAAATAAGAAAATTAGGGGAAAAAAAGAAAATATTAAAAAATTCACATACACATATTAAAAGAGTATTCCGGTTGTAATGGCTATTGAAACCCCTTTAATTTGACGGCATTTCAAGTGAATGTGATTGGGTTTACATCCCAGTAACAGCTAAAGTCATGCAGTGATGGGACAAGAAAAACCAGTGTGATGGAAATACTACGAAAGTATTTTTTTTTTCAGTAGCCGATTTCATCAACATTGCAAATACTTATCTAGCAAAGTAAACTTTGAGGGAGTAATCATTTATTGTTCCTGAAATACATTATTTCATATAAAACTAACAACTGCATATATTTGATGATTAAAAGTTTGCAGAATTATTATACTGAATTTATTACATTATCACAGCCATTTTGGCTGTGATAATGTAATAAATTCAGTATAATAAAAAATAATAAATTTATCCTTAAATTGAAAATTTCTCCCTCAAAGTATACTTTGCTAGATAAGTATACTTTGCAATGTTGGTGAAATAGGCTACCGGTGTTCTAACCCCTAGGCCACAACCAATCCCATCTTCATGTTAACCCTTTCCCTGATAGAAACGACTTTTCACGCCTCTGCAGAAGATGTCTTTAGAAAACATTGTGGGAAAAGGAGAAATTGCTTGTAACAAGCAATTTCTCCTTTTCCCACAATGTTTTCTACTCTATCAGATAATTTAACCATCATTTCACCCAGCATTTGATTCTTTTATTTAGATGTTTTCGATTTGGAAGAGTCGAAATATCGCAAAACAGGGAAAGGGTTAAATCCCATACTAAGAAGCAGAGGGGTCTGTTCCACGTTTTGCTGCCGACAAACATTTGGCTATTAAATCTAAAAGATATATAATTGTAACTAGTTTTTCATCAATAACAAAAAAGTCACCCTCTCGAAAAAAAATTATTACCCAACACTAACACTAACCCTACCCAAGAAGATCCCTAAAAAGGTTGCCCAACACACAGAAGAGCATTTGTTGGGTACGTTTGGGTCCGTCCGTCCGTCCTCCGTCCGTCCGCCGTATACTCCAGTATACTCCAGTATAAAAAAGATCACCTGCGAGGCTCCGTAACAACCCAACCCTAGAGAGCATTTCAAACAAACAATTTATTTTCTACGGCCTATCCGCCCCTGACAACTGACATGTGAGGTACATGTATCAGGTAGATGTTTATTGATTGATTGATTGATTGATTGACTCAAGCCCCCACATGTAAAGTATGCCCTTACTACATGTGAGACCAGTGTAGATCGGGGGCCGTTTCACTAAACTTCTTACCACTAAAATGTTCGTAAGTGCAAATTT
Source organism: Conchocele bisecta (assembly GCA_029237695.1). Taxonomy (NCBI): domain Eukaryota; kingdom Metazoa; phylum Mollusca; class Bivalvia; order Lucinida; family Thyasiridae; genus Conchocele; species Conchocele bisecta. Next base: position 45,978,050 of record CM055281.1, read on the forward strand.
AAGATCGTCTGTAAATTTCAAATTATGGATTTACAGAGATAACGGTACAAATTATGGATTTACATTTATTGAGCATAGGCTGCATATGCAGCCTATGCTCAATAAATGTAAATCCAATAATTATTTACAAGAAAGCAATGTTAATGTGAAATTTACAGACTATCATAATTTTGCACTTACGAACATTTTAGTCATACGAAATTTAATTAAATGGCCCCCTGATCTCTTCATTCTTTGTTGTAGTCTGGGCCAAATTTGTTATACGTGGAAATAAGCAATAGTATGTTGTTGACTGAAAGTGAAAGTGAATGGGTTTAACGTCCCAGCGACAGCTAAGGTCATTTTGGGATGGGACCTCAGTTTCAAGTCTTCATCGACGGACAAGTATACTGGCCAAATAGTGACGAGTAGTGCATGCTGATCTGGAGCTACACTGGTCACACTTCTTGTAAGGTACATTTTCGCGAAAATAGAGAATAGACCGAATAGCGACTCGCGTAGGCCCTGATCAGACTGCGCAGTCTGATCTGGGGTTACGCTAGTCGCACACCTTATAAGGTACCGGTACTGTTTTGTGAACATAAGCAATGCTATATTGACCAACTAGCGACCAGTGTAGGCCTAATCAAACTGCACATTTTCTGTTTAAAAGGCAATAGGTTGCACTATATCACTACACTACAGTCAAGCATACAAAATTGCAGAATAATGTTTGCCTTTCACGCACTAAAATATAGCAATAAGCTGCAGGGCGTTGACTTTTAAACTACGCTATATTGTTATTGAGAGAAATTTCTACAATATGAGACAAAAATATTGTCATAAACTCACCTAATAATGTGTGTATTAGCAAAATCCTTAGGTCGCTCTCCACTAAGTAGAAACTAAACTGAACGCAAATTTGCAAATACTACTCATACGTCATAACACCTTAGTTATGTACTAGCCCTTATCAGACTGCACAGAAGCACAGGCTGATCTGGGGCTATGTTGGTCGCACACATTTTGAGGTCCCTTTTCTCAGTCGGGGCCCCAGTGGGCCAGTATCTAGCAATTTCAGCAGTAATTCATGTCATTGTTAGTATCATAATTATCGCACATGAAACATTAACTAGATACCAGTAAATAAATGACCCGGTGAATAGGTAGGTACAAAACACAACCAGCCAGGATCAAAGTTATTTACGAGATGCCTTTGACTCTAAACTACTGATTCTGCCTATTAGAGACACTGGGTCTGGGAGAAGTGATGAATCAGATCAGTCAAAAACCAGGGCATCGTTATCACGAAACTAACCCCCTCGCTGGCAGTCTTGATAATAAACTAGAAAATGTGTTCATAGAACACAGATGCCCCACATATGGTATTGATAGTAAACGAGGCCAAATTCAAAATCCAAAAGGGGGAGATAATCCATGGCTCAGTGTCAAAGCAAAAATATAAATTCACTTTGTGTATCTACACACCATAAAGAAGCTACATACCAAGCATCAAGCCTCCAGCTATTATGGTTGTGAAGTTTTACAAGTTACAATACAAGAAAAGTCCAAAAGGGGGAGATAATCCATGACACGGGGGTCAAATAAAAAAAAAATGAAATGGAAATGATTTGAAGTGCTGTCAAAGCATGTTGTAAATTATTCTAAAGTGCTGTCAAAGCATGTTTTTGATGATAAAAATGAAAAATAAACAGCAGACAACAGAATACTAAGATAGCAGTGAAAGGGTTAAAAGTTTTACGAGTTACAAGGCAAAATTGAGTAATTCTAAGTCGAAAAGGGGGAGATAATCCATGACTTGGGGGTCAAATTAAAAATCGAAGTAAACTTTGCACATCTACTCATCATAAGGAAGCTACATGTACAAACCAAGTTAGCTAGTACAAATAAATAAATACTTGATATTGCATGATTTAATGTGTGTACCATAACAGGCCAAAACCTGTAGGAGGAATCTGTGGGCGGAGAGGTGCAAATTATCCCCACATGCAAGGTAGCTAGTACGAATAAATAAATACTTGATATTGCATGATTTAATGTGTGTAATAGGCCAAAACCTGTAGGCGAAATCTGTGAGCAGAGAGGTGCAAATTATCCACACATGCTGTCTGTGTGAATTAGGAGTCTCTAACCAGGTGAAAATGAGCGAAAATGTCACGGACCACACCCACCATTGAACAGAATTACACACCTCTAAGTTGTGTGCAATTAAGGCTGTTAACCCATTCGCCCCTAATTACCGGTATATAACATGATCTGTTCCATGGTAATTTTGGACTATTCCATTAATCATGAAGGTGTATCATTTCAAAACCTTAAAACTACATGTAATGACAAACACTGCAGGTCCTGACGAGACGGCTCGTTACGAGCCGGCTCGTCTGGATCTACAGTGTTTGTAATTGTTTGCTTTATAGTCCTTAGGCCAGCCGTAGACCCCCCTCCCCCCCTCCTATGCCTGTCAGATCTTCTCTCAACAAGCATACTCGACAGAAATTTGTGTCAACTTGTGGTTTCATTTATGGAAAATATCACGATTTTTGTTATTTATTTTCATGAATCGCAGTTGTCCGAAGGTACAAAATGGTCATGTATGTATATATTAACGAACAGAGTTCATCCATTTAATGATTATGACTGCGCCACACTTATTTCTACTGCATGTTGTGCCTTGGGGCGAAGCATGGACACGAAAAAAAGAGATATAGTAGACGGAAAAACTTTAACCAAAAAACTTTAACCGGACACACGTACGTACGGACGGACGTACGCCAAAGTGCCGACTATATCGCGCTTTCCGCAAGTGGGCGCGACAAAAAATATAGATGATGATAAACACTCATGTGAAGTTTCAAGGTAATGGGCTAAGCAGGTGCAGAGATATAGTACATGAAAAAACTTTAACCAAAAACTTTAACAAAAAAAGGTGGCTGCGGCCTGCATAAAAACCTTAACCAAGGTCGACTAAAAACATTAACCAAGGGAAACTAGAAATGTGGCCTGTCGGCACACGAATACCCCCACTGGCAGCCAAAGAAAACGAGGCATTTTTGATTATAAGCCATTTAGCCGAGCGTTAAGGTTTCAAACGCATCAAGTCTGTGACCTTGACCCTGGGCATAGTGTGATAATCCATGCATCGGTGTAGAAGATATAGAGCGAAGGGAATTTCAATAGGTTTGACCTTTGACCTTCAACTATGACCTTGACCTTGGACGTAGGTGCGTGGTTATTGATCGAGACGCACCTACTCATCCTGAGAAACATTTGTGCCAAGGCATTTGATAATCCATGCATCGGTGTAGAAGATATAGAGCGGAAGGGAATTTCAATAGGTTTGACCTTTGACCTTCAACTGTGACCTTGGACTAGTAGGTGCGTGGTTAGCAATTTGATAATCCATGCATCAGTGTAGAAGATATAGAGCAGAAGGGAATTTCAATAGGTTTGACCTTTGACCTTCAACTGTGACCTTGACCTTGGACGTAGGTGCGTGGTTATTGATCGCGACACACCTTCTCATCATGAGAAACATTTGTGCTAAGCCATTTTGATAATCCATGCATCGGTGTAGAAGACATAGAGCGGAAGGGAATTTCAATAGGTTTGTTTGACCTTTTGACCTTCAACAGTGACCTTGACCTTGGACGTAGGTGCGTGTTATTGATCTGCGACACACCTTCTCATCGTGAGACATTTGTGCCAAGCCATTTGGGAATTTCAATATTTTTGACCTTTGACCTTCAACTGTGACCTTCACCTTGGATGTAGGTGCGTGGTTATTGATCGCGACACACCTTCTCATCCTGAGAAACATTTGTGCCAAGGCATTTGATAATCCATGCATCGGTGTAGAAGATATAGAGCGGAAGGGAATTTCAATAGGTTTGACCTTTGACCTTCAACTGTGACCTTAACCTTGGACGTAGGTGCGTGGTTATTGATTGCGACACACCTTCTCATCATGAGAAACATTTGTGCCACGCCATTTGATAATCCATGCATCGGTGTAGAAGATATAGAGCGGAAGGGAATTTCAATAGGTTTGACCTTTGACCTTCAACTGTGACCTTCACCTTGGACGTAGGTGCGTGGTTATTGATCGCGACACACCTTCTCATCATGAGAAACATTTGTGCCAAGCCATTTGATAATCCATGCATCGGTGTAGAAGATATAGAGCGGAAGGGAATTTCAATAGGTTTGACCTTTGACCTTCAACAGTGACCTTGACCTTGGATGTAGGTGCGTGGTTTTCCAAGTATGGTTGCTGTCGGCCCAGGAGTATTCCATATACAAGCTTGAGTAAAAACCGTAACCAAGGGGAGATAACTAAGTAATCCAACCAAGGATAAAAGTAGGTCAAGGTCAAATATAGGTCAGGGATTATTGATGTACATCACTAGGAGATGAAGTTGTCCAAGTATGGTTGATGTAGGCCCAGAAGTATTCCATATACAAGCTTGACTATAAACATTAACCAAGTAATTCAAGGTTAAATGTAGGTGAAGGTAAAATAAAGGTCAGGGGTTATTGATGTACATCCCTATGAGAAAAAGTTATCCAAGTATGGTGTATGTATGCACAATAGTATTCCATCTACAAGCTTGACTAATAACCTTAACCAAGGTTGAGTAAAAACCTTAACCAAGGGGAATTAAGTAAGTAATTTAAGGTTAAATGTAGGTCAAGGTCAAATATAGGTCAGGGGTTGTTGATGTACATCACTAGGAGATGAAGTTGTCCAAGTATGGTTGGTGTAGGGCCATGAGTATTCCGTCTACAAGCTTGAGTAAAAACCTTAACCAAAGAGAATTAAGTAAGTAATTCAAGAGGAAATGTAGGTCAAGGTCAAATATAGATCAAGGGTTATTGATGTACATCGCTATGAGAAAAGATTGTCCAATTATGGTGTCTGTATGCACAATAGTATTCCATGTACAAGCTTGAGTAAAAAGCTTAACCAAGGTCGAGTAAAAACTTAACCAAGGGGAATTAAGTAAGTAATAATTCAATGTTAAATGTAGGTTAAGGTCAAATATAGAGCAGGGGTTGTTGATGTACATCACTAGGAGATGAAGTTGTCCAAGTATGGTTGGTGTAGGGCCAGGAGTATTCCATGTACAAGCTTGATTAAAAACGTTAACCAAGGGGAATTAAGTAATTCAAGAGGAAATGTAGGTCAAGGTCAAATATAGATCAGGGGTTGTTGATGTACATCACTAGGAGATGAAGTTGTCCAAGTATGGTGGGTGTAGGGCCAGTAGTAGTATTCCATATAGAAGGTTGACTAAAAACCTTAACCAAAAGGAATTAAGTAAGTAATTGAAGAGGAAATGTAGGTCAAGGTCAAATATAGATCAGGGGTTATTGATGTACATACCTATGAGAAAAGGTTGTCGAAGTATGGTGTGTGGATGCACAATAGTATTCAATGTACAAGCTTGAAAAAAAACCTTAACCAAGGTTGACTAAAAACCTTAACCAAGGGGAATTAAGTAAGTAATTCAAGAGGAAATATAGGTCAAGGTCAAATATAGATCAGGGGTTATTGATGTGCATCACTAGGAGATGAAGTTGTCAAGTATGGTGAGTGTAGGGCCAGTAGTATTGCATATACAAACTTGACTAAAAACCTTAACCAAGGTTGACTAAAAACCTTAACCAAGGGGAATTAACCAAGTAATTCAAGAGGAAATGTAGGTCAAGGTGAAATATAGATCAGAGGTTATTGATGTACATCACTAGGAGATGAAGTTGTCCAAGTATGGTGGGTGTAGGGCCAGTAGTATTCCATATACAAGCTTGACTAAAAACCTTAACCAAGGCGTGACGGTGACGCCGACGCCGGCGCCGACGCCGACGCCGGGGTGACAACATAAGCTCTACTTATTCTTCGAATAGTCGAGCTAAAAACTTTAACCAAAACACTTTAACCAAAAACTTCAAAGTAATTTGACCTTGACATTTGGCACAGGGGCCGCACGGGAGGGGAGTAGAATGAAAATATAGATGATGATAAACACCCATGTGAAGTTTCAAGGTAATGGGCAAAGCAGGTGCAGAGATATAGTACATGCAAAAACTTTAACCAAAAACTTTAACAAAAAACTTAACCAAAAATACAAAGTTTCAAGGTAATGGGCAAAGCAGTTGTAGAGATATAGTATAACGAAAAACTTTAACCAAAAAACTTAACCAAAAAACTTAACCAAAAATCTTAACCAAAAACTTCAAAGTAATTTGACCGTGACATTGGGCACAGCGGCCGCACAGGAGGGGGCAGAATGAAAATATAGATGATGATAAACACCCATGTGAAGTTTCAAGGTAATGGGCAAAGCAGTTGCAGAGATGTAGTATAACAAAAAACTTTAACCAAAAAACTTAAGCAAAAAACTTAACCAAAAACTTTAACCAAAAAACTTAACCAAAAACTTCAAAGTAATTTGACCTTGACATTGGGCACAGGGGCCGCACGGGTGGGGGGTAGAATGAAAATATGGATGATGATAAACAGGCATGTGAAGGTTGAATGTAATGGTCAAAGTAGGTGCATAGATATAGTACATGAAAAAACTTTAACCAAAAACTTCAAAGTAATTTGACCTTGACATTGGGCACAGGGGCCGCACGGGAGGGGGGTAGAATGAAAATATAGATGATGATAAACACCCATGTGAAGGTTCAAGGGGGGGTCCAGGTCCTCGCCAAACCAGAATCACATGGCCCCCTCCCAAAAGCAATAGGTACAGTAATAATCTTAATACTTTTATAATGGGCAATAACTCAATTCAACTCCCAGGTAACAAAAGAGCCAAAGATAAAAACGTACCTGAGGGCCAAACCAGGCAAATCGTGATTCCTATAAGGAGGAACCCCTAACGTCAATTTACGCCATCATGTTCGCCCGACCACCACCCACTGCCTAGTGGTAGGATTGAACCCACAACCTTTGGCATTGAAGCCAAACGATCCAGCCACTAGATAATTAAGCCACCCCTGTGCAGGTCTGAAGCTGCATTTGTCAGGTCGCGACCTACATCTACCTGATAATTGGTTTCCGTGACAACCGGTGACAGTTTTCTTTGAAGTGGTAATTGAAGTGCAGAGAATCACGAAATCTCATTATTTCTGAACATTAGTCATTATCGACGAATATCTGTAAATTGTGACTTTTACTTGCATCATACGCAGGCGCGGATCCAGGATTTCGGGTTAGAGGGGGCGTAACTATTTTGAAATACTTGACTACAGTCGAACCTGTACTAAAGACCACCTCCGAATAACAATCACCTGGCTGTAAGGCCACAATTGTGTTGTCCCAATGGCAAAATTACTATATAAATGACCCTGCAAATAAAGACCACCTGTGAACAAAGGCAAGATTTTTCACTTCCCATGGCTGATCTTTATTCACAGGTTTCACTGTATATTATCAAATGAGCTATGCTCATTCAATAATATAGTCAAGTATTGCAAAATACTCGACCGAGCAGAGCTCGGGATACTGCTAGGGGGGTCCGGGGGCATTCCCCCCCCGTAAATTTTTTGAAATCTACATCGCATTTTCTGTGTTCTGGCGCATTTTGGAGCAAAATATTGACACTGTCACAGTATGTTTAGACTGATTTTTGATTGAAAACGTTTAAATTTTGAAACAATAAGACAACGACCGAAAACGTGCATGGAATACATGGCACTTGGCATGAAACATGCCTTGTAACTTGTAAACAATCTTTACTCGGCGAATTTTAGGGGGGGGGGTGGGGGGGGGGGGGGGGGCGCACAAGGTCCACACCCCTGAATCCGCCCATGATACGGTATGTCAACGTCAACTGATTGACATAATGTGGTTTCGCATTATTGATTAACAGAGCTCCAGGTAAGCTGCATATTAACTTAAATACCCAATTAAAATTGCCAAAAACCCAATTGAAATCAGAAATAGCGAGTATCAAAAAGCAATAACAATTTTGTGGTACCTTTATCATGCTGCAGAAAACAATAAATAGACCACAAATATAGCATAGTTTTCTTCTTTGCCATGAAAACACATCTTGGTATTTCATTAGAATACAATTCTAATGAAATGCCAAGACATGTTTTCATTTCGAAGCAAACTATTCAATACTTTCTGTCTGTTGTAAACAGTAGTGATTTTATTTCACCCAATTAAAATTTTGAAATACCCAATTGCTTCAGAAATGATGGAGTGAAAATATATACTCAATTTCTAATTCCTTATCTGGAGCACGGATTTAGATTGGTTAAAAGTACATGCCCACTCAGTAGGCACAAACTGTTCTTTATAGGAATTAAATAAGTGTATAATTGTGTTACTATTCCACCAGTTCTAAAAATTACGAGTGCCCGCATAAGGCTCCAGATAAGGTGCGTATTTGCATAGATACCCAATTAAAATTGTCAAAAACCCAATTGAAATCAGAAGTAGCGAGTATCAAAAAGCAATACAAAATTTATGGTACCTTTATCATGCTGCAGAAAACAATAAACAGACAACAAATATAGCATATTTTTCTTATTTTCCATGAAAACACATCTTGGTATTTCTAATGAAATGCCATGACATGTTTTCATTTCGAAGCAAACTATTCAATAATTGCTGTCTGTTAATGTGTAAACAGTAGTGTGATTTTATTTCACCCAATTAAAATTTTGAAATACCCAATTGCTTCAGAAATGATGGAGTGAAAATACTGAATTACTAATTCCTTATCTGGAGCCCTGGAGAATAGTAGGTTAGTGCCATGAATGGGGAAAGATATCTGGCAAGGCAGAGGCTCGCCCATCCCGTTTCCGTGCCGCGCCAGATAATTTTTTTCCCATTCACGGCACTAACCTACTATTCTATTTATCTCGTCAACACCTAAAAATAGCTTTAAAATGCAAAAAAATAACCCCAGCATCCTCAAAATCGGAGAATCAACTAATATGACAACCGCACTTATTCAGGCACACACACACACTAACACAGCTCGTTAGAGCCATTTCCAGTGGAAATGATTCTATGAATGACAATGAGTTTATAGTTCGAATACCGCCATATTCATTATATTAGGTGTATTCACAGAATGACATAAATACACCTGCACAGACCAATAACAGGGCTCCAGGTAAGGAATTAGTATTGAGTATTTTCACTCCATCATTTCTGAAGCAATTGGGTATTTCAAAATTTTAATTTACACCACTGTGTACACATCAACAAGCAGTAATTATTGAATTAGTTTGCTTCGAAATGAAAACATATCTTGGAATTTCATTAGAATTGTCTCCTTGGAGACAATTCTAATGAAATGCCAAGATGTGTTTTCATGGAAAGTAAGAAAAAATATGCTATATTTGTGGTCTGTTTATTGCTTTTCTGAAGAATGATAAAGGTGCCACAAAATTGTTATTGCTTTTTGATACTCGCTACTTCTGATTTCAATTGGGTTTTTTGGCAATTTGAATTGCGTATTTACGCAAATACGCAGCTTATCTGGAGCTCTGAATAACAATGGGATTGCTTGATTAAAGGTACTGTGTCTCATATGGCTGTGACGGGAGAAATGGGGCTTTTGGGTTTTGTGACCAGTGTAGATCCAGATCAGCCTGTGCTGTTCGCCATTTCATCAATGAAACACATGTCATGCTTCATTATCAGGCTAAAGGAGTGTGCTATATGATCAGGAGCTAGATTGGTCACAAATCCCATAAGCCCTTATTTCTCCAGTCACACCCACATGTCATATCTGATATTCAATTTAGTCTTTCACTTTATGAATGGCAAAAAATATATCAACAAAACCACATGATTTTTCTTTTATCAAATTCCTAAACGTTTATGTAATGTTCAAGTACATAATTATATACTGTCACAAATTGTGCACAAAAACTAGCATTTAAAATGCTACATGTGGTTTCAGAACATTTATTTTTCACGCGACTTGTGTACATTTTGGTTTAGAAATACGATAAATATACTAAATTAAGTTTTACCAATCTGTTTCACCACTTTCTGCACATATTTTGGACCCAGCGACTTTTAAAAGCAATCTATTAGCGACCTTAAGCAATAGACCGAGTGACATTGACTTTAGTTTGACAAATGCCACATTCATTAGATGTACAGTGCGACCCCGGTAGTACACGGAAGTCCGGCGACATATAACTTTCCGTGTTGCTTATCCGAACCGTGCTACATCCGTTCTCGCCCAAGACGCATCATAATGTCAACAAAAAATGCATGTACACTGCGAATGTACGACGTCGCCAATGCCTATAATATGCCATAAATTTCCATCTACATATGTAATGTTTTCACTGTTATCTTCACATGTAATAAATGTATTGAATCCAAGAATTGTTAACGTCATGTTTTATTTATTCATGTAGAATGTAGATCTACGCAGGTCCGTGCAATCCATTATTGTAAACGCGTGTAGAAAAAAGTGTAGTAAACGCGTGTAGCCATCATTATTCGATGACGCAATGACCCAATTACCGATATCCTGTTCTATCAGCTGCAACGTCACGTGACAAGCTCATGCGTTGAAATCTGTGTTTACTCATTATGATCAGCTGGGTTTGAGCACAGGTGGAAGACTCGGACCTATGACACCAAAATAAATGCCTATTAAAAAAATCCCATTATCCCACCCACCTGGTATCATACTGTACATGACGTATACTCAAACCCCAGCTGGTCATTATGTTAACCCTTTCAACGCCACAGACCTGTACACCCCTTTTTATGCCCCACCACGATAGTGGAGGGGGCATTTAGTGTTACCCTTGTCCGTCCGTCCCGTCCGTCCCGTCCGTCCGTCCATCAGTCCGTCACGAAACTTTAACGCGCGGGTAAATTTGGCCTCATTTATTATCAAAGCGATATGTGGGGCATCCGTGTTCTATGAAAACATTTTCTAGTTTATAAATGGACTAGTCTGAAATTTATGTCAATTTCAATGCCATTTACGGAAGATAGGACCGATTTTGAAATTCAATATCGGCAAAATACGATCATGTCTGCTCCGAAATTCATGTCAGTTTTCAACGTAATTTGCAGAAGTCGATTCTATTTTAATAGTGCCAGGGGATATGAATTCCAAATCCGAGATGCCAATACACCAAACACATATGATGATATTACACAGACGAGCTTTGTGTGTTGGCTTGCTTTGTGCAAAAAATCGATAACACCCTGCCAGCTGTGTCAACTAACAGGTGTTTATCGTATGACATCATTCAGCACGAGGCTGTAAACTGTGTGACCTTTAGACTATGTTTTGAAATGTTACTGATTGGTCAACACGCCTTTTGATGTGCCGCAGACGTCGCGAACATGCGACTTTCATCATCGCATCATGGGGAAATCATGCAGTAACCCATTTCATGCTGAGGATACTGTTATGTTTGCGGAAAAATATATTCCTTCTATGCACTCAGAAGTATATGCCGCGACCACCATTTAAACCGTCTTGTTGAGACGGTTCAAATGAGTGGTCACAACATATACTTTCATTGAAAAATAACAAAAATAAAAATAAATTATTTAATAATTTCATACCCGTAAATGTGTATTCCGAAAGGAATGGATTAAAAAAAAAACACTGGATTATACACAGATCTGTCGCCATATTTCGCCGATATTAATTTCGAAAAATATTTTCCGTAAATGTTGTTGAAAAGTTGACACAAAATTCAGAGTTCATGCGGAATTGTCCGTGGTTTTAGATATGAAAGGAATGTTGGGTCATGGAGTAATCGGCTGATGATATGTGTGTTCTGGTTTCTGGCAGACTTCAAAAGAAAATCGGACATTGTAGTATTGTTTGATGTTACTGTGATATTTTCTATAAATGACGTTTGAAGATGAGGAAATGCGGAATTGTACTAATGTACATACATGCAAGTACTACCTTTATTTCTTAACTTCAAACGCACAGAGATAATACATACCGCAATCAATAGTTAACAATACAATACCACTTTCGGCAGCAATAGCAAATATAACACGATTTCTGACGATAGCCTGTTTCAAATTTAACACGATTTTTATATACAAATAGGCAAAAAAATTGGGAGCCAAGGTACAACCGTGTACTAACCGAAACCGTGTTATAGTGAAGCGTGTACTACCGGGGTCGCACTGTATTCGCACAATGGACATGATCAATACATCACAAATCTATCATGACTATTGAACCAGCTGGTCAAGATTCCACACGTGTGGAGATGTACAAAATTCAGACCCCATGAACCCTTTGAACCCGAAAGCCCGCTACAGTGGTTTATGCAAACAGTGCAGATCCAGATGAGCCGGCTCGTAACGAGCCGTCTCATCAGGATCTGCACTTTTTGAAAGTAATTTTCATATTTTGAGAACAAAAAATAACTCCCTTTTCATAAATGGACTGGTCTGAAAACCATTTTGTGGTGATTGGATTGGTTGCAAAATTAACATATTAAACTTTATTCCAGTTACTTAGGGGTGAAAGGGTTAAAACACACCATACAAATTGCTATCGCGGTTACAGTTGTTACCACAACAACAGTCTGGCAAGTAAATCTCTAACATGAGAGGTCTGTGAAATTATCATATGGATTTCGTCGTCTGAAAATGAATTCATAACTATTTAACCCTTTCCCTGTTTTGCAATATTTCGACTCTTCCAAATCGAAAACATCTGAATAAAAGAATCAAATGCTGGGTCAAATGATGGTTAAATTATCTGATAGAGCAGAAAACATTGTGGGAAAAGGAGAAATTGCTTGTTACAAGCAATTTCTCTTTTTCCCACAATGTTTTCTAAAGACATCTTCTGCAGAGGCGTGAAAAGTCAGGGAAAGGGTTAATTACCAACTTGATGGTACTGCTTTAGTAGGTGGTGCACATGTTCCAGCGCCACCATGTGTGATGGCGGCAGGCGGTGGGGTGAGGAAGGGGAGTGATGCATCTGTTCGACCTCCACTATGTTGGATGGTGGTGGGAGGTGGGGGTGGTGGGTAGAGGTGGGGGCGGGACGGGGAGGTGTGGGGGTGCAACTATTAGAAGGGAGTATTATGACCAACCTGATGGTACTGCTTTAGAAGGTGGTGCATCTGTTAGACCTCCACCATGTGGGGAGGTGATGGGGGAGGTGGGGACGGGTGTGTGAGTGGGGTGTACTATTAGACAGGGGATACTATGACCAACCTGATGGTACTGCTTTAGAAGGTGGTGCATCTGTTACACATCCACCACTTGGGGTGGGAGGTGGTGGGGGAGGTGGGGTGGGTGGTACTATTAGAGAGGGGGACATTATGACCAACCTGATGGTACTGCTTTAGAAGGTGGTGCATCTGTTCGACCTCCTCTGTGACGAGAGTTTTGAGAAAGTAGCGTTTGTCCTGTGACAGCAACATTCGCGCCGAGCTCCGGCCCGGGGAGTCCGTGTCCACCGGCTGCTTCGTTAGCGAGTTCTGAAACAAGACAGTTCAACACTTTCACCGCTATGTAACAGGGTGAGAAAATGTGCACCGGCCCGGGAGTCGAATCCGGGACCTCTGGTTTACCTCTAACCGACTGAGCTAGCTAACCGAGCACAAATACATACCTTTACCCCATAGTGAGGTAAGTTACGCACCGTGACATACATGCACATACCTGCCAAATGAAATTCATCCCCGATTTCTATATTTAATTACTCTCTCAGACTGAGCCTACAGGGCACGAGCACACATAACTGGAATTGAATATTTTAGTTTAATTTTTATATCAGAATTTTATATAAAAATCTGGCCTGTTTCAGGGCTCCAGATAAGGAATTAGTAATTGAGTATTTTCACTCCATCATATCTGAAGCAATTGGGTATTTCAATATTTTAATTGGGTAAAATAAAATCACACTACTGTTTACACATCAACATACAGAAATTATTGAATAGTTTGCTTCTAAAAATGAAAACATGTTTCGGCATTTCATTAGAATTGTCTCCTTCGAGGCAATTCTAATGAAATACCAAGATGTGTTTTCATGGAAAATATGCTATATTTGTGGTCTGTTTATTGTTTTCTATAGCATCATAAAGGTACCACAAATTTGTTATTGCTTTTTGATACTCGCTACTTCTGATTTCAATTGGGTTTTTGGCAATTTTAATTGGGTATTTACGCAAATACGCAGCTTATCTGGAGCTCTGCTGTTTGCACACAAATTCCCCACAGTGGCAGATTGAAGAAACTCCGGCGGGGGGGGGGGGGGGCATATAACAAACAACTTTGAAAATGTACAAAGTAGTGTTGACCCTTGCAATTGGTACAATTAGGTTCAAGAATATGATAAAATTGACTATTATTAATCTATTGTTTACTAGTCTGTTTCATCGCTTTCTGTGCATATCAGTAGCCAATTTCACCAATGATGATTAAAAGTATGCAGAATTATTATACTGAATGTATTACATTATCACAGCCAAATTGGCTGTGACAATGTAATAAATTCAGTATAATAAAAATTTATCCCTAAATTGAAAATTTCTCCCTCAAAGTATACTTTGCTAGATAAGTATACTTTGCCATGTTGGTGAAATAGGCTACTGGTGCTACAAATCTATGTTGTTTGAAAATGTTATAAGGTCGCTTTTATCTGGACTAATATGTGGCTGTGACTGGAGAAATGGGGCTTATGGGTTTTGTGACCAGTGTAGCTCATGATCAAATATCACACTCCTGTAGCCTGATAATGATCTATATTGCTTACCAGAAGCATACCGGGTGTTTCATTGATGGAATGGCGAACAGTGCAGATCCTGATCAGACTGTGCGTATGCACAGGCTGGTCTGGATCTACACTGGTCGCAAAACAGTCCAGTCACAGCCAAATATATGGGCACATAAACCCACTATATGTAGTATTATACTGAGAATCGACAACAAGATCGCTGACGTTGCAATCAATAGCCGTCATAGTAACTCTGTTCTATGTTACCCTTGTGGTATAAACTGATGCCTAGAACAACACCCCATTCCACAGAGCAAATTACTTAACACAATATTGCGGATGGAAAATTCAAAATATATCTTTTTTTATATGTTAAAAGTACATGTCGTGACCACCATTTGAACCGTCTCGCCGAGACGGTTCAAATGAGTGGTCACAACATATATTTTCGTTGAGAAATAAGAAAAATGTGAAAATTTTCATACAACTAAAAGCAAATTTGTACTGAAATAGGCAAAAACCTATCACTCCTATAGATGGAGTGCCTCTATAAAATTATACATGTAATATAGGCCTGTTCATGAGATTTTTCTGCCTTAACTCTTTGCATGCTGGGAAATTTGTGGGCTATAAATAGTTCAAAAATAGCAGATGACAATTCACTAAATTTTCTTTTATTTCTCCTTATAAATGTCATGAATAAAATGAAATATGTCTTGAATTTCATTAGAATTGTGTCAGAGGACACAATTCTAATGAAATTCCAAGACATATTTACATAGAGAAATAAAACATAAGTAAGGGGGGGGACAAGTTCAGGTTTTGGATCCTGTCCCAGTCATAAACCAATGAGAGATTAAACCCTTTCAACACTAGACCCCTTTCCTAATAATAAATATAATAATCTCAAACTTAACCCTTAGACCGCTATCTTAATTTGTTGTCGTCTGCTGTTTAATTTTCCATTTGTATCATCAAAAAAACATGCTTTGACAGCACTTCAGAATAATTTCCATTGGAAATGATTCTGAAGTGCTGTCAAAGCATGTTGTAAATTATTCTAAAGTGCTGTCAAATCATGTTTTTGATGATAAAAATGGAAAATAGAAAATAAACAGCAGACGACAAAAAAATTAAGATAGCGGCCTAAGGGTTAAGTTGGAGATTATTACATTTATGCCAAACCATGTTTTTATTGAGGAATAAGGCAAGATATAAAAGCAACAGCAACAGTCGACAATTGTTGTAAGTAGCGGTCTAAGGGTTAACATAAAACAGTCCGTGTGAGTTACTTAGGGGTAAATGGATCAACTCTTTCAACGATACAGACCTCTGTTATCATAACATAACTGCTCACATAAGGGGTATAACCAGATTCAACTGTCACATACAAAATGCCAAAGACGTATGTGAGGGCCAAACCAGGTCTCCAGTCGGGATTCCGGTAAGTATGAACCCCGATCGTTAAATTACCCATCGCTTGCACCCACCTTCCACCCACACATTGTACATGTATCACACCATTGCAGGTATACTCTGTGTTGAAAGGGTTAACAGTTTTAGACACACTTGACAATCCCACAGGTTGAAGTAAGGCCGTCGTTAAACAAGAAACGAGGCAAAGCCACGAAGGCCAGGTTTTTTCCAACGTATGCCAAAATGCCGACGATATCGGTAGGCACCCCTTGGTTATGAAGCTGTGAAAGTTTGGTGGTCCTAGGTGGTACAGTACCGAAGAAATGGACATAAACACGAAAACTTAACATTGTAAACGCGAAAACTTAACATTGAAAATGGCTAAGTCGACTGCGCGGAAAAAATGGGTTAAGTTAAAAGCATAGACACTTGGATAACATAATTATACCCACTTTTAGTTAACTAGATGGCCGTGGCCTGCATGTCGCGCCTTGGGGCGAGGCATGGACACTAAAAAAATAGATATAGTAGATGGAAAAACTTTAACCAAAAAACTTTAACCGGACAAACGGACGAACGGACGGACGTATGCTAAAATGCCGACGATATCGCGCTTTCCGCAAGCAGGTGTGACAATGATGATAAACACCCATGTGAAGTATCAAGGTATTGGGTGAAGCAGTTGCAGAGATACAGTACACGAAAAAACTTTAACAAAAAAATTCAAAGTAATTTGAACTTGACATAGGGCACAGGATCGCGCTTTCCGCAAGCAGGTGCGACAATGATGATAAACACCCATGTGAAGTATCAAGGTATTGGGTGAAGCAGTTGCAGAGATATAGTACACGAAAAAACTTTAACAAAAAAAATTCAAAGTAATTTGACCTTGACATTGGGCACAGGATCGCGCTTTCCGCAAGCAGGTGCAACAATGATGATAAACACCCATGTGAATATCAAGGTATTGGGTGAAGCAGTTGCAGAGATATAGTACACGAAAAAAACCTTAACAAAATAATTCAAAGTAATTTGACCTTGACATTGGGCACAGGATCGCGCTTTCCGCAAGCAGGTGCGACAATGATGATAAACACCCATATGAAGTATCAAGGTATTGGGTGAAGCAGTTGCAGAGATATAGTACACGAAAAAACTTTAACAAAAAAATTCAAAGTAATTTGACCCTTGACATTGGGCACAGGATCGCACTTTCCGCAAGCAGGTGCGACAATGATGATAAACACCCATGTAAGTATCAAGGTATTGGGTGAAGCAGTTGCAGAGATATAGTACACGAAAAAAACTTTAACAAAAAAATTCAAAGTAATTTGACCTTGACATTGGGCACAGGATCGCGCTTTCCGCAAGAAGGTGCGACAATGATGATAAACACCCATGTGAAGTATCAAGGTATTGGGTGAAGCAGTTGCAGAGATATAGTACACGAAAAAACTTTAACAAAAAAATTCAAAGTAATTTGACCTTGACATTGGGCACAGGATCGCGCTTTCCGCAAGCAGGTGCGACAATGATGATAAACACCCATGTGAAGTATCAAGGTATTGGGTGAAGCAGTTGCAGAGATATAGTACACGAAAAAACTTTAACAAAAAAATCAAAGTAATTTGACCTTGACATTGGGCACAGGATCGCGCTTTCCGCAAGCAGGTGCGACAATGATGATAAACACCCATGTGAAGTATCAAGGTATTGGGTGAAGCAGTTGCAGAGATATAGTACACAAAAAAAACTTTAAAACAAAAAATTCAAAGTAATTTGACCTTGACATTGGGCACAGGGGCCGCACGGTTGGGGTTTAGAATGAAAATATGGATGATAATAAACACCCATATGAAGTTTCAAGGTAATGGGCGAAGCAGTTGCAGAGATATAGTATAACGAAAAAGTTTTAACCAAAAAACTCTAACCAGACGTACGTTAAAAAGTTAACGTTGAAAATGGCTAAGTCAATTACGTAGAAATAATAGGTGAAGGTAAAAAAAATGGTCACATGTTGGATAGTTAGTAATGTGGTAGGCACCCCTTGGTTATGAAGCTGTGAAAGTTTGGTGGTCCTAGGTGGTACAGTAACAAAGAAATGGACTTAAACACGAAAACTTAACATTGTAAACGCGAAAACTTAACATTGAAAATGGCTAAGTCGACTACGCGGAAAAAAATGAGTGAAGTTAAAAAAAAAAGTAACATGTTGGATAGTGATATGTGGTGGGTACCCCTTGATTATGAAGCTGTGAAAGTTTGGTGGTCCTAGGTGGTACAGTACCAAAGAAATGGACTTAAACACGAAAACTTAACATTGTAAACGCGAAAACTTAACATTGAAAATGGCTAAGTCGACTACGCGGAAAAAATGGGTCAAGTTAAAAAAAAAGTAACATGTTGGATAGTGATATGTGGTGGGCACCCCTTGATTATGAAGCTGTGAAAGTTTGGTGGTCCTAGGTGGTACAGTAACAAAGAAATGGACTCAAACACGAAAACTTAACATTGATTGTGGACGCGTCCGCCCGCCCGCCGCCCGCCCGCCCGCCGCCCGCCGCCCGCCCGCCCGGCTTTCGCCAATCCAATAGCCTGGATTTTTTTTCAAAAAACCTGGCTAAAAATTGTTTGTTTCCTGTAACCCGACCCAGAATTTTAGAAGTGGGTCGGTCGGTAGGCAATTTTCTTTTTTTCTGTCACATGACATATTGAATTTAAAAATTATTAATATTAAAAAGGTACAATATTTTAACACTTGCAATAATAATTTTTAAATTCAATATTGCAAGTCTTGCAATAAAAGTATGTCAATTGCTGTATGTGTTGTTGTATGAACATGTATTCCATTTAGGGCCAGAGATTATATTAACCCTTTTAACCCACTGTAGCATTAAACTGAAAAAATAAAAATTGTAAACAAAATTGCAATAATTAAAAAAAATCGGGTCGCACCATTTTTAGCGGGTCGGTCGGGTTGCAGGAAACGGAGATATAATTATGGATGGCCTAATGGACCGAGGTCTATAAATACATTAAATATACCTAAAAGCATTAAAGGTACATGATGCCCACTGAACTCAGTAGGCACAAAATGTACTTTATATCAGAGACATCATCTGAGACATTTTCTGGCAAAATAAACATTCATTAACCATTACCCCACGTATTAATTGGCATTATTATACATTTTATATCAGACGTGAATTTTCATAGTGATATCAGGGGCGATAGCCGTGTTTCAGTAAAATATTAACTGACATTACTATTTATTCTCTGTATTTACTTTTTGATGTGCAATGATCATACTTTACAAATTGTCTAACATATTATTTCTTTAGGTGAGACATTTAATTAGTATAAATAATAAAAAAAATATCATGCCTCATTTGCTTATGAAAATAGCCTGATACCACCGTGAGTCACTATCAGTAAAATAAATATTACTAAATGATTATATCTGTATAGCGGGCACTCGTAATTTTTAGAACTGGTGGAATAGCGACACAATTATACACTTATTTAATTCCTATAAAGAACATTTTGTGCCTATTGAGTGGGCATGTACCTTTAATAACCGAGAAAAAAAATAAGCTAAACAAAATTCTTTACTCCCTCCTATACACAGTACTAGACTGTGTTTATGAGATACACAGTACTAGACTGTGTATTAGGAGATACACAGTACTAGACTGTGTATTAGGAGATACACAGTACTAGACTGTGTATTTAGGAGATACACAGTACTAGACTGTGTATTAGGAGATACACAGTACTAGACTGTGTATTAGGAGATACACAGTACTAGACTGTGTATAGGAGATACACAGTACTAGACTGTGTATATGAGATACACAGTACTAGACTGTGTATTAGGAGATACACAGTACTAGACTGTGTATAGGAGATACACAGTACTAGACTGTGTATATGAGATACACAGTACTAGACTGTGTATAGGAGATACACAGTACTAGACTGTGTATTAGGAGATACACAGTACTAGACTGTGTATTAGGAGATACACAGTACTAGACTGTGTATAGGAGATACACAGTACTAGACTGTGTATGGAGATACACAGTACTAGACTGTGTATAGGAGATACACAGTACTAGACTGTGTATTAGGAGATACACAGTACTAGACTGTGTATAGGAGATACACAGTACTAGACTGTGTATATGAGATACACAGTACTAGACTGTGTATTAGGAGATACACAGTACTAGACTGTGTATAGGAGATACACAGTACTAGACTGTGTATATGAGATACACAGTACTAGACTGTGTATATGAGATACACAGTACTAGACTGTGTATAGAAGATACACAGTACTAGACTGTGTATTAGGAGATACACAGTACTAGACTGTGTATAGGAGATACACAGTACTAGACTGTGTATAGGAGATACACAGTACTAGACTGTGTATAGGAGATACACAGTACTAGACTGTGTTTATGAGATACACAGTACTAGACTGTGTATAGACAGTACTAGACTGTGTATAGGAGATACACAGTACTAGACTGTGTATAGGAGATAGATACACAGTACTAGACTGTGTTTATGAGATACACAGTACAGGACTGTGTATAGATACACAGTACTACTGTATAGGAGATACACAGTACTAGACTGTGTATAGAGATACACAGTACTGAGATAAACACATACTAGACTGTTATAGGAGATACACAGTACTAGACTGTATAGTATACACATCACAGATCTGTGTTTATGAGATAGTACAAACTATAGGAGATACACAGTACTAACTGTGTAAGGGAGATAGGACACAGAACTAGACTGTAAGGATACACGAACTACGTAGATACACAGAGATACACAGTACAAGCTGTATGAGATACACAACAAGACTGTGTATAGGAGATACAGTACTACTGTGTATAGGAGATACACAGTACTAGACTGTGTATAGGAGATACACAGTACTAGACTGTGTATAGGAGGGAGTTAAGAATTTTGTTTAGCTTATTTTCTTTTCCACTTATTAAAGGTACATGCCCACGCAGCAGCAGGTTACACTGTACTACAACTTTTCATTTTCTGTCATGCCTTATATGAGCCATATGTCTACCCACTAACAAGTTATTTTTAATTACGGCGCGTGTTAATTGGTGTTAAATCGCATTTTATATGCCGCGACCAGAAAGGGTGTTTTCCGACTTCGTGCTATGTTTTACCAATACGCGTCACGTGACACGGTCAATCATATCACATCTTTAACATGCGCAGTGAAGTATCGGAAGTTGAGAAGTAAAATCTCTATTCGAGTCAAAATCTAAATCTCCACGTAACTCTTTCCATTTGGTGATCTGGTCGCCAATATTAACCACTCTCTCTCTCTGTACTGCCTGTCCCTCAGACATTTCGCCTTTCTTTTGGCCGACGCCGTTTCATACAATTTCCGTCCTGGACGTTTCGACATGTTGATATTCTTGTTTACATATTGGGAAGCCTACTGGCGCTCGTAGTATACTGCGCATGCGCACCGCAAGCCGTGATGTGAAAGTCGTCGTCCCCGCACATTATCAAAATAGACTGTTACCGCCGCGTGTCGATAACAGTAAATTGATAATTAATAAATGATTATATTTGTATATCGGACACTCGTAATTTTTAGAACAGGTGGAATAGTGACATAATTATACACTTATTCAATTCCTATAAAGAACATTTTGTGCCTACTGCGTGGGCATGTACCTTTAATGCTTTTAGGTATATTTAATGTATTTAAAGACCTCGGTCCGTTACTTCAACCTGTGGACAATACTTGTCCTGCAAACATATCTAGACAAAACCTTGTGAAGTCTTCACATCTGGAAGTGCCTGAATCCCAGACAGGTTTTTCTGACCTACATAAATCACCTTTAATTATATAAATTGTAGTTTTATAGATTGAATACAGTTGCTAAGGAAACGTTATCTGCAGGGTTTTGTAGAATTCTACTATTTATGTTCAGGCTACAGAAAAACATCACGATTCAATGTAATTCTCTCGTCTGTTACCATGGTTAAAAGCGATTGTCTAGTGTTTATTTGTCCGAAGTATGTTTTCCTGGAGGCCATATACATGTCATTGTATTTTTTTTCTAATCCTTCATGTTGTTTATTAAGACCTCCAGATAAGCTGCGGATTTGTGCAAATACACAATTAACTAGAAAAAGTCGATGGCGCGCCATCGCAATATACCCACTTTCCCCAAATGCTAAGTCCGAAAGGGGGAAGTAATCCATGATAGGAGGGTCGGATAAAAAATCCGAATTCACTTTGCGCATGTGCACATGATAACGAAGCTACATAGCAAATATGAGGCGCGTAGGTATGAAGGTGAAAAAGTTTTTTCGAGTTACAAGGAAAAAGGAAAAAATGGGAAATTCTGAGTCGGAAAGGGGGAGGTAATCGATTGATGGAGGGTCGGATCAAAAATGGGAATTCACTTTGCGCATCTGCACATAACGAAGGTACATACTAAATATCAGGCGCGTAGGTAGAAGGTGAAAAAGTTTTTCGAGTTACGAGGAAAAAATGGGAAATTCTGAGTCCGAAAGGGGGAGATAATCCATGATGGAGGGTCGGATCAAAAATCCAAATTCACTTTGCGCATCTGCACATGATAACGAAGCTACATACCAAATATCAGGCGCGTAGGTATGAAGGTAAAAAGTAAAAATTTCTTTTTCGAGTTACGAGGAGAAAATGGGAAATTCTGAGCCTACCCGAAAGGGGGAGATAAATCCATGATGGAGGGTCGGATCAAAATTCCAAATTCACTTTGCGCATCTGCAACATGATAACGAAGCTACATACCAAATATCAGGCGCGTAGGTATGAAGGAGAAAAAGTTTTTCGAGTTACAAGAAACGTGACGGACGTACGGACGGACGTACGGACGTACGGACGTACGGACGGACGGACACCCGTGACGAAAACAATATACCCGTTTTTTTTTACAAAAAAAGTGGGTATAATAAGAGTCCTGAATGTCACAATATGCCCGTCTACTGTCTGTTTCACGAAAGCTGCCCAAATTTTACGGCTATATAAACAATTAAAAAACAAGATTTATTTTGATAATATTAAATTAAAGGAAAAATTAAGAATGAGCCTTCTTTTTATTTTGTGAAATTTGGTCAAATATTGATTTTATTGCGAAAACAAAATTTCCCCATGTTAAATCCCCATAGACATCTTCACGGAGTGAAGATGTCTATGGGGATTTAACATGGGGAACTTTTTTTGAATTTTAGAAATACTGGACCGATTTTTAA
Source organism: Conchocele bisecta (assembly GCA_029237695.1). NCBI lineage: Eukaryota > Metazoa > Mollusca > Bivalvia > Lucinida > Thyasiridae > Conchocele > Conchocele bisecta. The sequence continues at coordinate 46,001,479 of CM055281.1, forward strand.
AATTTAACTTTTGTTTTCGTAGTTAGATCATATCCAAGCTATCTAGCTAGGTTTCGGAGTCAATTTCCAATTTTTTTCGTTTTTTGACTAATCCGACACTCCTTTACCTCTTTTTCCCCCCATGTTAAATTCCCATAGAGAAATCAATTTTTCGTAATAAAACCAATATTTTACCGAATTTCACGAAATAAAAAGAAGGCTCATTCTTAAATTTTCCTTTAATTTAATACTATCGAAAAAAATATTGTTTTTGAATTGTTTATATGGCCGTAAAATTTGGGCAGCTTTCGTGAAACAGACTATAGGTACATGTATAGCCAGTATACAAGAGTGGGGGGGGGGACAGACTGTGTTATGTATTTAGGGGTGAAGGGGTGAACAGTGACAACCGGCAACCCAGATACCATGACAACGATCCCCCCGACAACCATCTGAACAATCGAGCTGTTGACGTCGACAGAAACAATTTGTTCAGTCTATTGTTTGTCAATATTTGATGATCAGAAATATATCTCAGAGAAAACATCTAGCAGACATCTTGGGGGACCCCTATATCATGCTGTCTGGTACGAGAAAATGGGCCTTAGTGCTTGCAGCCATAGACACAATTTGTGTCGTCTAGTATCAATTGCTATTTATTGCACTAGAGGCTCACGGATACCCTGGCCGCTGCCTGGACAGACAAACAAAAACTTTAACACAAATCTTACGGACGGACAAATGGAAATACGAAAACTACATTCCCTCGACATATTTCATATGGCAGGGGAATAATACTAGATGGTCGTGGCCCGCATGTTGCGCCCGCCGAAGCCTCAATAGAAATACCGAAATTGTTTAACCAATAACGCAAACTCGGACGCACGTACATACGGACATACACCAATATGCCGACTATATTGCGCTGTCTGCAAGTCCAATAAGTCCAATTTCTCTAGTCACGGCCACATATGGCCAGAAAGATATCTAGCGGAAATATGTAGCAGACATCCTAGGGGACCCATATAATGCAGATATCTACTATCTGTTCCACAGTTTCCTGCCAACAAACTTTTGGCTATTAAACACATAAAATCTAAAAAATAATTAAATGTAAGCTCTTTTTCACCAATAACAAAAAACAAGAAATTTTGAAACCTGGCTAGATAGATTGGACTGTTTCAGGTCTGTAGCTAGTACAGTTTAAAGTTTTACGAGTTACACGTACAAGGTAAAATTGGAAAATTCTAAGTCGAAAAGGGGGAGATAATCCATGACCCAGGGGTAGAATAAAAATCAAAATAAACTTTGTGCATCTATTTATCATAAGGAAGCTACATACCAAGTTTCAGGTCTATAGCTAGTACGGTTTAAAAGTTGTACGAGTTACAAGGTTGGTGACGGACGGACAAGGGTAACGCTAAATGCCCCCTCCATTATTGCTTGCAAACAGTGTAGATCCGGATGAGCCGGCTCGTAACGAGCCGTCTCATCAGGACCTGCATTTTTTGCAAGTACTTTTCATATTTTGTAGAACAAAAACATCCCCTTTTCATAAATGGACAAGTCCAAAAATCATTTTGTGACGATTGGATTAAATAAATTAACATATCAAAATCCATTTCAGTTACTTCGGGGTGAAAGGGTTAAGCATATTCCAAAATATACTGTCAGGGATTCCGCTGGCGATCGCCTCTTTCGCAATTGGCGATACAAATAAAAAATAGTTGGCGATAAAAAATTACAATTTTCAAAAAAAAATATAAAAAGTGGCGATTTTTTTATTTTCCCCAGCGCAATCCCTGGACTGTCTAATTCCTAGCAATAGGAATTAAATTAAATGTGTGTCTAAATTCCAGAGGGTAGGGTCCACGGAATAGACAAATACAGACATTCTTGTGGACCTTTAATATTATCTGATAAACTTGATATCAAAAGACACTTAACTAGCTTCGTATTTGGTATATATCTAGCGAAAACATCTAGCCGAGATCTTAGGGGACCCTCATAACATGTGACATAAGATGGCCTTTTTGTGGAATTTATCGGGGTATAAACTTGGAAAAGTCGCGGGAATACTGGACGAAGGCCATTCATTCCTTATAATTCCAGCATTTGAAATAAATTCATCAAGAAAATGTGTTTATTTTTCGTTTTCTTAAGAATTATTTTAACTGCGCCTCACGGTTATGGAAAGTAGTTCGGCGTGGGAGTTTACTGGGATATAAATTTTGGACAGAGACATGCTACGGGCCAATCAAATGTTAGGGAATTGTGTAAATATTTTTGTGCTGGACTTATTGACCAATATGGGCCCAGGTCACATCCGCATACATGTAGTCTGGTCAGTGTTGACCCTGTTCAATATCATTAAGTTGGTGAAAAAGTTTTGGCCATCTGAAGTATTGTCGAGCTCAGACTTATTAGTTGAGTTATCGTGCAGAAATGAGCAGTCAGAATTATCTTTTTTATATTTAGACCAGGTGATCTTACATTTGGTGCAACAAACCACACTTTCAATGTATTTCAGTGTATTCCACAGATGTATGTATATTAATCCACGTGTGAAGTATGGAGGAAATCTGTTATCGTTATCGTGCGGAAATGAACAAAGTGAGAACAAAATCTATTTTCAGCACAAGTGACCTTGAATTCGGTGCAACAAACCCCACGTTCAACAGATGTCTTCCCCTGATCGATATCAATGCATCTGTGAAGTATGGTTGAAATAGCTTAAAGATTATTCAAGAAATCACGCGGAAACGAGCAAAGTGAGAAAAAACTATTTTTAGACCAGGCGACCTTGAACTTTGTGCAACAAACCCCACTTTCAGCACATGTAGATGTCTTTCCCTGATTGATATCAATGCACCTGTGACGAAGTATGGGGGAAATCAGGCAAAGAGTTATCACAAAGAAACAAATTATTTTTATTTCAGGATGGAAAAAAAAAACCACCTAATTTTTTTTTTTTTGTTATGTGGAATGCTGCCGAATATACCAGTTACCTGTAGACTCCAGAAATGAGAAAAAAAGAAGACTAAACAAGAAAATGTGGCCTATCGGCACACAAATGCCCCAGGTCAGATTGGAGAAACTGTGGCAAAGTTAATTAACCAAAAGTATTCATAAGCACAGTTGTGAGGGTCGAATGATGAAGGTCATATATATTAAGGGCAGCATGAATTTGTGACATTTGTGCACAAGTTTGATGTATTGAAATATTATAGTAATCCTTCAAGGGATATATATAGAAGATATGACAGAATTGAGAAACTCTGGCAAACTTCTTAATGTGTGAAAAAGTTGAAAGGGATATAGAAGTTGACAGAATTGAGAAACTCCGACAAACTTATCAATGTGTGAAAAAAGTTAAAAGTTGTCACGATCAAAAGGTCATCAAACGTGATGGAGTTGTCCAGTTAGCACAATTGGTAAAGGAAGACATGTAGCCAAAATTGCAAAGTATACTTATCTTGCTACGTACACTTTCAGGGGGATATTTTCAATTTAAGGATAAATGTAATAATTTTTATTTTACTGAATTTACTACATTATCACAGCCGTTTTGGCTGTGATGATGTAATATATTCAGTATAATAATTCTACATACTTTTAATCATCAAATATATGCAGTCATTGTTCTATATGAAATAATACATTTCGGGAAATATAAATGATTACTCCCTCAAGGTATACTTAGCTAGATAAGTATACTTTGCAATTTTGTTGAAATTGGCTACTGGTCTGAAGTGTTGAGTGGATTATGGCAAATAATCTTGTGAACTAGTCGACATACAATAATCCAATTATGGTCGTATATCTGCACTCGTGGAATTGAGTGTCATTATGAGCATCACTCTCCAGAGAGGGAATATTCGGTACATCAACCCTGATGCACTCACGATTATACGAGACACGATTAATGGATGTTTTATTGATGGGAATAGCGAACAGTGAAGATCCTGATCAGACTGTGCGGATGCACAGGCTGATTTGGATCTACACTGGTCGCAAAACCCATAAGTCCGACTTCTCCAGTCACAGCCATATATGAGACACGTCATGCAATTTTGTACCTTCGGACATCAGCGTAATTTCATTAAATACGTTTACAAAATTTACAACATTTTTCATGTATGAAGTCAAAAGTAGACAAAATTTTCAGAGTACATGCGGAATATACTCTGAAATGTTTTTCAACTTTTGAGGCCATTTACGGAAATTAATGTAAATTTTGTAAGCGTATTTCATGAAATTACGCAGATGTCCGAAGGTACAAAATCACATGACGTGTCTCATATATGGCTGTGACTGGAGAAGTGGGACTTATGAGTTGTGCGACCAGTGTAGATCCAAATCAGCGTGTGCATCAGCACAGTCTGATCTGGATCTCCACTGTTTGCCATTCCAACCAACGAAATACCAGTCATGATTCTAGCAAGCAATATAGATTGTTCGATCAGGAGCTACACAGTGGGCATTTCTCCAAATGAGGCTTATGGGATTTGTGCCCAGTGTAGCTCCTGTGGCAAGTCACAGCCACATATGCTTTCAAGAATAGGTCAACATATTTTCTAATCTCAAAATACCGACTGATTGATTGTTATCATTAGTTGATTGATTGATTGGTTAGTGGGAGTATGAATATTTGAAAAGTGAAAGGGTTTCATGTCCCAGCAACATCTAAGGTCATTTAGGGATGGAACCTCGGGTTTCAAGTCTCACCCGAAGGACCATGTGACGTCTATTTGAATATAAATCATTTCTTCTGTTGTTTTGCTTCTTCCTCAAAATATAGACTGAATGATAGATCCATCGATTGGTATTAAACAGGGTTCAAGCTAGTCGCTGATATTCGAGAAAACAGACCATTTTTTCCACAATTTCTGTTTTATATAGTAAAAAACTTCTCCCTCAACTCAAAATAGGGAGAAGTCAGACAATTTACGGAGAGAATTTCACCCACTTCGCCCTGTAAAATGATCCCTGATTAAACGATAATTATTTCATATTTTACACTGTACATATCACTTACATCTGATATGCACATGGATTTCAAAACAAGTAGCTTAACCCTTTTCATGTGGAGGATACGCCATTATGTTTGCGGAAAATAATAGATATTTTCCTTCCATGCGATCAGAAGTATATGTCGCGACCACCATTTGAACCGTCTCGTCGAGACGGTTCAAATGAGTGGTCACAACATATATTTTCATTCAGAAATAACAAAAATAAAAAGAAAATATTTACTAAATTTCATACCCGTAAAGGTGTATTCCGAAATGAATGAGTTAACTCTTTCGATGCTAGTGGTGAAAATATCCGCCAAACGAATTAGGAGTATACGTTTTATTTCTCTCTGTAAATATGTCCTCGGGACTCAATTCTAATGAAATTCGAAGACGTATTCATGATATTTACAGGGAGAAATAAAAGAAAATATACTGAAGTGTTGACTGCTACTTTTGAACTACGAATATAGTCCACACATTTCCAGCATTCAAAGAATTAAATGAATTCATATCGATACAAAATAAATATGCAAAACAAATTACAATTCCATAACATACCTCGGTTGGCTATTATTTCTGTTAACCCTTAGATTGCCGTCTGCTGTTGCTTTTATATCTTGCCGTATTTCTCAATAAAAACATGTTTTGACAGCACTTCAGAATCATTTCCAATGGAAATGATTCTGAAGTGCTGTCAAAGCATGTTGTAAATTATTCTAAAGTGCTGTCAAAGCATGTTTTTGATGATAAAAATGGAAAATAGAAAATAAAGAGCAGACGACAAAAGATTAAGATTAACAAGAAATGAGTCTGTCGAACGCGGATGCCACCTGCAGCATATTTGAGAAACTGTGACAAAGTGGTTAACCGAAAAGTGTGACGGACGGACGGACGGACGGACGCAGACGGACGGACGAACTTACATTTCAGACCTTAGGGGGTACTTGCTATATAAAAGATGAAAGGAAATACCCCGTAAGACACAATAGGCTTACGGGGTACGGAATAAGTTCCATTGTCTTCTATTGTCTTAGGCCACGCCCCCTACCCCATAAGTACCCTAATGTGTGCCCGGACAGACGGACGGATGGTCCAAACACTATATGCCACCCGTTTCTTCGAAACCCGGTGGCATAATAAGGTTTAATGTTTTTTAACAATTGTATGCACATTGACTGGTTCATTGACTAACACATGTGAGCAGGATACTAGAAAATGTGTTCATAGAACACGGATGCCCCCACCTGCAGCATTGATAGTAAAATGGCATCTAATTCCTAGACATCATTGTGGGCAAATATTAAAAATTATTGAAATTGGTGAACGAGTTATTGAGAAAACATTAAAAGCTTAAACACATTTCCCTTACAAACAAGGTGAACATATGACCCCAGTGACCTTGACCTTGGGTGTTCGGGCGTGGGTCGCATGCAAAACAAATCACCATCTCTAGACAGACATTGTGGGCAAATATTATTGAAATTGGTGAAGGAGTTATTGAGAAAACATTAAAAGCTTAAACACATTTCCCTTACAAACAAGGTGAACATAAGACCCCAGTGACCTTGACCTTGGCTGTTCGGGCGTGGGTCGTATGCAAAACAAATCACCATCTCTAGACAGAAATTGTGGGCAAATATTATTGAAATTGGTGAAGGAGTTAAGGAGTTATTGAGAAAACATTCAAAACTGTTGGGTTATTGAGAAAAGATGAAAAACTTCAACGCATTTGCCTTACAAACAGGGTGAACATAATCTGCTAGTTCACACAAGCATTGCTCTAATCTTCCTCTACCGCCCTATCCGACAGATCCACGATAGTCCTGCCCTCGCAAAGCCCACGGTCAAGGTCACATAAATTGTGTTTGAAACCTTAACGCTCGGGTAAATATCTTAGGTATCAGTTCTGTTTCCTTACATGGATCTGCTTGATAATTTACACACATTGATCTGATGGTCTGCTTTCATGCATGCTGTCGCAAATCCATGCTTCTCTGGCCTTCTGTGTTTTTAACTCTTTGCATGCTGGGAAACTTGTGGGCTATAAATAGTTCAAAACTAGCGGACAAAAGTTCATCATATTTTCTTGTATTTCTCCTTGTAAATATCATGAATATGTCTTGGAATTTCATTAGAATTGAGTCCTGAGGACTCAATTCTAATGAAATTCCAAGACATATTTACAGAGAGAAATAAAACATATACTCCTAATTCGTTTTGCGGATATTTTCGCCGCTAGCATGCAAAGAGTTCAATGTGCTTTGATTGCCTTGGCTGCCAGCGGGGGCATTCGTGTGCCGACAGGCCACATTTCTAGTTTAATTTGTAACATAAACAAGAGACGAGGCAAAGCCACGAAGGCTGGGTGTTCTTCAAGGCATAGACACTTGGATAACATATAGCTAATATGGCTTGGAAAAAAATAGGTCAAGGTAAAAAAAAAGGTCACATGTTGGATAGTAGTATGTGGTGGGCACCCATTAGTTATGAATTTGTGCAAGTTTGGTGGTTCTAGGTGGTACAGTGACAGCGAAATGGACCTAAACACAAAAAAAATAACATTTTGGACGTCCACCTTGCGCCAATCCAATAGCTGGGATTTTTTTATTAAAAAAACCCGGCTAAAAATCGGCAAAATTATCTTTTAATCAAGGGATTCATCAGGTATAGAACGGGTCCTTCAATGGAACACATGCAAAGAAATAATGTTTTCGCAAACAAAATAGCGTACCCTCAACATGAAATGGGTTAATACCAATGATCTATTTAGTTGATTGTGGACGATTACTTATGGACAAACGCTGTAGATACTCACCATATAGTCCTGATCGTCGATCCCAAATCTCTCACGTAGATTGCGGAATACAATGGGGCAATACTCTTTCACCTTGAAGTGGCTCGGCATATTCTCTCTGAAACAACACAAGTTTCACAGGGGTTACAACACTGGTAGTGACCATGTTCTCTCTGAAACAACACAAGTTCCACAGGGGTTTCAATACTGGTAGTGGCCATGTTCTCTCTGAAACAACACAAGTCCCACAGGGGTTTCAATACTGGTAGTGACCATGTTCTCTCTGAAACAACACAAGTTCCACAGGGGTTTCAATACTGGTAGTGACCATGTTCTCTCTGAAACAACACAAGTTCCACAGGGGTTTCAATACTGATAGTGACCATGTTCTCTCGGAAACAACACAAGTTCCACAGGGGTTTCAATAATGATAGTGACCATGTTCTCTGTGAAACAACACAAGTTCCACAGGGGTTTCAATACTGGTAGTGACCATGTTCTCTCTGAAACAACACAAGTTCCACAGGGGTTTCAATACTGATAGTGACCATGTTCTCTGTGAAACAACACAAGTTCCACAGGGGTTTCAATACTGGTAGTGACCATGTTCTCTCTGAAACAACACAAGTTCCACCTACATGTACCTACGTATCAGGTAAAAACAAACAAGGTCTTGAAAACAAGAATTCCGCCACGGAAGCGGTGTAGCGCCTGCAAATGCTTTGTCGGTACAAAACAATGTTGTCAAGCAATATGAAAGTTATAGCATGATGACGAAGCTTGTCATGTGAATTGGCGGCATGAGTGTGGTCCTAATGTTTACATGTATCAAGTGTCCAAACATTGAAGGAATGCGTCAAGTAATATGAAAGTTATAGCAGGATGAGGAAGCTTGTACAAAGTTTTTGATGCCAAAAAATGGCTTAAGTGTTTCAGCAACAAAAAAAAGGTCAAGGTCATGTGAATTAGCAGCATGAGTGTGTTCCTAATGCTTACATGTATCAAGTGTACAAATATTGAAGCAATCCGTAAAGTAATATTAAAGTTATAGCATGATGACGAAGCTTGTACAAAGTTTTTGACATTTCGGACAACGATGACGACAGAAAAAGCGGCGACGATACCTTCTGCTAAAGCAGGCGCGACAAAAACAAATGTAAATTTATGTTAAAATCTTCCTCAACCCTTTGCAGCCTGCAAAGGGTTGAGGAAGTTTTTACCACACATTTAAAGAAGAAAATACTCTTATTAAGTGTAAATTCATGAATGGATATTTTGTTTAGTTTGTTTGTTGGGGTTTAATGGCATATCAACAGCTAAGGTCATTTAAGGCCGGGTCAATGGGTTCAGTACTAAATCCCATATATTACCTGTACAAGTACATGTACATGTTCAAGTACATGTACAAATGGGGGGGGGGGAATCCCAAAATCAGAACTGAATATTTACAATATATATATTCAGCCCTGAAATCAGAATAATTCTACCAGCACGCGAATGCTTAACAGAGAAAAAACTTTGTACGGCCTTATCGTGGGTGAGACAATAACCTACTCGTGTTGCCGAAACATGTTACTTGCACAGCCTTGTTGACAAATTGGTCATGGTCACCAAGGTCATGGTCAGCAAGGTCAAGATCACTGGGATGACACTGGGTCGATAGCCATCATTGTGAGGAGGCTATTGATGAAGCTTGGTAATCATCAGGATTTGAGTATTGTCACGCCATCATTTCTGAAGCAATTGGGTATTTCAAAATTTTAATTGGGTAAAATAAAATCACACTATACTGTTTACACATCAGCAGACCGCACTTATTCAATAGATTGCTTCTAAATGAAAACACATCTTGGTATTTCATTAGAATTGTCTCGGTATTTCATTAGAATTGTCTCCTTGGAGACAATTCTAATGAAATACCAATATGTGTTTTTATGGAAAAATAAGAAAATATGTTATACCAGTAGTTGTGGTCTGTTTATTGCTTTCTGCAGCATGATAAAGATACCACAAATTTTTCATTCCTTTTTGATACTCACTACTTCTGATTTCAATTGGGTTTTTGGCAATTTTAATTGGGTATTTACGCAAATACGCTATCTGGATCTCTGTGTTCCAATTTAGACGCAATTAAATGTTGCCGCCTATGACGGAATTGTGACAGCTATGTCTCACTTTCTACTAGGACGAGCGAGACAAAACTGTTACTCAACCAGCAATTTCTAAAAGAAAACGGCTCACAAAAACAACAAGAGGAGAATGTGACATTGCGTTCATATGTGTTTTTAAAAAATTGTGCTATTTTTAGATGGCGGTCATCTTGGATTAAACGATGACTCATTTTAGCAAATCTGAAATTGCTTCACCCAAGGATCTTAACTTACTATGAAGTTTGGCCAGCATCGGCCACGTGGTTCCTGAGAAAAAGACGTTCAAAATCTCGAATAAATGGACCTTTTGGCGGCCATAATGGATGATATAATCATCCGATTCTGACATATATTGCACCAGAGCAATCGCCTCATCGATACCTTCAATTTGATATATGACATGAGCAGATAGTCAAAAATAAAATTTGACCCCACGAGCTACGCCCATATTTTACCCCGGGGTCACCATTTGAACACCTTTGAAATAAACATTGTACATCGATCATTCTTACCAAGTTTCGTCGAAATCCGGCAGGCGGTTCATGAGAAGATTTTTTAAGAATTTGTGCTATTTTTAGACGGCGGCCATCTTGGATTAGCGACGACTTCCGTTTTAACAAATCTGAAAAGGTTTCACCCAAGGACCATAAATGTGAAATTTGGCCACCATGGGTCAAGCGCAGGGTTGGCTGGGAAATACCGGGGGCGGGAATTCCCGGCGGGAAATACCGGTATACCGTCCCGGGAAATACTCCCCAAAGTGGGAAATACCGGGAAATATGAATTTTTATGTTCTTATTTGATAATTAAAGTTATTTAAATTAAGTTTTAAGCTCAGTAATAGTTAATTAAACAGTCAACAACTTAATAATTAGATATAGGGGTTAATTACAATGTATAGATCTGTTTCATTCCCAACTAGGGGTACTCATCAGGTGGAATATTTGGCAACCATGACATTTATATTTTGGTTGTATTATTTTTTTGTAAATTACTTCTTCATTTTTTAGGAAGCATCTGAGTGTCTGCTAGATACAATTCACAAGGATAACGTCATCATGATCAGACTATGTTTTGACAACAGGCTGTTTAAATTGTCAACCTTCTCCCACACTAATATTCGGTATCAAGAAATGAGAATAAATGATCTTAGCATGCATGATGTGCATACACATAGTCTCTTACAAGTCTTATATGACTGACAATGTACTGTTGTTTCATGCTTTGTATTACTTATTTGCATTATTATTATGACATTTATTTAACGTGAAGACTATGGGCCACGATGTGAGATACAGTACCTAAAATCGTTAAAATTAGCCAAATGCCTACTAATGTCTACTTATTTGCATGTACATTGATGAGACTTTAATAAACCATCAGACTATGACAACAGGCTGTTAATTGTCAGCCTTCTCTCACACCTTTAGTGTCGTACTGTATAATAAGAACCCAGGTGGTCTGTATATGGTCATGTCAAGTTGTAAAACAATTACACTTATACTGTACATGGATTATCCCTGTTATCAACAGGGCTTTTCTCAAAATTCCAAAAGCAGCTTTTATTAGTGGCAGGTTACTATAGTAATGAGGGGTGTTCTCATATACAATAAAATAGACAGTTGGCAAATACTACATAGACTTGTATATAGGGAAGAAAATTGTCTCTTTTCTCTAAATAAACTTATTATTTCTTGTTTTATTGCAGAATGTTTTACCTGTAGGCTTATCAGTCTACACAGATATAAACCATAGTAGATATAGGGGAATATAGAGACTCATCTTGACATTTTGGAATTAAAAAGACCACCAAGATTCATATTTCCCGGTATTTCCCAGTATATATCGTATTTCCCAGTATTTCCCGGTATTTCCCGCCGTCCTGGGAAATACTCTTATTTCCCGGGAAATTGCCAACCCTGGTGAAGCGGTTTGTGTGAAGAAGAATTTTGAAATCTCTAATAAAAGAATTACCTTTTGATCTTTCGGCGGCCATCTTGGATGACAAGACCATCCAATTTCGACAAAAACTGTACCAGAGCAATCGCCTCTTTGATACCTTCGATTTTATATAGACATGACCATATTCAGTCAAAAATAAAATTTGACCCAAATTTCACCCCACGGGCTACGCCCATTTTTGACCCCGTCAAAATCCGGCTGGCGGTTCAGGAGAATTTTTTTTTTAAACAATTTGTGCTATTTTTAGACGGCGGCCATCTTGGATTAGCGACGACCTCCGTTTTAACAAATCTGAAAAGACTTCACCCATGGACCATAACTGTGAAGTTTGGCCACCATGGGCCAAGCGGTTCGTGTGAAGAAGAATTTTGAAATCTCTAATGAAAGAACGATCTTTTGACCTTTCGGCGGCCATCTTGGATAACATGAGCATCCAATTTTGACATCAAATGTACCAGAGCGATCGCCTCTTTGATACCTTCGATTTGATATAGAGATGACCATATTCGGTCAAAAACAAAATTTGACCCCAATTTGACCCCACGGGCCACACCCATTTTAACCCCGGAGTCACCATTTTAACAACTTTGAAAGAGCATTGTACATCGATCATTCCTACCAAGTTTCGTCGAAATCCGGCTAGCGGTTCATGAGAAGATTTTTTAAGAATTTATGCTATTTTTAGACGGCGGCCATCTTGGATTAGCGATGACCTCCATTTTAACAAATCTGAAAATGCTTCACCCATAGACCATAACTGTGAAGTTTGGCTACCATGGGCCAAGCGGTTCATGTGAAGAATAATTTTGAAATCTCTAATAAAAGAACGACCTTTTGACTTTTCGGCGGCCATCTTGGATGACATAACCATCCGATTTCGACAAAAAATGCACCAGAGTGATCGCCTCGTTGATACCTTCGATTTGGTATATAACATTACCATATTCGGTCAAAAATAAAATTTGACCCCACGGGCCACGCCCATTTTTGACCCCGGGGTTACCATTTTAACAACTTTGAAAGAGCATTGTACATCGATCATTCCTACCAAGTTTTGTCGAAATCCGGTTGGCGGTTCTTGAGAAGAAGATTTTTGAAGAATTTGTGCTATTTTTAGACGGCGGCCATCTTGGATTACGTAATGACGTCATTTTAACAAATTTTGTAATCACCCAACCTAAGGACCATGACAATGAAGTTTGGTGACTATAGGCCCAATGGTTAACGAGGAGAACACGTTTGAAAATGTTCACGGACGTCGACGACGACGGACACATTGCGGTAACAATAGCTCACATGAGCTTCGCAAAGGTGAGCTAAAAACACTATTTGTGTACCGTTCTTGTCATTTGCTGGCTTTTATAACAAAAGTGAAAGTTTAAAGTCCCAGCAACAGCTAAGGTCATATAGGGACGGGACCTCGGGTTCAAGTCTCATCCGATAGACCAGCTTTTATCAAATGAAAACAGTCTGATCAGTGAATATTGAAATTTAGGTAGAACTATGGCTTTAATTTGTCAGAATATGAACTTCAATTCAGATTGTGTACTTGCCAGTCTGGGTAAGTGCCTATAGAAAGCACTCGCCCAGAGGCAATCAGCGCTCCATCATCATAGTGAGTTGGGCAAGTGATTTTGCAAGCCCTAAAAATGCAATGATTAACCCTTACAATGCTGAATTAAATTGTGTTGACTTGTTATCCCACCGGCGATATATATAGGCAAGAGGGGAGATATCGTTATTATCCCCTCGCCGATAGGCAAGAAGGGAGATATCGTTATTATCACGTTGTCGATAGGTAAGAGGGGATATATTGTTATTATCCCGTTGCCGATAGGCAAGATATCGTTATTATCCCCTCGCCGATATGCATGTATATATCCGGTAGCATTAGTCCATGTACGTACGTACATTAACCCTTAGACCGCTACACACAACAATTGTTGTCTGCTGTTGTTTTATATCTTGCCTTATTTCTCAATAAAAACATGGTTTGACAGCACTTCAGAATCATTTCCAATGGAAAAGATTCTAAAGTGCTGCCAAATCAAGTTGTAAATTATTCCAAAGTGCTGTCAAAGCATGTTTTTGATTAACCCTTAATTACTATGCTGAATTAAATTCTGTCGTCAGCTGGAAATGTTTTATTTTCAATATTTCTCGACAAAAACCTGGTTTTGACAGCACATGCGAATCGAATCGTCTCCAGTGGAGACTGGAGACGATTCTCATGTGCTGTCAAAACCAGTTTTTTGTTAAGAATTAAAGCAAATATGAAAAACAGCAGACGGCAATTTCCGTCAACAGCGTAGGAAGGGTTAAGATGGTGTGTAAGTGTTAAAGGTACATGCCCAATCAGTAGACACAAACTGTTCGTTATATCAGACATCATCTGAGACATTTTCTGGCAAAATAAACATCCATTCACCATTACCCCACGTATTGATTGGCATTATTACACATTTTATATCAGACGACGATTTCCACACTGATATCATGGGCGATAACCGTGTTTCCTTAAAATGTTAACAGATATCACTATTTATTCTTTGTATTTATATAATGATGTGCAATGATCATACTTTAGAATCTGTCGAAAATATTATTTTTTTCAGGCGACGCATTTAATTAGTATAAATAATTAAACAAGAAATGTGTCTGTCGAACGCGGATGGCACCTGCAGCATATTTGAGAAACTGTGACAAAGTGGTTAATCGAAATTTGAGAAACTGTGACAAAGTGGTTAACCAAAAAGTGTGACGGACAGATGGACAGATGGACAGACGGACGGACAGACGGACAGACGGACGGTCCAAACACTATATGCCACCCGTTTCTTCGAAACCCGGTGGCATAAAAATATGCCTGATTTGCATATCAAAATAGCCTGATACCACCGTGAGTCACTATCAGTAAAATAAATATTACTAAATGATTACCGTATACAGTATCTGTATAGCAGGCACCCGTAATTTTTAGAACTGGTGGAATAGTGACACAATTATAAACTTATTTAATTCCTATAAAGAACATTTTGTGCCTACGGAGTGGGCATGTACCTTTAATAACATGTACCTTCAATAATGATGTTTGTTTGTTTGTTTGTTTGTTTGTTGGTGTTTAACAGCCTATCAACAGCTAAGGTCATTCAAGGCCGGGTCAATGGGTTTAGTACTAAATCCCATATACCTGTACATAACTCATGAACCGCTTCACCGATTTTGTTAGTATTTAGCCACAATGAGTGGCTAGGGATGGTGCTTTGTTTTGCATATGACCCATGTCTGACCGCCCAAGGTCACTGAGGACTTATGTTCACCTTGTTTGTAAGGCAAATTTTTTTCCAATAACTCATGAAACGCTTCACCGATTTTGATAATACTAAATAGTTGGATTTACATTTATTGAGCATAGGCTGCGTGGGCCTAGGTACCCCTAAATATGTAAAATTTTCCAAGTGTGTGGGCTTGTGACCTTGACTCTGGGCTTAGCGGGGGCGACACGAACATGAATGTGAAGCAGATTCGAGCAAGGAAATATAAGTTATAACCGATTTCTCTGATGTGAAGTTTTGTAAAGAGACTAAGTATGTGATCTTGACCTTGGGATCAGCGGGGATATGTCACAGCATGATAGTAGAGCCTTAGAGGAATGCATGCATGAAATATTAAGAATTTTAGATGAAGTTATAACATATTTCTCTGATGTTAAGTTTTGTATTTGACCTTGACCTTGGGATCAGCGGGGGTTGGACAGTCGTGGATTTGGCACAGCATGGTAGTAGAGCCTTACAGGAATGCATGTGCGAAATATTAAGCATTTTAGATGAGGGAAATAGAAGTTATAACAATATTTCTCTGATGCTAAGTTTTGTAAAGAGACTAAGTACATGTATTTGACCTTGACCATGGGATCAACGGGGGTTGGACTGTCGTGGATTTGGCACAGCATGGTAGTAGAGCCTTACAGAAATGCATGTGTGAAATATTAAGCATTTTAGATGAAGGAAATAGAAGTTAGAACAATATTTCTCTGATGTTAAGTTTTGTAAAGAGACTAAGTATTTGACCTTGACCTTGGGATCGGCGGGGGTTGGACGGTCGTGGATTTTGGCACAGCATGGTAGTAGAGCCTTACAGGAATGCATGTGTGAAATATTAAGCATTTTAGATGAAGGAAATAGAAGTTATAACAATATTTCTCTGATGTTAAGTTTTGTAAAGAGACTAAGTATTTGACCTTGACCTTGGGATCAGCGGGGGTTGGATGGTCGTGGATTTGGCACAGCATGGTAGTAGAGCCTTACAGGAATGCATGTGTGAAATATTAAGCATTTTAGATGAAGGAAATAGAAGTTATAACAACATTTCTCTGATGTTAAGTTTACGGACGCACGTACGCACGCACGCATGGACAACCTGACTCCAGTATACCCCCCCCCCCCCCCCCAACAACTCATTGCGGGGGGTATAACAAGCTGATTACATGCTACACTGTGGCACAATTTTATCACATTTCATAGTTTGGTAAAAATTTATTCAGAATATGGTCAAAATGTGTAAAACCCTCCTACGGAAATGTTTGTTTGTTTATTGGTGTTTAACGGCCTATCAACAGCTAAGGTCATGTAAGGCCGGGCAAACTCCAAAATCAGAACTGAATATTTACATCGAGAAACAATATATTCAGCCCTGAAATTAGAATAACCTGACCTGGTGGCAGGTCCATACCACACCAAACTTGGCCCCTTCCCCTAAAATAGCATTACGAATAATCGTAATACTCACATAAGGGGTATAACCAGATTCAACTGTCACATACAAAATGCCAAAGATGTACATGTATGCGAGAGCCAAACCAGGTCTCCAGTCGGAATTCCGGTAAGGATGAACCCCGATCGTTAAATTACCCATCGCTTGCACCCACCTTCCACCCACTCCTATGGAAATGATTCTAAAGAGCTGTCAAACCATGTTTTCTATGAGAATACCCAGACCAACGGTTACACACACTAACGGACGGACACACAATCCAAACACAATATGCCTCATGATTCTTCCTTCTTTTCTTATCATAATTATGTTGTCACCACTCATTTGAAGCACTTCAGACAAACTGAGAAAATAAAATATTCTTTTAAACAATAAAATGTTGCATGCATCGACTGCTATTGGTTATCACCAGTATGTGCTGCACATATGTGTCTGTGACTGGAGAAATGGGGCTTATGGCTTTTGTGGTTATTTAAACGTCTGACTTCTAGCGATCTTCTTGAAGTCTGATAAGGATGAACACTCAAAATAGATGCATTACAGTTATTTTATTTACTGAATTGCGAACAATGCATGCCCTGATTAGACTGTGCAGGCTGATCTGTGGCTACACTGGTCAAATATTTCTCCACTCACCGCCATATATTTGCTGTGTCTATAGCCGTGCTCAAGTACCAGTATGTGTTCGTTTTTAAAGTCGGTCAATATATAATGTAAATTTCTTGGAAGATACAACGCCAGTAAATGAGCGAGGCTAATTGGTTTTATTGTAAGATATCGACTAAGTATCTGATCATAGAGCAGTCTCGTCAGCAGGCTGAACAGTTAATATTTAATATTATCACATGAAAACATTGTTATTCCGTGCTGTAACCCATTTCATAAATGCGATAAGACACACGTGTAATAACACCTGTAGCCTATTTCATCAACATTGCAAAGTATACTTTTCTAGCAAAATATACTTTGAGGGAGAAATTTTCAATTTTATGATAAATTTATTAATTTTTATTATACTGAATTTATTACATTATCACAGCCATTTTGGCTGTGATAATGTAATAAATTCAGTATAATAATTCTGCATACTTTTAATCATCAAATATATGCAGTAGTTAGTTCTGTATGAAATAATGCATTTTGGGAAAAGTAAATGATTACTCCCTCAAAGTATACTTTGCTAGAAACATATACTTTGCAATTTTGATGAAATCGGCTACTGGAGAAATTTGATCGGCTGGCCGTATCACACTAATTACAATGTATGTATTCGTATTTTGCGCCAACGTCAGGGATTCCGCTGGCGATCGCCACTTTCGCAATTGGCGATAAAAATAAACAATTGGCGATAAAAAAATACACATTTAGAAAAAAAATCGGCACTTCAAAAAATTGGCGATAAAAAATTACAATTTTAGAAAAAATAAATATTTTGAAGTGAATTTTTTTTTTATTTTCCCCAGCGGAATCTCTGCAACATTATGTCAAATGAATAAAGTGCAGACGTTCCAAATGACGTCTGTAATGGCGCTACAAAGCAATGATGTTTTGAAATTGATGTCATCATGTTTGAAACGTCATTAGAAGCGTCAGTCACTCGTTAACCCTTAGACCGCTATCTTAATTTTTTTGTCGTCTAATGTTATTTTCTATTTTCCATTATTATGATCAAAAACATGCTTTACCAGCACTTTTGAATAATTTACAACATGGTTTGACAGCACATCTGAATCATTTCCATTCCATTGGAAATTATTCTGAAGTGCTGTCAAACCATGTTTTTATTGAGAAATAAGGCAAGATATAAAAGCAACAGCAGAGACAATTGTTGTGAGTAGCGGTCTAAGGGTTAAAATTACTGAAACTGTTCGAATGTGCTCCTGTTTGGTGAAATGAAGTGTTTACAAAGAACGGGACTCTATTACATGCACCGGTATATGGCATATTTATAATCATTTTCTTGCAGGGATTAAAACTATTTTTTTCTGTGGAGCTTTTTCACTGTGTGGTTACTTGGCGACAGCGGGCAGGAAGTCTGCAAGATTAATGCCCTGGAGTGTACGTGAATATAGCAACGGAGTAGTTCTAGATCAGTGGCGACTGCATGCAGACATATGCATTATAGGAATGAATGGCCTTTTTGTGGAATTTATCGGGGTATAAACTTGGAAAGTCGCTGGAATACTGGACGAAGTCCGGAAGGCCTCGTCCAGTATTCTCGCGACTTTTCCAAGTTTACATCCCCGATAAATTCAACAAAAAGGCCATACATTCCTTATAATTCCAGCATTTGTAATAAATTCATCAAGAAAATGTGTTTATTTTCCGTTTTCTTAAGAATTATTTTAACTGCGCCTCACGGTTACGGAAAGTAGTTCAGCGTGGGAGTTTACTGGGATATAAATTTTGGACAGAGACTTGCTACGGGCCAATCAAATGTTAGGAAATTGTGTAAATATTTTTGTGCTGGAATTATTGGTGCTTATATGGCACACAGCACGATTAATTGCCATGGTAAATGCATGGATTCAGAATAACTTACCAATAAACATTAATTGTTACTACCGACATCCTGTTGTATTGATATAATACGTTTATATCCATTAGACAAGTGAGTTCAGTTAATTTATTGAAAACTGGGCGGATATATAAATAGTTGAGGATGAATTTGCGACAAAACTCATGTGGTAACACTAACAGTTGTATGTCACTTAAAGAACAACTTGGGATTAATTATTTTCAAAAAGCGACAGAGTCTGACACCCGGGCTACGGAGTTAGCATGATAAGAACGTGATTTATTTTCTACAAATTGTAATCAACCTGAAAGAAATTGTTGTCTCAATATCCGGTTATGTTGTCGTTGTTGGCCGGTATAATGTTAAACTGTTATTATATAATGATATGGGTTTCTCTTTCTGCAAGAAACGCAATATGATAAGTAGTGTTAC
Organism: Conchocele bisecta; assembly: GCA_029237695.1. Classification (NCBI taxonomy): domain Eukaryota; kingdom Metazoa; phylum Mollusca; class Bivalvia; order Lucinida; family Thyasiridae; genus Conchocele; species Conchocele bisecta. Next base: position 46,021,105 of record CM055281.1, read on the forward strand.
ACGCATCTATTATACCATAACTGGTTCCTTTTCCATTTTACCATTTTGGTTACGATACATTTCATATGCTCTCGATGTCCAAATACTGCAATATTTCTATTTTCTATACATTCGGAATGGGTAACATATGTTAAACGCGTAGTAACTCAACACTTGTAACGAACTGGAGACAAATTCAACGGAAATAAAACAACAAAACGTGTAAACTATGAACAATTTGACGAGCAGAGGGGGGAGAATTTCCTGTGACACCGGTACTGTCTAAGCAGTTCTACGAGTATTACGGATGTTGTTAGACATGTAATATTGATACACCTTCTCTGTAAGGATAGCGCAACATGTAGATCACGCACATTCCCCATTAAAGGTGAAAACATACATAGAGAATAGTAAGTTAGTGCCGTGAATGGGAAAAAATATCCGGCAAGGCTCAAGAATTTCTTTATTTCTCATCAGAAGTATATGTTGTGACCACTCATTTGAACCGTCTCGCCGAGCGGATCAAATGAGTGGTCACAAATACTTTGTTCGAAATAAGGAAAATAGATAGGGAATAGGGTTTCCGTGAGGGAAAAAATCGGCAAGGTCAGGAAAGGGATGGGCGAGGCTACCGGCACATCCCGCCGTCCGCGCCAGATATTTTTTCCCATTCACGGCACTAACCTACTACCGGTATTCTATTTATCCCGTCAACACCTACAAATGGCTGTAAAATGCAAAAATAGTATTGACTGGATATCAAAAATGTTTCACGGCACAGTGTTTCACGGCACATACGCACTGTGTTGACGGGATAAAGTGCGATACTGAAGACGTATTTTTTTGATGAGCACGTAAATCGGTTACATGTCCCCGTCCAATCAGTCCATAAAAGTCCATTACCAAAGGTTTCCAGAATAAATACGCCAACAAAACATGTCCACAAATGCTTATTCACTGCAAATCCGTCACTGCAAAGAGATGTGTTCGAAAATGATGTTCCTCTTGATGACGTGTCCGATGTGCAGGTGGTAACTACAGACAACGATACTTTAAAACTTGTTGTTGATGAATTGCAAACATTAATTGTTGTCTGCTGTAACTGAACATTTGCGTCAGCATAACCGACTTCATGGATGGATAACGTTTTTCATACTTATATCTGAAGGACAGTTTAGCGTCAGCCATGTGGCTGGGCAGTTATTTCTGGACGTAATTCGCTTCAATGAAGCTAAGTCTATCCACGCCATGCGTTTCACTGATGAAGTTAAACAATTTTGGTCAGTTGGGTAAGCATTATTTCATGGGAAGTTCATTAGATGCATGGGTGGATTTAAATGTGTAGGTCAGCTAACTGACGACTCAAACAGTACAAAGAGTGATCTAACACACGATGTATCTAAAGTTTACTTTGTATGTCCAAACATCAAATGCCTTAAAGATGAGATGAACAAGTTCACCATAGACTGCAATCAACCAGGTATAATACATTTCAACATTGAGGCAGTTGCAAAAACATCAGACAACGCCATCTCCTACATTCGCTGAAACAAATGACCATAATCATGAACTCGCTCTCTATAAACGAAAGATTCATTGCCAATAAATGGCATACAGACTCCGTCGCCACCCTGTCAGACTCCCTCGCTGCTGAAAGTAGAGCATGCGGAGTCCGTCACTTTAAAACTGAAAACGATCTAGCAGAAACTGTCAGTTCCGTCTGTGTATACATGGGGAAATTGATGTTACGAAACAAATAGAATGTGATCTATGATCTGGGACATAAATATGCAGTGTTGTCGGGACAGTATTATAATTTTACCTCTTCATATATTTACATGCAAAATCGCATACACAATTTCTATTTTCGCACTACTAATAAAAAACTCACGATTGTGTTAATGTACCTCTGATAGCAAGCAAAACACGTCCAGCTTCAACAATAAAAATATAGAATACCGACCATTTGATATGCAAATCAAAGTTGTGCGCGCTAACAGCTACACTACATCCGCACATTACGTGCCTATATTCATGTAGACTCCGGCGCATTAATCTTGTAGACTTCTGGGGCCCGTTTCACTAAACTTCATACGACTAAAATGTTCGTAAGTGCAAAATTATGATAGTCTGTAAAGTTCCCATTAACAGTGTTTTCTTGAAAACAATTATTGGATTTACATTTATTGAGTATAGAATGCATATGCTCAATAAATGTAAATCCATCAATTGAAATCTCCAGACGATCCTAAATTTGGACTTACGAACATTTTAGTCAGAAGAAGTTTAGTGAAACGGGCCCCAGGACCGTTGTTGCCAAGTAACCACACAGTGTTTATAACTAGATGCGAAAATAGTCAATGGTGTCTGCTCACTGAAAAGTATTGAATACAACGTCGGCTGAACATTGGAGGGTGACGTCATGTGATAAACAGAATCTCAAACTCGTATCCATTTGATTCCAGATTTATGAAACTCATCCGTCATTTTATGCACCTCACAGAGGCTCGGTGCATAAATTGTGCATGATTTGTTTCATAAATCTCATATCAAATGGAAACTCGTTTGAGATCCTCTATTTATGTACATACATGTAGCTACTGATCATTTAGACAGTAAACCAGATGGCCGTGTCTTGCATGTGCAGCCCGCCAAGGCAGTTAACCCTTTCACATCTAAGTAACTGGAATGGAGTTTGATATGTGCATTTTCCGACCAATCCAATTGTCACAAAATTAGTTTCAGATTTTGTTCTAAAAAACATGAAAATTACTTGCAAAATTTGCAGATACTGATGAGACGGCTCGTTATGAGCCGGCTCATCTGGATCTACACTGTTTGCCAATACCCCTAACCAGACCTGTAGTGTTGAAAGGGTTAATGATCTCATAGTGTATTTATTGAGAGTTTTAACTAAATCTAAGTTAAGGGTTGTGGAATATAAGGTATGTAAAACTTTAACGCAAATTTTAAAGTCACTTGACCTTGAACATGGGCATGTGCATCAGTACAGTCTGATCAGGATCTGTTTGCCATTCCATCAATGATACACCCGCCATGTTTCCAACAAGCAACATAGATCGTTATCATCAGGCTACAGGAATGTGCTATTTGATCAGAAGCTACACTGGTCACAAGTTCCATAAATGATAAGCCCCATTTCTCCAGTCACAGCCACACACATGTACAGTGAGGTTCACAGGGTGTCCCGTTTGGAGAATTTCCACTGTAAATCAGACATGTTAGCACTTCATGGCACATTCTAGTGTTTTGCAATCATGGAAAGTCATTGTAATCAGAGATACATAACAGCAAAACACATGTAAGTTAAACATCCATATTTTTCCGAGTGTCCGGTTTAGAGGGATTCCGCTGTATGTACAAACGGGTGGTAACAAGAATTCTGGGTTTCCACTAACAATACATATCCAGGCCCGTAGCCAGACCTGTTTGAAGGGGGGGGGGGGGGGGGGGGTCGTTTCGAAGGCCCAATGGGCCTGAGGTATATAGGGGGGTCTAAAAAAGTGGACCTCGATGCTAAAAAAGTGTACTTCAAGGCTGGGCGGGGGGGGTCGACGACCGCTCCGACCCCCCCCCCCCGGCTACGGGCCTGATATCCAAATCCAATCAAATACCAGTATGATTTCAAACAACGGATATAAGGTATGCTGCTAGATCTATAATTGTTATTAGCTCTTTCCATGCTAGCGGTGAAAATATCAGCCAAACAAATTAGGAGTACCGTAATAACCACAATAAAGAGTGTCCACAAATAGTTATGGTTAGTATTATTCTACTGGTTTATCACAATAACAATGTATTTGAATACAATTTGTTTTGGCAAACCCCTATTTAATAGGGGTTTCCCAAAACAAATAGTGTCTGAAAACTCAGGGTTATTACGGTACTCCTAAAATTGAAAATTTCTCCCTCAATGTATACTTTGCAATGTTGGTGAAATAGGCTACTGGACTCAATTATAATGAAATTCCAAGACATTCATGATATTTACAGGGAGAAATAAAAAAAAATATGATGATTTTTTGTCCGCTATTTTTTAACTATTTATAACCCACAAGTTTCCCAGCATGCAAACAAAGAGTTAAATATTTCCTTCTTCTATCTGTATTATTTTGATGAGACAGTTATGACAACAATGATCAGGGCTTATATAGATGTAGGTCGGGTTTCAGTAAACCATTATACATCCAGGAAGAAGCTTTTTAACAAGTATATGGTTATACTATATATATACAATGTACATGTACACAGAGCTCCAGATAAGCTGCGTACTTGCTTAAATACCCAATTAAAATTGCCAAAAACCCAACTGAAATCAGAAGTACATGTAGTGAGTATCAAAAAGGAATGAACAATAAACAGACCACAAAAAACAGCATATTTTTCTTATTTTCCATGAAAACACATCTTGGTATTTCATTAGAATTGTCTCCAAGGAGACAATTCTAATGAAATGCCAATACAGGTTTTCATTTCGAAGCCAACCATTCAATAATTGCTGTCTGTTGATGTGTAAACAGTAGTGTGATTTTATTTTACTCCATTAACATTTTTGAAATACCCAATTGATTGAGAAATGATGGAGTGACAATACTCAATTGCACATTTCTTATCTGGAGCCTGTGTATGGAACACTGGCCGAGAAAAGGGACCTGTTCGCACCATATTATCACGACCTAAACACACATGCATTTAGGACCTTTTTTCTCAGCAAACATCGAGTCAACTTCGCCATGACACGATACATATTGCATCCCTAAGTTGAAACATAAGCAGAAGCGAGTCCCCCATTTTTGTTGTGATACCCCATAGTCTAGTAGTTCTGAGTACATAACTCTAATTACATTTCATTACATAAGCATTATGACAGAGTAGTCTTTCCAAATGTGCGTTTGAAGCAGAGCTCCAGATAAGCTATGTATTTGCGTAAATACCCAATTAAAATTGCCAAAAACCCAATTGAAATCAGAAGTAGCGAGTATCAAAAAGCAATACAAATTTTGTGGTACCTTTATCATGTTGCAGAAAAAATAAACAGACCACAATTATAGCATATTTTTCTTATTTTCCATGAAAACACATCTTGGTATTTTATTAGAATTGTCTCCAAGGAGACAATTCTAATGAAATGCCAAGACATGTTTTTATTTCGAAGCAAACTATTCAATTATTGCTGTCTGTTGATGTGTAGTGTAGTTGATGTGAACAGTAGTGTGATTTTATTTTACCCAATTAAAATTTTGAAATACCCAATTGTTTCAGAAATGATGGAGTGAAATACTCAATTACTAATTTCTTATCTGAAGCCCTGGTTTGAAGTATTCTTTGTTTACTTTCTACTTGGAGAGTGACCTAAGAATTTTGCTAATACACACTTTATTAGGTAAGTTTATGGTGATATTGTTGTGTCATATTGTAGAATTGTCTCCCAATAATAATATAGCGCAAGTATGAACGTTAACGCCCTGGACCCAGTTACTCAAAACCTCTGTTAGCTTAACAGACTGTTAAATCCTTAACATTGTTAAGGATTTAACAGTCTGTTAAGCTAACAGAGGCTTTGAGCAACCAGGCCCTGCAGGTTTTATCTATATTTTAGAGTGCGAAATGTAAATGCTATTACGCAATTTTTTACCGTTAACTGTGGTGTAGTCATTTTCAGACGATCCCATCATTTAGAAAAGGGGTTATTTTGTGAAAATTCAGAAACTACACCACCGCCTGCTCTTATCTTGTCAATAGTTGTAAATGGTTTCCTTTCAAACTGCTTTAATATTGTGCTTGAAATCAAGCAGATCGATAGGTTTAGCCTGAGCTGTGATACAGCTCAGGCTCAGCCAATCAAGCTGCTTGATTGCGAGTTGAGATTGCCGACTGTTGTTCAGATACGTTGACATCTGGGCAAGTTCAATGCAGGCCGTTGTGTATCTTCGGAGACAATCTATAAATAGAGCAGATCCAGATGTGACTGCCTTATCTGGCTATATACATTGCCCTGAGTATACCCATGTATTGAAGAAACAAGAGGGCATTGATGGCCCTAATTCGCTCACCTGACTCAATGAACACAAATTTGACCCCAATTTGACCCTACGGGCCACGCCCATTTTTGACCCCGGGGTCACCATTTTAACAACTTTGAAAGAACATTGTACATAGATCATTCTTACCAAGTTTCTTCGAAATCCTGCTGACAGTTCATGAGAAAAATATTTTTTAAGAATTTGTGCTATTTTTAGACGGCGGCCATGTTGGACTTCAGGCCAATTTAATTTCAACAACTTTGGAAAGGCTTCACCTAAGGACCATACAGGTAGAGTTTGCTGACCATTGGCCAATCGGTTCACGAGACGACGATGTTTAAAATCTCTCATAAAAGGATGACCTTTTGACCTTTCGTCTGCCATCTTGAATGACATAATCATCCGATTCCGACAAATATTGCACCAGAGCAATCGCCTCATCGATACCTTCAATTTGATATATGACCCCAATTTGACGCCCCCCCCCCACCCACGGGCCACGCCCACTTTTGACCCCGGGGTCACCATTTTAACACCTGTGAAAGAGCATTCTACATCGATCATTCCTACCAAGTTTGCTATTTTTAGACGGCGGCCATCTTGGATTAGCGACAACCTTCGTTTTAACAAATCTGAAAAGGCTTCATCCATGAACCATAACTGTGAAGTTTGGCCACCATGGGCCAAGCGGTTCGTGTAAAGAAGAATTTTGAAATCTCTAATAAAAGAACGACCTTTTGACCTTTCGGCTGCCATCTTGGATGACATAACCATCCAATTTCGACAAAAAATGTACCAGAGTGATCGCCTCTTTGATACCTTCAATTTGATATAGACATGACCATATTCGGGTCACCATTTTAACAACTTTGAAAGAGCATTGTACATCGATCATTCCTACCAAGTTTCGTCGAAATCCGGCTAGCAGTTCATGAGAAGATTTTTTAAGAATTTATGCTATTTTTAGATGGCGGCCATCTTGGATTAGCGATGACCTCCATTTTATCAAATCTGAAAAGGCTTCACCCATGGACCATAAATTTTAAGTTTGGCTACCTTTATCATGCTGCAGAAAACAATAAACAGATCCCAACTATAGCATATTTTCCTTATTTTCCATGAAAGCACATCTTGGTATTTCATTACAATTCTAATGAAATTCCATGACATGTTTTCATTTAGAAGCAAACTATTCAATAATTGCTGTCTGTTGATGTGCAAACAGTAGTGTGATTTTATTTTACCCAATTAAAATATTGAAATACCCAATTGCTTCAGATATGATGGGAGTGAACATACCAAATTGCTAATTCCTTATCTGGAGCCCTGGGATGGAATGAATATGGACGATGATAAGGAAGTATATGATATGTCCATCCGACTTACCGTTTCAGGGATAATGGGTACCCAAAAACTTTCAACACAAATCTTACGGGACGGACGAATGGACGAACAGTCGGACGGAATGACGAAAACTAAATACCCAAACATTCATTGTGTGCAATACCCATGCTGCCCACATGCCCAAGGTCAAATGTCTAAGTAACTGGAATGGAGTTTGATATGTGTATTTTCCGACCAATCAAATTGTCACAAAATTAGTTTCAGATTACTTTGTATGTTGGGGTATAATAAATACATGTAGTGAGGAGCAATAATGGCCCATAACTTTTACAAATTGCCCAGAATTATGAATCCCATGGTCCACAACAATTTAACTCTTTGCATGCTGGGAAACTTGTGGGCTATAAATAGTTCAAAACTAGCGGACAAAAATTCATCATATTTTCTTGTATTTCTCTCCGTAAATATCATGAATATGTCTTGGAATTTCATTAGAATTGAGTCCTGAGGACTCAATTCTAATGAAATTTCAAGACATATTTACAGAGAGAAATAAAACATACACTCCTAATTCGTTTGGCGGATATTTTCGCCGCTAGCACGCAGAGTTAATATGTGAAGAGAAATAACAGATAGCAGAATTGACCCTTAGATCGCTACTCACAACAATTGTCGTCTGCTGTTGCTTTTATATCTTGCCTTATTTCTCAATAAAAACATGTTTTGACAGCACTTCAGAATCATTTCCATTGGAAATTATTCTGAAGTGCTGTCACAAAGCATGTTGTAAATTATTCTAAAGTGTTGTCAAAGCATGTTTTTGATTATAAAAATGGAAAATAAACAGCAGACGACAAAAAAAATAAGATAGCGGTCTAAGGGTTAAGCGCTACTCACAACAATTGTCGTCTGCTGTTGCTTTTATATCTTGCCTTATTTCTCAATAAAAACATGTTTTGACAGCACTTCAGAATCATTTCCAATGGAAATCTAAATGATTCTGAAGTGCTGTCACAAAGCATATTGTAAATTATTCTAAAGTGCTGTCAAAGCATGTTTTTGATGATAAAAATGGAAAATAGAAAATAAACAGCAGACGACAAAAAAAATAAGATAGCGGTCTAAGGGTTAAGTGGAGTGTCTAACGGTGCCGTAGTAAAACAGCGGCACCTTTTCATTGAATCGAAAATGGATGACTGCATGTTAAAATTATAAACAATTTAGATAATTTCTCGTCAAAAGGCCGTATATTTTAGTGACTAAAACAGATGGCTCAGTTTAAGTCAGGGGTGGGGTGGCCCCTTTTTGAGTGAGTGAATAGGGTTTAACGTCCGCTTTTCTGACATAGAGGTACAAGCCTCAGGGAGTCTACACGCAGACGGTCAACGGGGTCGAGTCCCATATCCACCTGTCCAAGGGGGGTAAATCCCAACTTCAGAACTCAATATTTAATCAAAATATATATTCAGTCCTGAAATTAGAACAACCTGATCTGGTGCCAGGCCCTCGCCACACCAGCATCATTTATCCCATCCCCTAAAAGTAATAAGATAGCGCTAATCTTACTTTTATATATGGGCATAGCCCGACTCAACTCTCACATACAAGAAAGCCAAAAATGTACATGAGGGCCAAATCCGGTATAGTGGGTTCCCCGGAAAGTATGAACCCAATCGTTAAGCCAGTTTAGTCGCCTTTTACGACAAGCAATGGCTACTGCAGCACTATTCTCAGGATCAGTTGATCCCGCCCCGGTGCCTGCACGGGGCGGCCCCTTTTTGAAATATGGATGGATCAGTGGCACCAAATGCCGAAATCCTAGATTGACCTCTGGTATATTGACCTCTGTAGCCTATTTCATCAACATTGCAAAGTATACTTACCGTAAAGATTCTAATAGACGCCCATGCTCTAATAGACGCCAACCCCCCACTTTTTACGTTGAAAATGAAACATTTTTTGGCCGATGTTCACGAAATTAGTGCCTCTAATAAACGCCCAGTACCGACTTGAAACAAAATGGAAAATTATTTCTAATTTTAGTTTTTATTATTCATACTCACCTGAATGGTTGCAAACTGATAGGTTGCTATGAAATCGTCCTAATAATAAAAATCTGCCTACTCTAATCACTCAAATAACCCACCATAGACCATTCCGCTCTACCCACAGCCAATTGGCTAGTCCGCTATTTAGACTCCTCCTATTATTGTTAGGTATACAGCTTCAAAAGTAAATCATTTCCATATGGAAATGACACTGCTAGATAAAAATAGCCTGAAGTATACTAAGTAGGGAGAAGATAAAACCATCAAGCGGGGACGGGAGGAGGGTCTACCTTACCATTCAGGTGAGTATGAATAATAAAAACTAAAATTAGAAATAATTTTCCATTTTTATGTCTTCAAACTAACCTGAATGGTTGCAAGAATTCGTAGTGATGGTGGGAGGTATTCTCACTACTCATACTCGACCGGAATGGTAAGGCAGATTAAAAACCCTCAAAACAGACAAAAATATTTGGTCTAGGTACACACTTGGGTGTTACCTATATAGTAATAACATGGTCTCACCCTAGAATCATAGGGGAGCCCAAAGCGGGCCCCCCCCCTTTTCTACGAAGTAGAAGAGAGGTGGATAAAGACAAGCACCACCACGCTAGTCTCGTAGACTGACTCGTAGACTCCAACCTGCTATACTTGGTAAAAACGCCGGAGAATACTCAAAGTATAGCTGCTGCTACCAGACGAAGCCCTGGCGAATGTAGTCGCCCGGCACTTCACACGCAATAACTCAACTGAGATAAACTCAAAGTCTATACATAGTCACATGACGACACATGACTCGTACATATCGAGAACACAGTATAAACGCCCTAAGCACTAAGGTCATCCTAACAACGCAAGTGCTGAGGAGTTATTACTGGCCCTAAAGCCAGATCAAACCTATACCAGGATTTGACACTAACTTTTGGCCCAGGGATTCCGCAGCATGGACATCCCTATTGTTACATAATGTTGAATGGGATTTTCTTGAAAATGCAGTGATTCCTCCTACAAAACAGGGATCCTCGGGATCTCGGGACACTGCGAGTGTCGACCATTGTATACCTATAAACCCATGTATAGTAGACAAAGAGAATAGAATCATTAACCCAAAGTGAAACACTATCCTTTGCAACAACACTGCTACAAACTAGAAAGGTAGCCTCGCCCTAATTGAAACATGTACAAAACAATGCCTCCTGGGCCAGCGTGATGAACCGTAAGAACCATAGATCACCACAGATCCCCGTTCATCAACAAAAGCAAGTGGAGTTCATCGAGCGGAGAGTCACACTTACCAACCCCCAGGATTCCACTGGGACTGTAAAGACAAAAACCGAATAATCGGGTAATCAGAAAAAATCGCAGACTATCGCGAACAGGTAGATCCAAACAGCCTCCTAAACTTGATGCTACCGGCTGATAAACCCACAACTGCACCCGCTGCTACTAACGGACCCAGTTCTTAAACATCTCCCTGAGATGTCAACCCCATGTCGGTCACATGAGGAACATGGAGAGAAAAGGGGTTACTTTCCGGAACACCACATATGTATTCCGGAACAAAAATCAGTACTCACTTATATGCATAAAATAATAAGTTAAAAATAGCCTTGGCCCAAGTTTCGGCTACCATGAGCACCCGAATATCTACAATAACACTGATTGCAAGACGCAAAAACATCACCGCGCTGTGACAGGACCAATCTGGGCCATGTCTCGCTGAAATCATAGATGAACAGAAGTGTTGTCCTAACTTCTTCCGATAAAACAATCCCCAAATAAGTTGGCTGCGCGCTTAGATCAGACATTATACGAATTACGTGATGAATAAATCAATATCTCTGAGCGCTGGAATATCAAATGGTAATCGCCTAGACGAGAATGATAACGGGTAAATAAAACAATAGGATTATTGGCAGAATTTTATTTAAACGAAATAATAATATCCAGATATACCCGCGCCCGATCAAAAAATCGTACTTTAATAGTAATCCGTACTACCGTCTATCTAACGTATTTCCCGGAATAAATACGGAAAAATCGTAACAGTTGGCAGTTACGCATCTCCTGCCAGTGCAGAGAGCGATCATAGAAGAAGTTGAGACTACATGCACCTCGTGCATTTAGGGCCTAAACAACTCAGCTGCAGAACCACTTACTGTAGAATAAACTCAAGTAAAGGCCCTATCTATCCAACGGAAGACAAAGGATTGCGATACCTCCCGTTGGCTTAAAATTGGTAATAAAAAAAAAAAAAAAAAAAAAATTTACGGTCGGACCGGATGTCCTAATTCTTCCGAACCTAATGCTTCATCGCACGGACTGGACAGAAAGTGTGAACCACTGTCGCTGACAGGCGTGACGGAGGGAGGCCCGAACCACAACTGATTCCAGATCATGTGAGAAGGGATAAAGTATCTGAGGGAGAAATCTCGGTCATAGGAGAAACTGCTGATGTGCAAACAGCAGTGTGCTTCCATCTAACACAATAAACATTTTGAAAAACCCAATCGCTTCAGAAATGATGGAGTGACAACAGCATGTATTATATACAGTCGATACGCGTTATGTCGACATTGCTACATCGATATACCTGCTTATGTCGATATACGCTAGTGGTCCCAGCCGAACTGCTATATAACTCATACATTACATACCTGATATATCGATATCGGAAATGTCGACATTTCGTTTATATCGATGTGGAAAACAAGTCCCGATGGATATAAATACACATTATACTGTAATGTCGATATGCAATTTGAACAGCGGGCGTCGTAAAGTCTGGTCAAACTTAATTGGCACAGGTAAGTTTTTCACACATACAAAGTGATCAAAACATGCCGCCGGTAACCGTGTTACAATCGCGGAATACCGTCAAAGCCGACCACGTAAGCCGTGGTCAACCAATTAACGACAGTGTGACGTGAAATCACAAAATAACTCTTGTTAATAGCCAATTATATGCCTGACATGAATCGATCCGTAAATGCCATAATCATTAACGGACGCTTGTTATAATAATTACAATTGAGTGAATTACATGCGATCTTATAAACACGAACATTTGGTATCTCAAATCACTTCCTTAGCAATGTCCAACATGCAGTACATGGGTCCGAAGTTATACTGGAACGAGTAAATTGAAAAATCCGAATCGGTACGTGGGCGCAAACAGTGGAAAAAAATAAAACCGACGTTTGAGCCTTGCCGCAACAAAACCACAAATGGATACCCCCATCCGGACAAGATAGCACTGGACACCAACGGATGCAGAAGCCATTCCGTCAGAACCGGAGATGACCGCAGAAACCATAACACCTGTCCGTGCAGAACAGAATCCCGCTGTCAACCCCCGGAACACTGCCAAAAGCTAAAACATGTTGATGTGTCCCTGAGTTTCCTGCACTGACCACCAACACACCGATGTAGGGGCTCCAATGAACCCCCCAGCCTTCTCACGAAGCGTCTGTGGACAGAAAGACAAGTAGGAGGAGGTAACACTATGGGAAATCCCTGTAGGAACCAGACCTCCACTGCCCACCATCTGATACAACGTAGGAAGATGGTGATCCTAGGCAGAGACCGATCCAAAGGATCGGGTGCGGCCTCCATAGCCCTAGTAAGTAATACTGGAGGTCGCAAACATAACCTTCCCCTATTCTGCACCCCAGAAAGTCCAGGAGTGCAGAAATTTCCTAGCTGACAGAGAACCTCTGACCAGTACCCGGACACTAAAACAAGATGCCACGCACCCTGTCCAAAGGTACTATGATGACTGATAGATCGGTCAATAAGCTCATTCCCACCTAAGAAAAAATCCGTGTGGGAACCAACTACGACTACTCTAGATCTAAAAGACACAAAACTCGGAAACAACTAAAACTTCCGAGAGCATCTGCGGAAGGGCACGTGGAAGTACGAGACCCGCAGATCTGATGGGGGAAACAAACCCAGTCTACCGGGCAAATGGCGCTCCGACCACGTCCCGAACTTCCTCTATAGCACTATACTTCAAGAGAGAGACTCTACTTAACCCTTGAAAATACCCCCGTCAGGGGAAACGACCCCACAGGAGGTAGACAAGAAGGAGCAGAAGGAAGGACCATCGGTACCGTAGCTGCCCTTTGGCCGTTCGATCGCACAATTATCAGAGGTCAAAAGAGGCGAACGAAGCAAAACTATGGCCGTTCAAGAAAAATCGCCGACTGAAGCACTGCGTCCAGAGACGATGAATCATACTGATTCAAACATAAATCGAAAGTTGGCATAGCCACAATCGACTTAACAGCCTACACCCATGCCTTCGCAAACGCGAACCAGGACCAGGAGCCGAAGATATCCCAACGCTGCGGCGTCCTTGTCCAGAAACGGAGATCTCAAAACCATATCGCATAGAGGGGCATGTAGAACTTAGACCCCAGTGTGGCGATCAAAGTTTTGGGCACTAGGAACCCCGCAGTGGCCAAATCCTACCTAAAGCTCCCCAATGTACGTAACAAGAAGCCCTACTGTAGAGAGAAATTAAACCACGACAACTCCGGCAATTCCACCACCACCGAATCAGCCTCACAACAGCCATCCGAGGAAGTACCCATATGGGAGGCTCCACTGCAAAAACCACCAGCTGTGAAAGAGCCGACAAACCCACTAAGTACTAGGACTTAGACAGGAACTCCAGAATCTTAGCCAACTGAACCATCATAACTGTATCGTGTGTCGAGTCCTGAATATAGACTGGGAATACGAACTCATATACACTCGAATAAGGAGCAGGCCAGACAAGTACGGAGCCAAAGCACCACGGCGTCCAATACCACCTCGACCGTCTCCTCCGAGAACGGAAGAGCTAGATCTCGAGGAGCCGGATACAAAAACAAAATATGTACACAGGATACGAAACCCACGAAACACCCCGGTCAGAAATGGTTGCTACCCCGGTGCCCGGTACCCGGTGCCTGCCCGGTGCCCGTAACACAAAACCGGCACCTCTCCTGCGAGAGTTAGGGTACGTTGTGACCGGGTGAATGTGATCAACACCTGCCGCAGCAACCCTAGACTGGCAGTCATCTACCACATACGTGGAATCTGATTCAACAGAACTGTACTGTATCGTTCCAAAAAGTATATGTACTGCCCAAGCTAGTACTACATGTAGAAACCCTCGAAGAACTAACCCAATCCTGACCTACGACGAGATCGACTCCTCGACTTACGTGAACACGTAGAACGAAGACCAACCGAAGACAAGAACGTCTTCCTACCGGAAGCAGCAGGCTGTCCAGGGTAGAGTCTGGTGCCCGGTGCCCAGGGGTGTTTGATCCGGTGCCCGGTAGCTGCCCGGTGCCCGGCTTTGGCCTGCCCGGGTGGCCCGGTTCCGGTGACCGGTGCCCGGTTCGAATGCCCCGGTTGCCCTGGTGCCCGGTGGCCCGGCCCGGTTGACCCGGCTGCCCGGCCCGTGAACATAACCGGTGCCCGGTGCCCGGTGCCCGGGGTGACATAATGCCCGGTGCCCGGTGACAAAATAACTGGGTGCCCGGTGCCCGGTGCCCGGTGCCCGGTTGACATAACCGGGTGCCCTGGTGCCCGGTAACATAACCGGTGCCCGGTGCCCCGGTGCCCCGGTGCCCGGTGCAGGTGCCCGGTGATAATAACGGTGCCGGTGCCCGGGTGACCCGGTGCCGGTGACCGGTGCCCGGTGCCCGTGCCCGGTGTGCCCGGTGTGCCCGGTCCGTGCGGCGCCTCTACTGAGAGAGGTCGGGTCAGCTTCAAACCGGGTGATATATTATCAAGAACCGGCCAAAACACCCTTGTGATAGGTATAGCTCTATGGGAACCGGGTGATATGAGATCAGTACCGGACCCAGCAGCCCAGTATCCCCTGCATGGATCACCGGCCTATCACCTGAGCAAAGTTTTCGAAGTCAGAGAACCTGACCGAACTTTCTCAACGGAACCAGATCCCCCCGATGGGGGATCCCATCTGGCACACCCTCCGAAGCCTTACCAACCTCGGAAGGCCCCACCGCTCCCAAGAGCTGGAAAGCGGCCACAGACTACTTAGAACGTGAGATATGGGTCCTACGATACCCATCCTTACCCCACGTCGTATCCGTACCAACGGACAGACAACTCACATGGCTCTCCTTGCAACACCCGCCACAGGCATAAGCACCTGTCCTTATGGGTGTCCCACGGAGAAGTCATGTGCCCACAAGCAGAGCTGATTGCGGCATGCTAACCGGTATTGTAATACAAAACCCGATAGAATACCCCGCAATACTCTACAAAAAATGTGTCACGGGAACGAATCCACTAAGGGACGAACCCGTTAGGGTACGAAAAAAAACGTACACGCGAACAGCGAAAAATACGTGACACAGAATAAAACACAGTGAAAAACCCCAAAAAATAAAAAAAACGCAATGGAGAATAATCACGCAACACGAATGAGTGATAGTAATATGTATTGAACAATATCAAATGACAAATAAGGTACAATACACGGCAGAAATTCAAAATTCGAACGAAATTATGGGAGATACAAAATATACCTGCACCCTATAGCGTCCTAAAAATAATAGGAGGAGTCTAAATAGCGGACTAGCCAATTGGCTGTGGGTAGAGCGGAATGGTCTATGGTGGGTTATTTGAGTGATTAGAGTAGGCAGATTTTTATTATTAGGACGATTTCATAGCAACCTATCAGTTTGCAACCATTCAGGTTAGTTTGAAGACATAAAAATCGGAGCTAATTGTCCAATTAGATTTTTTTTCTTTCCATTATTTCGAAAGCAACTTCCTTTAAAATCGGGGAAAAAACATAATTGCTACTTTCAAAAGCGGAAGCGAAATTCGACTGTTTCCGGTGTCACAGTAAATTCCTCATCAGCAGTAGCTATTTGCACGGACACAGGGTGATCAGAATTTACACGGTTACAGAGACGCCATTTTCAAAACATCTCAAACCCGACTGATCCGAAACGCGGACGCTGACGAAACGTCCGTAGGCGTAAAACTGATCAGCATTAATGATTGATGCTGTCTTGATATACATTACCATTAAATTTAACATTTCTACCGACTGTACCATAATGACCAGAGTGGGCCGAAACGTCTTGGCCCAAATGTTTATAAACTGACAGACAGTACAATCAAGTCTGGCGTTTGAGAGTAACGTCCCTTAGTTATGTTTTGTTCAGATAGCAGAACATCGTATATTTTGTTATCATTTTCCCTTTGCTGAATAACACTTGCCTCTATTAAACGCCCACCCTGGACTTCGGAGCCAGTGGTGATTCTAATAAGACTATCGAGCGTCTATTAGAATCTTTTCGTTATCTAGCAAAGTATACTTTGAGGGAGAAATTTTCAATATTAGGATAAATTTATTAATTTTTATTATACTGAATTTATTACATTATCACAGCCATTTGGCTGTGATAATGTAATAAATTCAGTATAATAATTCTGCATACTTTTAATTATCAAATATATGCAGTGGTTAGTTCTATATGAAATAATGCATTTCGGGAAAAATAATTGATTACTCCCTCAAAGTATACTTTGCTAGATAAGTATACTTTGCAATGTTGGTGAAATCGGCTACTGGTATATTGTTTTCAAAATGGGAGTCTGTCCATCTGTCTATACATCCATCACGTTTTCTTGAAAGAAGTAAAACTTGTAAACCGTAATAGCTAAAGAAATTTGGTATGAAGCTTCCTTACAGTGTGATCATGTGATCAAATTTGACCCCTGGGTCATCGATTATCTTTCGGACTTAGAATTTTTCAACTCTGCCTTCTAAGAAGTAAAACATTTAAACCGTAATTGCTGGAGACTTCAAAATTGGTATGTGGCTTCGTAATCGTGTGCAGATGCACAAAATGAATTTAGATTTTTTATTTGATTCCCAGCTCATGGATTATCTCCCCATTTCGGACTTTGAAATTTGGCAGTGGGTGTATTGCGATGGCGTGCTATTGACTTTTCTCTAGTTTGTAAATACATACATGTACATGTACACGTGTATTGAGATGGTCTATATGTCCAAATTATAACAATTTAGTGATGTGTTGTAATGAATAAATGAGCATATTATCATATTAATTACATCACATTTTTATTGAATGATCAGAATGTTCTATCCGATCATAATCGATGATCGATTGTAACACTTCACCGATTGTGAGAAACTGCACTGAACTGTAACAAGCACACCCTGAGATCCCCATACATGGCGTTTGTCACAGAAATTCAATTTCAAACGTGTGAAATGCATTAGTTCCAATTCGGACAAATTGAGTTGCAGGGAAATAATGGTGTTCCATGTAGCGGAACAATAAACGAGTCACACGAGACAACTTTGTTATTTGTGGCTGTGACTGGAGAAATGGGGTTATGGCTTGTGACCAGCGCAGCTCATGATCAAATAGCACACTCATGTAGCCTGAAAACAATCTAAATTGCTTGCTAGAAGCATGACGGGTATTTTATTGATGCAATGGCGAACAGTGCAGACCGTGATCAGACTATGTGGATCTACACTGGTCGCAAAACCCATAAGCCTCATTTCTCCAGTCACAGCCACAAGTGCAGAGCTCCAGTTAAGTTGCGTAATTTGACCCAACTTGGGGTGAAATTTTGTTGTTTCTTCATCAAAAATGACAAGTTGGGAGTCCTTTAGAATCGTCTCATTGAGACGATTCTAAAGCACTCCAAACTTGCCATTTTTCATGGAGAAATAAGAAATTTACCTCCAAATTACGCACCTTAACTGGAGTTCTGCACAAGTGGACTCGCAGTTGAGAAATCGGGCCTAATACATTTGCAATGACTGAATCGGAGCTCAAGATAATGTGCATATTGACGTATTTTACGCACTTATTTTAGCAGAATACACATTGATTATCAAAAGTGAAAGTACACAATCCTCACAGCAAATTTTAAAATATGCATTGATTTTCAAATTGATTCGTGAAAATACTGAAATAATTCTGAAAATTTACTTAGTTGAGCTGCAAAAAGCAAACACTGTTTGCTTTATGCAGGTCAAATAAGTGAATCTTTTTATTTGTTTTATTTTTTATCATTTGTTCCCTATTTAATAACGAAGAAAATCAGTAACACATGTAAAAGAAAAATACACATCGAATTTGAAATCTGGGGGTATAAAACTCTTTAGATACAAAACTTATCTGGAGCTCTGCTGAATGAGTGCAAATCTAAGTACTCTTTCACAATGACCCAGTTGAGAAAAGCGACTGTACTAGTGCAGGCATGAGACCAACATTCCTGAGAAAGTCTGAAATGACCTGAAAAAATGCTGAAACACCCTACAATAGTTAAAATTTGAGCACATACATGTAATTTATTCTGACAGAATCTGAAACATTTCGAAATTTCAAATCGTGAACAAAAAGTCTGAAATCAAACTACAAAAGGACAAGTGCCTGCCAGAGAAAGAGGACCATAGTATTACATTTGCACCTATTGTCAGTCTTGATCCTTTTGCATACTCACACAGCTCAGAAAAGAGACCTTGGCTGCTGGGGTGCGTTTCACTAAACTGTGTACGACTAAGAAATTTGTAACTTACAATAACATTTGCACCTACCAGCCGATTATGGCAAATATTTTGCGGTTGTGTTCACATTGAAAACCGGTAGTATTAGTGGCCCATGTTAACCCTTACTATGCTGAATTAAATGTTGTCGTCTGCTGGAAATGTTTTATTTTCAATATTTCTCGACAAAAACCTGGTTTTGACAGCACATGAGAATCGTCTCCAGTGGAGACGATTCTCATGTGCTGTCAAAACCAGTTTTTTGTTAAGAATTAAAGGAAAAATGAAAACAGCAGACGGCAATTTCCGTCAACAGTGTAGGATGGGTTAATGTGGGAAACCAATTCATAAGTTTGTAAGAACGTTTTTGTCGTACAAAATTTAGTGAAACGTTCCCCTGTTTTTCGTACTGCTGGTTTGTTTGATTGCAATGCATACACGGAGGTGATCGAGCACAAATGTCCGAATTATCATTGTGAGAATTGACTGATTGATCAAAAGAAGTTTTACGTTTGTTCAAGAACACAGCCATATACATGTACAGTCTCGGAATATAACACTGCAAATGTTATAAAGATGGATTCACTGTTGTTGACTGAATCCACGTGTATGTAAGTATGGATTCACAGATTAAAATTTGTCGTCTGCTGTTTATTGTTTATTTTCCATTTTTCTTATCAAAAACATGCTTTGACAGCACTTTAGAATCATTTCCAATGGAAATGATTCTAAAATGCTGCCAAATCATGTTTTTATTTAGAGAAAATACAAAATAAGAAACAAGAGCAGACAAAATTTGTTTGGATCCCGCCTTCTAAGGTTTAATGTATGAATCCCAGAAAAGATATAATTGGGAAATCCAGTAAAGATGGATTCACTGTTGATGTCTGAATCCCAGTAAAGATGGATTCACTGTTATGGACTAAATCCCAGAAATGATGGATTCACCATTGCAGTCTGAATCCCAGAAAGGATGGATTCACCAATGTAGTCTGAATCCCAGTAAGGATGGATTCACCATTGTAGTCTGAATCCCAGTAATGATGGATATTCACCATTGCAGTCTGAATCCCAGAATGGATGGATTCACCATTGCAGTCTGAATCCCAGTAAGGATGGATTCACCATTGTAGTCTGAATCCCAGTAAGGATGGATATTCACCATTGCAGTCTGAAATTCTGAATCCAAGTAAGGATGTATTCCCTAAAGGTGTGAATCCCAGTAGGAAAGGATTCACTATTGCAGCCAGAATCCCACAAAGATTAGATTCACTATATAGGCCTGAATCCCAGTAAGAAAGGAGTCATTAGTGAGGCCTGAATCCCAGTAAGAGTAAATTCACTATTGAGGCATGAATCCCAGTAAGAGTATATTCACTATTGAGGCATGAATCCCAGTAAGAGTAGACTCACTATTGAGGCCTGAATCCCAGTAAGAGTATATTCACTATTGATGCCTGAATCCCAGTAAGAGTAGATTCATATTGAGGCATGAATCCCAGTAAGAGTAGATTCACTATGGAGGCCTGAATCACAGTAAGAGTAGATTCACTATTGAGGCATGAATCCCAGTAAGAGTAGATTCACTATTGAGGCCTGAATCCCAGTAAGAGTAGATTCACTATTGAGGCATGAAGAGTAGATTCACTATGCATGAATCCCAGTAAGAGTAGATTCACTATTGAGGCATGAATCCCAGTAAGAGTAGATTCACTATTGAGGCATGAATCCCAGTAAGAGTAGATTCACTATGCATGAATCCCAGTAAGAGTAGATTCACTATTGAGGCATGAATCCCAGTACGAGTAGATTCACTATTGAGGCCTGAATCACAGTAAGAGTAGATTCACTATTGAGGCATGAATCCCAGTAAGAGTAGATTCACTATTGAGGCCTGAATCCCAGTAAGAGTAGATTCACTATTGAGGCATGAACAGGGCTTTCAATAGTAGCCGGTAGCCGGCGGTTTACCGCCGCATATTCTCTAAAATATCGCCGCCTATAATTCGTTCAGAAAAAAAATAAAAATAAATAAATCGCGGCTAAATTACGTCTTCAGTGACCCGAGAAGGCAAACTCGATGTTTACTGGTCTCTTTGAGCGTTGGTTCCCGGTTGGCATATAGTACGCAATGTACAATATTGGACTGCCGGGTTCAATTATTTTTCCGCAGACTTGATTTTGGGTGCTGTCAAAACAATTTCACCCGCTTTCGGGTAAATAAAATTGTGTTGTCAACGTCAGGAATAAGAATGCCGATATAAAGGTATAGTTCGTAGAAGATAGAGTTGCATGTCATAACGGAGTCATAACTATTACAATATTACTGAACATACAATAATACATATTTTTTTACATAGTTTTATTTATTTCTGATGCGCGAGCTTCACGTTGCCTTTCTCTGCGCGTCGGACAATACAATCAAGTCGGCATCAAAATGAAGAAGCGTAAACGATAGGCTGATTTACTACAGTTTGGCTTCGCAGATTCCGGTAGCGCTTGCTTTTATTTAATTATGTACATTAACTCCCCACATTTCTAGTGCCTTTGTCATATTATCTTTAGGTAAATCTATGCACTTAGTAGGTCCCAAGTACAATGAATGTTTGCGGTTGTTATCCCCATTAAACGGTGGTTACCTGTAACCGTGATACTCGTATTTCCGAATGAATTTGTGAAACTTCTTCACAATTTGTTGTTTGATTATAAATCGTAGTAAGATAATATGAAATATGCATGCCTATAGCCTAATGGTTTTGTTTGTTTTTGAACTAGGGTTTGTCTATCAAAATATCCTGATATGTACTGTCAAATACCCTTACCTGGTAATGATATTTGACAGTACATGTATATCAGGATATTGTAAATTCAGTGCTGTTTTTTTTATATCCCCCTCCCCCCCATGGTGCAGATGTATTCCCATTATATTGCTTTACTAGACTTAGTTGTTACCCCATCTCAAACGAGGTGCTGTAAGTGTTCGGCCATAGGCAGTCATTTTTCTAGTGTTTAATAAAATATGCCATGGCATGCTTTGTTAAACCAAATACATATGCACAGTGTGAGGAGAATTCTTTTCCTTCATTTTGAACACCTTTGCAAGGTATAATTTTCATCTATCAAATGATATAATTTGACTTCAGAATGCACCATTTGGCTTAATAGATTTCAAAATTTTCCGGGGGAGGACCCCCGCACCCCCCGTCATCCAGAAGGGGGGAAAACCCCCCTCCCGGACACTCCCCCCGCTCAGCACAAGTGCCGAGCGCTGCTGCCGTTGGCAGCAGTCACTAGTAAATTGCCATCTACTTTTTCAAAACATCCTGTTACTTTCATTCTTATTGAAAGCTCTGCATGAATCCCAGTAAGAGTAGATTCATATTGATACCTGAATCCCAGTATATAAAGAGTAGATTCACTATTGATGCCTGAATCCCAGTAAGAGTAGATTCACTATGGAGGCCTGAATCACAGTGAGAGTAGATTCACTATTGAGGCATGAATCCCAGTAAGAGTAGACTCACTATTGAGGCCTGAATCCCTGTAAGCCTGAATCCCAGTAAGAGTAGATTCACTATTGAGGCATGAATCCCAGTAAGAGTAAATTCACTATTGAGGCATGAATCCCAGTAAGAGTAGATTCACTATTGAGGCCTGAATCCCAGTAAGCGTAGATTCATATTGATACCTGAATCCCAGTAAGAGCAAATTCACTATTGAGGCATGCATTCCAGTAAGAGTAGATTCACTATTGAGGCCTGAATCCCAGTAAGAGTAGATTCACTATTTATCTACTCACTATTGAGGTCTGAATCCCAGTAAGAGTAGATTCACTATTGAGGCATGAATACCATTAAGAAATTATTTTTCACTGCTGAGGCCTGATTCCCAGTAAGAAACATTCACTAGTGATGCCTGAATCCCAGTAAGAAACATTCACTATTGATGCCTGAATCCCAGTAAGAAAAGATTGACTATAGAGGCCTGAATACCGGTAAGAAAAGATTATTAACTAGTGAGGCCTGAATCCCAGTAAGAAAAGATTAACTAGTGAGGCCTGAATCCCGGTAAGTAAGGAGTCACTATTGAGGCCTGAATCCCGGTAAGTGATTTAATTTATTGGTGTTTAACGGCCTATCAACAGCTAAGGTCATTTAAAGCCGGGCCAACGGGTTCGATCGTGCATGTAACCTGCTGCCCCCGGTAAGTGAAAGTGAATGGGTGTAATGTCCCAGCAACAGCTAAGGTCAAATGGGACCACAGTTTTAAAGTCTCATCCAACAGACAAGCGGGATGGAAATACTATGTAAGTATTTTTCATGCTTAGGGCGAGGATTGAACTCACAACCGCCAATGTAGAAGCACAATGCTTTAGTGAGAAAGGATTCAGTATTGAGGCCTGAATCCCGGTAAGAAAAGATTCACGGTCTGAATGACAATTATTGATTCACTACATGCCAAGTGCCTATAAGGATTGTGAGATACACGTAGTACCCTCTCATTCTCACGTTCGATCGTGAGAAGGCAGAAATTATGTGGCTGTGACTGGAGAAATGGGGCTTATGGGATTTGTGACCAATGTAGCTCCTGGATCAAATAGAACACTCCTGTAGCCTGGTAACGATCTATAGTCCTTGTCAGAAACAAGACGGATGTTTCCTTGATGGAATGACAAACAGTGTGGATCCTGATTAGACTGTGCGGATGCACAGGCTGATCTGGATCTACACTGGTCGCAAAACCCATAAGCCCCATTTATCCAGTGACAGTCACATATTACGTGACCAAATCACATAAAGCAAGGTTGTCTCACGCTCCTGATGTGCATCTCAAGCAGCACACACCATTCATATTGAATGACGAATTGGACAAAAGGCTGACAAAAGGGAACTTACATGTACATCATTTGCGGCATTTGTAGATCATGATAATCGTGCATAATGTGCATACATGCAAGTCCAATTAGCTGATGATAATGTGCATTGCACATGAAAAGTCGAATTATCAGCTACTGAGATTTTCATGGGCGGAAGTGCAACTGTATTTGTGACAGAATAGCGAAGAGCGTTGGCCCTGGTCAGACTACGCGAATGTGGAGACTGATCTGGGACTTGCTTGTCGCTGATGTCGCAAGGTCCTTTTTGTCAGCGTATGGCCCAGACACACCAGACACATGAGAGACAGTGTAGATGTAATCAGAGAATAGAAATACATGATACCATTACAATCAAAGAATGCATTACGTTAATGAATGAAGATTCTGAATATATGTTTTCTTATTTCGCCTTCAAAGTATATGTTGCGACCACAGGTGGAAGACTCGGACCTATGAGACCAAAAAAATGCCTATTAAAAAAATCCCATTACCCCACCCACTTGGTCTCGTACAGTACCATATTCTATTTATAAAGGTGAATATGGCTATTATAGAAAGAGCCCCATTTTTTCCGGCTCGCACAAACACAATAAACATCGATTAAATGTATGCCTTCGGTCTCTGGCAATCGATAAAGGTATTAGGTGTGTGAATATACTCACTTCAAATCGCTGTTTCAAGTAGTTATTCGCGTTTTGATTACCCCATCCAAAGCGAAAGTTGCATGTACGAAAGAATCTCACACAGAATCGGAGGCCGTCCGGCGTGGATTATCGGTCATACACTGCAGCTCCATTATAACGCGGTGGTCGGGGTCCAAGATTTCAAACCGCGATCGAATCCGACCGCGTTATAAAATTTCGGGACATGCACGGGTACTTGTACTGCACGGGTTACTGGTATCATTCGCATTTCGCTTACCAACTATTGTGGAATTCCATTAGCAACGGACCCATATAAAATCATGTCATTTGAATGCTGGAAAGAGCGATTTGAAGTGAATATATTCACACACCTAATACCTTTATCGATTGCCAGCGACAGAAATCATACATTTAATCGATGTGTATTGTGTTCGTGCGAGTCGGAAACGAGAGGGCTCTTTCTATAATGGCCACAATGTTATCCACCTTTCTTTATAGAAGATGGTAATGTACGAAACCAAGTGGGTGGGGTAATGGGATTTTTTTTAATAGGCATTTTTTTGGTGTCATAGGTCCTAGTCTTCCACCTGTGGTTGTGACAACCGCTTGAACCATCTCGTTGAGATGCCTCACCCATGAAGGTCAATATCACCAAGGTCAATGACAGAGTGGATAGCCCAGGGATTCCGCTGGCGATCGCCACTTTCGCAATTGGCGATAAAAATAAACAATTGGCGATAAAAAATTACAATTTTCGGGGGGAAAAAATCCTTCTTTTTTTTTCTCGAAAATTGTAATTTTTTATCGTCAATTGTTTATTTTTATCCTATTGGTTATTCCTTTTCTTTTTTTATGGATTTTTTTTTGAAGTGGCAATTTTTTTACTTTCCCCAGCGGAATCCCTGACAGCCATGTGAGTAAGCTACATGTATTAATGAACTTTGGTAATGATCCGACTGATGGCTCAAGAGATACTCAACATTTGGACTTACGTCCAAAATTATTAACATGAAGGTCAATGTCACCAAGGTCAAGGTCAACCGAATAACGGAAATGGTGATGAAGCGATTGATGAAGTTTGGTAATCAGAGCTCCAGATAAGCTTCATATTTGCTTAACTACCCAATTAAAATTGCCAAACACCGAACTGAAATCAGAAGTAGCGAGTATCAAAAAGCAATACAAAATTTGTGGTACCTTTATCATGCTGCAGAAAACCAGAAACAAACCAAAACTAAAGCATATTTTTCTTATTTTCCATGAAAACACATCTTGGTATTTCATTAGAATTGTCTCCAAAGAGACAATTCCAATGAAATGCCAAGACTGTTTTCATTTAGAAGCAAACTATTCAACAATTGCTGTCTGTTGATGTGTAAACAGTAGTGTGATTTTATGTTACCAAATTTTGAAATACATGTTCCCAATTGCTTCAGTAATGATGGGAGGGACAATACTCAATTACTAATTCCTTATCTGGAGCACTGATATACTACCACTCCTACTATGCAACAATGTCGCCAAAATTGTCACCGCTATGTCTCGATTTTCACGAACGTGAATGACACAAAAACTAGATATGTGGCTGTGACTGGAGAAATGGGGCCTATGAGTGTTGCGACAAGTGTAGATCCAGATCAGCCTGTGCATCTGCAGAGTCTGATCAGGATCTGCACTGTTCGCCATTCCATCAATGAAATACCATCATGCTTCTAACAAGCAATACAGATCGTCATCAGGCTACTGGTGTGTGACATTTGATCAGGAACTACACTGGCCACAAATCCCATAAGCCCCATTTCGCCAGTCACACATGTGCTTGTAACATATGGCTATGTGCCCTGGCAGGCTGACCGTAATAAACAAGATAATCTGCGGGAAGGTCTCACCCCGTAAAAAAGTAGGTCAATGCCACGCAAATGAGACATGGTGGTTATCCATCAAATGAGAAAGCTACTGACAAAGTTTGGTAAAGATCTGACAAACATATCAAAAGATATACAAATGTTGTGAGTACATGTATTTCCAAAATTGTTGATGATGATATCAGGAAACTGTGATTGCTACATGTATGTATCATTTTCTGCTAAAGCTGATGAGACGAAGTGAAAGTGAATGGGTTTAACATTCTAGCAACAGTGAAGGTCATATAAGGACGGGACTTAGTAGGTTTAATGTCTCATCCGACCCATATTCCTGGGTATTCCTCCGTTATTTAACTCCAATGCTCAACCCCTATACCGCCTCCCATGTTCCTTTGATGAGACAAAATGTTGAATATTGAATGTTTGGGATGGGCCATAAACGGTTCAATAGGTTTGAAAATACAGGAGAAAAAATGGCAGATGTAGATGCAGTAAAACTTACTATTATACTGTCCAAGAGAAAAGTAGATTTTAACCCTCTCAAAACTACAGGCCTCTCTCTGATAATATTTACAAATTATGTAGATCCTGATGAGCCGGCTCGTAACAACTCTGCAAGATTTACTGCTTTTGTTATTTTTTTACAAAATGACCCCTTTTATGGATAATGGAGCAGTCTAATAATTAACCCTTTCAACACCACAGGACCGACTGTATAGTGGTATTGGCAAAAAGAGTAGATCCAGATGAGCCGGCTCGTGACGAGCCGTCTCATCAGGATCTGCACTTTTGTAAGTAATTTTTGAGAACAAAAACACAAAATGTTCATAAAAATGGACTAGTCTGAAAATCAATTTGTGACGGTTGGATTGGTTGTAAAATTAATGTACATGTATCAAAATCCATTTCAGTTACGTACGGGTGAAAGGGTGAACATGCACTGGCCCATGTCAGTCACTTAAGGGTGAAACAAAATGGTTAAGGCCCCCAGCCCCAAAAGGGTCAGTACTGAAAACCCTGATGATTCTGTTTGTTTGTTTGTAATGTAAAATAGGATTACGAATAATTGTAATACTCACATAAGGGGCATAACCAGATTCACCTGTCACATACAAAATGCCAAAGACGTGTGCGAGTGACAAACCAGGTGTGCGAGTGACGAACCCCGATCGTTAAATTACCCATCGCATGCTCCCACCTGCCACCCACCTGGTTCTTCTGTGAACATATACTTACTTGTTAAAGAGATGGTTGTCTACTCGCACCTTCATGAAGGCTTTAAAGTCATCGGGCATCAGCATCACTGGGATGTTGATGTGGTTCAACTCCGTCACCTGCAGCAGCAATAGCATACAGTTCTGATTTTATCACAGTGCGAGAAAGATACGCACTGGCCCGAACTCAAACCGGGGACCTCTGTAGCCTATTTCATCAACATTGCAAAGTATACTTTAGTAGCAACTAGCAAAGTATACTTTCAGGGAGAAATTTTCAATTTTATGATAAATTTATTAATTTTTATTATACTGAATTTATTACATTATCACAGCCAATTTGGCTGTGATAATGTAATAAATTCAGTATAATAATTCTGCATACTTGTAATCATGAAATATATGCATGTGTTAGTTATATATGAAATAATGCATTTCAGGAAAAATAAATGATTACTCCCTCAAAGTATACTTTGCTAGTAAAGTATACTTTGCAATGTTGATGAAATAGGCTACTGGTTTATCGTATCATCGCTCCTAACCGACTGAGCAACTGGGTACAGATACAGTACACACTTCCTTGCCGTAGTGAATTATGTACCATGACAGTTTAATATGAAAGAAATTATTTATAAAACTTGTTGTAGCCTCATTACTTGTGCAATAAGTAAAATCACCACTCTTTGTATATCTTCATTACTCAACTCTCCGCTAAAATGCAACTACTCAAAAGCTCCAGATAAATTTTGCATCTACCGGTAAATTGATTTTCTTCCTTATTAAATAGGGAACAAACGATAAAAAAATCACTTATTTGAGCTGCAAAAAGCCGCTCAACTAAGTAAATTTTCAACTTTATTGTATTTTCACTACACAATTTGAAAATTAATTCGTATTTTCGCAATGCTGCGAGTATTTTGTACTCCCACATTTGATAATCAATGCGTATTTTGCTAAAATAAGCATGTAAAATACGCCAATATGCACCTTATCTGGAGCTCTGACTACAATTTAATATATACATGTATGTACAGTCCAAGAAAAATATTTCATGTGAGTTTTGGCTGGTACTGATTGGGTCTCTATTGTATTCTAGCCTAAATTTACTTAGTAGGTATTGTGCATTGGTAAATTTATGAAATAATTAATGCAATATGCTAGTTTCATAATACTGGCATTTACTTCCTATCAAAAATACACAAAATTGCTCATAATTAACATTCAAAGTGCTATTCAGTTTGTTTGTTTGTTGGGGTTTAACGGCCTATCAACAGCTAACGTCATTTAAGGCCGGGTCAATGGGTTTAGTACTAAATCCCATATATTACCTGTACAAGTACATGAACATGTACAAATGGGGGGAAAATCCCAAAATCAGAACTGAAAATTTAACAAAACTATATATTCAGCCCTGAAATCAGAATAATCCTGATCTGATGCCAGGTCCTTGCCACACCAGAATCACTTGGCCTCTCCCAAAAGCAGTAGGATCAGCAATAATCCTATTACTTTTATAATGGGTAATAACCCAATTCAACTCCCAGGTAACTAAAGAGCCAAAGATAAAAACGTACCTGAGGGCCAAACCAGGCAAAGCGTGATTCCTATAAGGAGGAACCCATACCGTTAATTTACACCGTCTCATTCGCCCGACCACCACCCACGAAGTGCGCTATTCTGCAGGAGAATGCTATGGGAGGATCTGTAACTCTGGTACATACAGTACGGGAGGGTCACAGGCTGCAACTATAGTCTGTTTCACGAAAGCTGCCCAAATTTTATGGCCATATAAACAATTCAAAAATCATATTTTTTTTCGATAATATTAAATTAAAGGAAAATTTAAGAATGAGCCTTCTTTTTATTTTGTGAAATTTGGTCAAATATTGATTTTATTGCGAAAACAAAATTTCCCCATGTTAAATCCCCATAGACATCTTCACGGAATGAAGATGTCTATGGGGATTTAACATGGGGAAATTTTTTAGAATTTCAGAAATACTGGACCGATTTTTAAAATTTAACTTTTGTTTTCTTAGTTAGATCATATCCAAGCTATCTAGTCAGGTTTCGTCGGAGTTAATTTCCAATTTTTTTTGTTTTTTTGACTCCTCCCACACTTTTTAAATTCCCACAGACAAATCAATTTTTCGTAATAAAATCAATATTTTACCGAATTTCACAAAATAAAAAGAAGGCTCATTCTTAAATTTTCCTTTAATTTAATATTATCGAAAATAATATTGTTTTTGAATTGTCTATATGGCCGTGAAATTTGGGCAGCTTTCATGAAACAGACAGTAATCATCTATTTGATAACTTCAGTGACATCATCCACCTGAATTGGTGATATCACCTACTCAAAACAG
Source organism: Conchocele bisecta (assembly GCA_029237695.1). Lineage (NCBI taxonomy): Eukaryota > Metazoa > Mollusca > Bivalvia > Lucinida > Thyasiridae > Conchocele > Conchocele bisecta. The sequence goes on from CM055281.1 coordinate 46,051,056, forward strand.
TGATATCACACAGGGCTCCAGATAACGAATTAGTGATCGAGTATGTTCACTCCATCATTTCTGAAGCAATTGGGTATTTCAAAATTTTAATTGGGTACAATAAAATCACACTACTGTCTACACATCAACAGACAGCAATTATTGAATAGTTTGCTTCGAAATGAAAACATGTCTTGGCATTTCATTAGAATTGTCTCCTTGGAGACAATTCTAATGAAATACCAAGATGTGCTTCATGGAAAATAAGAAAACTATGCTACATGTACATGTATATTTGTGGTCTGTTTATTGTTTTCTGCAGCATGATAAATGAACCACAAAATTGTAATTGCTTTTTGACACTCGCTAACTAGTACTTCTGATTTCAATTGGGTTTTTGCCATTACCATCTCCATATTCAGTCAAACTTTCCTGAATATTCAACGCAGTTCAAAGATGTCTGTGCAGGTAAAATGTCATAACGTTCTGACGTCAGTGAAGTAAATTGTGTTATGTATGACATCACATGCGTGTTTGCAACGTCACATTTGTTTCTGCTAATGTTGCGCATCTGGTAGTGTAAACAAAATCATATATGGCCCAAAATGGCGAGCAGCATACTGGATCAGCATAGCAAAATTGGTATTAAACTTGAAGCAGAACTATCCAGTGACATCATGACAGGTTAGTTTCTTCGTTTAACAGTTAATTTAGTAAATAAGATAGCTATTCCATCAGCCAGGGTCTGTGGATTTTACACATTTTGACTATATTCAGAATAATTTTTTATTTTACCAAACTATCGAAATGTGATAAAATTGTTACACCCATGCGCATTTGAATTGTTTTGTACATTGTTTAAAAAGGCAGGGATTCCGCTGGGGAAAATAAAAAAATCGCCACTTCAAAAAAATTAAACAATTGGCGATAAAAAATTACAATTTTCGAGAGAAAAAATCGCAAATTGCGTAAGTGGCGATCGCCAGCGGAATCCCTGGAAAGGTGTTTCATGTATATACAAACAATAATTGACCATCCAAGACACGCTAGAATCACCTGTGACTCCGACAATTAGGTCCAAAGCCAAGCCATATTGGCAGGTCAACTAACACCATGGCATCAACAAACCATATAAACAGAGCTCCAGATAAGCTGCGTATTTGCGTAAATACCCAATTAATATTGCCAAAAACCCAATTGAAATCAGAAGTAGAGTATCAAAAAGCAATAAAAAAAAATAAACAGACCACAAATATAGCATATTTTACTTATTTTCCATGAAAACATGTCTTGGTATTTCATTAGAAGTGTTAAAATGTTGAAATGGATACCGGAGGTTTAGGTAAATTACCAGATCGGTAAATTGATATTATAGTGTGAATGGTTTGGTAAAATGATACAATAGAGTAATTAATATATGTTTGTATATGTATGTGTCATGATTCGTAAGTGAAGATCCTGATCAGAATGCAAACCAATAGTCCATAATACTTAATAGGATCTACACTGTTCGCACAGGTGCTATCTGTATATATTGTTTGATTTACTGTTAAATGTGCTGGATAAATGTTTGTGTATATAGTCACTATATATGTTTAATACTGTTAACCCTTTCAACACCACAGACCTCTATAGAGACAATGTTTGCAAACAGTGCAGATCCAGATGAGCCGGCTCGTAACGAGCCGTCTCATCAGGATCTCCACTGTTTTGTTAAATAATTTTAAACGTCGTACAGATTACCCTTTTAGAAGAATGGGATAATTTGAATGAACAAAATTAATGAAATAGCGTGAAACATTGGCATGTAACATCCTATTAAGTTACTTGGTGTTGAAAGGGTTAAATTAGATAAAAGATATAAACCAAATTGACTTGGTTCATTTTGTTGTCTTCCATGACCTGGAGACATTCGTCCATCGGTAACTGAAAATGCACAATACACAAAAAGATTAACTTTTTTTTTTTGATTCTATTCGGCTTATATAGATTAACTTTTACAAAGACAAAATATAAATATGATGGTGGGTCTAGTTTTCGGGGTATTAACAAGTTCATGAACTAGCGGGTTTTATAAAACATAACATATGAGCTAAATTGTCAGTTCAATAGAATGATAAACATTTCTTTCAACGTTTCTTGCCTTCAAAATAAGATTGTTGTTAGATTAAAATTTGTGTCAGTGCGTTCAGCAACACATGAGTCGGCCATCTTGAATATTGACTTATGGTTGGGAGTTTTCGGGGTATGTTCCGAAAGTGTCAATAAATTTGTTAATTCGTCCCGAGTTTTCATTGGCTATAAGATCATCTCGCAGATGAATGAGGCACAGTGATGGAAAACTTGAAACGTTTCTATTGATTATGATTTCAACAATATTAAAGAGCAGATTAATGGCGGATGCAGAAAATCACGGTAGGTTCATGAACAAAATGACCTAAATGGCAAAAATTACCACTATTTAGTCCAAAAACTGGATTTGGTGGCATTTTTAAGTAATGTCATGCTTATTTTAATCACCTGACGTAAAGCACATCGCGGCTGCACACAGGTCTACAAATTACAAAATATGTGAATACCCACGAAAACTCCGACTACCCCGAAAATTGGCGTCACGACGGTCCCGGTTTACCCATTCGCACCGATTTTAAACTTGCGTTGGATCTGGTTATGAATATGGGTTGAGGTGGGTTATTTCACCCTGATGTTAACATTGCATCTGATATGGTTAAAATACAAAGATGATATGCAGGCGCAGATACAGAGTGGGGGGGGGTGTCGGTCAAAAAAAAGAAGAAAATATACAATACGCGAATAGTTGCATTTAAAAATTTTCTAGGGGAAGACCCCTAGACTTTACGATTTCGGAGGTCAGTAATTACAGACCCCCCCCTGCAATTATTTCTGTATCCGCGCCTGATATGGGTATGTTCGCCCCGATTTTACTGAGTATTGAATATGGTGCCAATTGTGGAGTTAAATGTAAGGTATGTTAGTTAAATTAGTTAAAATGTTTGACCATTATGAAAGTTTATAAAAGGATAATCTGCGATTATTTGATACATGACTATAAAACTATTATGTTAATATACCACATTGTCATACCACAGATAAGTTTCTCGGCTTTTGATTGGCTAGCTTGCCTGGTCATATATATTATATGACCTGCCAAGGCCGTCGGACATACAGGAATTGCGATTCCCCACTGGCACCTCGCGTCCAATGAAGACACATTTTGCAAGCGTCTACCGATTGCGAAATGTATTCCTCACTAAACACAATAAAAACCCGAATTGATCAATACAAGTAACAAATTGTACACTCAAAACCAGTATTTATTGTTTAGTTTTCCATAAATATTCTTCGCTCATCAAAATATGAGCGAAAAATTAGCCAAAATAACGAAAATTGCTTTTCAAATCTCAACACGCTTGCCTTCGTGACACGGCTATATTTAGGTCACAAACTATGGGTTCCACGCACGAAACCGCGGCGTAGTAATGACAGCGAATGTTTGCGAACCAGTCGCATTATTCTAGAGGCGCCAAAGGGAGAGCAGATCGACAGAGCAGTGGAATATAAATTAAATTACACGATATAAAAAAACTGTCATAAAGTCGTTTTCGATGGATTTCTTACTCCATATTTAGTTTTGTTTTCGTTTAATAAAAAAACAAAATGTTCATTTACGCCTTTATATTAAGACTGACGGTAGAAAATCGAATCTCTGATTATTTTTCTTCCTGAAAAAACGCAAAGATCAAAAGAAGAGATATGTTTATACAGCCAAATACAGGATCTGCGGTATGACAAATACGTTACTGTGATTCTACACAGGCTATATGGTGTAATATTGCCCGTCTGAAGGTATGTTCACCCTCGGCTATCGTGATTCTACACAGGCTATATGGTGTAATATTGCCCGTCTGGAGGTATGTTCACCCGAGGCGATCACAATAACTTATAATACCTATTTTAATACAAATTGCAATTAGGATTAAAGATGATTCACATATAATAACATACGTTTAATTTCGACCCGTAGCAATATAATTATTGTCAAACATAGTTGTATTAATTTTCTTTCCTGAATAATAGGCCCACCTGGCCAATTATATTATTTCATAATTACCAAAGAAATGTGATAATTACACTTTATTACACGGACCTATTACAAGACTTCACACCCGGCTTCAAACGTGACAGATATTATTATTTAATGTATTTCACCATTAACTTTGTATATCACATATCGCTCCCTCTACATCACATATCGCTCCCTCTACTTAGATTATGACCCGAGGCGAACCGACCCGGGGCGAACAGGTCACCGGGACGAATCGACCCGTGGGGCGAACGGGTAATCGGGGCGAAACGACCTGGGACCGTCACGACCATACGGCGAATCGACCCGCGGGGCGAACGGGTAATCGGGGCGAATCGACCCGCGGGGAGAACGGGTAATCGGGGCGAATCGACCCGCGGGGAGAACGGGTAATCGGGGCGAATCGACCCGCGGGTGCGCCCGAACGAGTAATCGGGGCGAAATGGGACCGCGAGGAAGCCCGTAATCGAATCGGACCCGCGGGCGGGAATAAAGTGCGGGTAAAAGCCCGAACGGGTAACAAGGACCCAGCAATCCCGCGGGCGAACGGGTAAACGGGGCGAAACGACCCGGGACCGTCACGACCACAGGGTTCAATCTAGGCCAAAAAATTAGGGAGAAGTGACTTCTACCTCCAGGGAAAATAGGGAGAAGTGATCAAAATCATATTTTCCTGGATGTTTTCTCTTACTTATAGTTATCGTGAATGTGCATAAATTCTGTATATTTAATACCAAACCGAATTATCATAAAAATCGCGTTACGTCAACATCAATTGGAAAAAGTTGCAAAAGGACGAAACTACGTAGGTACTAAACAGTTAGTAATGTAATAAACAATATTTGTTTTCGGCATCAAACGATTTCATTAGAATATATTGATTTCGTATTTAATTCTTTCATACTTTTCAGCGAAAAAGAAAGTTGCAATCATGGCCCTTCCGCAACGGCTGTGTAGGCCACAACTTGGTTCGTCAGGTGGCGCCTCGAGTGGGTATACCCACAATCGTAGCTAATGATTGGATGCTATTTTTATTTCGGAAATGGTATCCCACAAAGCGTCATAAGCTGACAAAAATGTGTGTAGACAACTACGAAATTTGTTCGCCACCGGACGACCCAGCTTATAATTTTTAATAGCCCCGACCCAGAAACGACTCGCATCTGAAGCCCGTTAAAACAAGTGTTTGCATGTGTTTGTTTGTCTGGTTGAGAGTATTCGGAGGGAGTTAACTATACCGGCTGTACTGTATAAATAACTTCGCCACGAGAATAACACATGTTTTGAACTGACAATTATAGTAGCCAGAAGAAATGTTTGGCCGGGGGATTATTGAAATTATCGACCCGTGACTTTTATTGTCACAGCGGGTAGGGTTGATTTTAGTGAATAGCGTAATGATGTGATGAAAATTTGGTCAAGCACTCGGGTGTCATAAAAGAAATGATATTGTAAACAGTTTGGCAGGCCTGAAATTAGCGAGATTTAGGTCACTGGGTGGGAAATGGGGATTACCTGAACGAATTTGGTTCCAGCTTTTTTTTAGAATTTTCGATATTTTGCGGAAAAAAAATTCACTTCGCCTTGCCGGACACATAGGGCGCGAAAACAAAGCGACGACTTCGCCCAAGTCGCCCGAAAATTGAACCCTGGACCATACCCAAACAAATGACAGGCAAATATGTCAAAATCGTGATCAAAGAGGTAATAATCAGCTAATTACATTGTTTGGTCACACTTTTCCATGTTATCCTATTGTTAAGCCTTCACCATTGATCAATTATACTATAATAATCCTTTTAACCGAAACCTCCGAACCATTCACACTATATTATCAATTTACAGAACTGGCCATTTACCGAAACCTCCGTAAATCGTTGAAATACCCAATTGCTTCAGAAATGATGGAGTGACAATACTCACTTACTAATTCCTTATCTGGAGCAATCTTGCCAGGTCAACTATCATCATGGCATCAACAAACCATGTAAATGTCACATCTTACCGTGTGGTTAATTCCCCACATAAACACACTGAGCAGTGGCTCATTGGCACGGAACAGCTTCCGTTTCTGTGTGTGAACCTTCACTTTCAGCTTCTTATGCTTCTGACCAGTGGACATGACTGTTGTCTATTGCACTTTTCTTGGTATAAATAAATATATACAAAATAACACTTCAACCCTGTTTATTGAATAACGGCGAGTATCATCTTAATTTGACACGACAAACGTAACACCGCAGCATCTCAATCAAAACTCAAAACAACACCCTTCTCGATTGATGACGCCAGACTTGAATGGATAGTCCGATTGGAGAAAAGAAATCACGTGAAGCTTAACGTCCGAATTAGGGGTGTCCTAAAAATGCGTAAAGTTGCGAAATGTGGCATAAATGATGATTTTTTTTGTTGGGCGGAGTGTACCTTTGATTTTGTATCTGTTAGAATGTATTCATAAATGATGTTTTACGTGAGATCCATGTGGCGTAAAGCGGACTTTAATGGCATAAATACCATTTATTTAACTGAACTGATTATCGTAATAATGCACGAGGTATTGCAAACGAATGAGCGTAGACCTATCATTAGTGCAGTATTTCAAGATAATCAACTCACCTGGTTAAACAAACACTTTCTTAGATTTCACACATGGTTCTTCATAAAAACAAAGTGAATGAAGAGTAAAATATGGCCAGGAGATAGGCAAAATAATTTCTGGAGGCGGGCCGTAGTGACGGCTACTGTCTCGCGATTGAGAGGGTGTGTCCGAGAACATGACTTGATTGGTCGAAGGAAACACGTCATTGCGACGTTACTGACGTCATTTCTCCATATATGGTAGCGCTAGAGTGGTGTAAACTACTGCTACTGAGTCGAGTTATTCACCGTTATATTTCTATAGCTATAAACTACTGGCTGAAATGTAAGACTTTTTTATATTATAATAGTCCCGATCACTCAGGAAATGCGAAGAGTGCAAACCTGGTCAGACGGTACATGTGTATGCACTGGTCGCAAATAATACATGTACATGTGTTCTTGTCAGTCGACAGAAACTGATCCGAAGCAAGTCGCAAATGCAATAATCCATGTAGTTAATTCCTACGAGTGTAAATAATGTTCAGTCTGTATGTGTGTATGTATATGCCGATCTGGGTATGCAATAGTCGCAAATAATAAATGAACATGTACTCATGTCAGTCAGCAGAAAATGGTCTGAGGCAAGATGCAAGTGCAATAATGCATGTATATGTATATAGTTATTTGTTACGAGTGTAAACCCTGTTCAGACTGCAGATATGTTTAGGCTGACCTGGGTATGCATTCGTCGCAAATAATGAATGTACTTGTATTCATGTCAGTCAACAGATGTCGCAAGTGCAATAATACACGTAGTTAATTATGGCGAGTGCAAACAATGTTCAACCTTAATGTATATGTGTATGCTGATCTGGGTATGCACTGGCCCAAAATAATAGACGAACATGTACTCAAGTCAGTCAGCAGAAAATATTCCGCGAAGGGCTAAACACTGTTTGTTTTGCACATTCACGGACATACCTTGGCAGATTAACAATTTCACCCCTAAATAACTGGAATGGATTTTGATATGTTAATTTTGCAACCCGTTTCAATCATCACACAATGATTTTTAGACCAGTCCATTTGTGAACATGAGATGTTTTTGTTCTCAAAATAATGAAAATTACTTGCAAAAAGTGCAGATCCTGATGAGACGGCTCGTCACGAGCCGGCTCATCTGGATCTATACTTTTTTGCCAATACCACTATACAGGCCTGTGGTGTTGAACGGGCTAAGGGGGATGCGTACGCACCCGTCGCACCCCCTCTGCGTACGGGCCTGGTTTATGACCTTTGCGACCAGTACCTGCATAGGCGTAGATTAGTCGGATCGTGTATATACTGTTCGCCATTCAATTAGTGAAACAACAATCACGCGTCTAACTAACGGAAAAACAGGCTACATGAATACAAGAACTACATTGACTACAAACTTCCATAAACCGAATTCCTCCAGCCAGCACATCATACATCGCTTAGAATGGAAGTGTGGAATTAATAAAACGTAGAACAATTGTTTATTTTAAATTAATATGTATTTTAATTTGAATATACCACTCACACTGTGTAAATATAAGTATCAATCATATAGTTGTGTCAACGATGCATCAGGACGTATACCATGAAACCATGAAAGACTGTGTAATAACTTCCACAAAGATCACTTAAACGCGGTAAGGTCAAATAATATGAATTAGTTTATTATGATCCAAAGTTTAATCGTCCTTCATCACAGACATATACATATATATCTAACCCTAAACTCATTGCCTTCATGTAGCAGAAATGGTCATGTTTCTGACGATTATTGCACAAATCGCACACTCCTGCAGCCCGATAATTATCTATGTTGCTTGTTAGAAGCATGACGGGTGTTTCTTTGAAGAAATGATGAACAATGCAGATCCTGATCAGACTGCGCAGGTGCACGGGTTGATCTAGAGCTACGCTGGTTGTAAAATCCATAAGACACTTTCAATTTCACCAGTCACAGCCACATTTCACGCTACACCAATTACGGTCATCAAAACTAAGATAATTCTAACAATGAACATGATGAATGTGGGAATATTATTGTTTTCATTTAACTGGGTCAGCTTTGAGTGAGTGAGTGAATAGGGTTTAACGTCCGCTTTTCTGACATAGAGGTACAAGCCTCAGGGAGTCTACACGCAGACGGGTCAACGGGGTCGTGTCCCGTATCCACCTGTCCGAGGGGGGTAAATCCCAACTTCAGAACTCAATATTTACAATCAAAATATATATTCAGTCCTGAAATTAGAACAACCTGATCTGGTGCCAGGCCCTCGCCACACCAGCATCATTTATCCCATCCCCTAAAAGTAATAGGATTATCGCTAATCTTACTTTTATATATGGAGCATAGCCTGACTCAACTCTCACATACAAGAAAGCCAAAAATGTACACGAGGGCCAAATCCGGTATAGTGGGTTCCGGAAAGTATGAACCCAACCGTTAAGCCAGTTTAGTCGCCTTTTACGACAAGCAATGGCTACTGCAGCACTATTCTCAGGATCAGTTGATCCCGCCCCGGTGCCTGCACGGGGCCGGGTCAGCTTTGAAACTGGACTGTCCGCCATTTATTTTGGAAAGTGAATACTGAAATCAGCATACGCGTTTAAGCCGCTGGAACAGAGTTATGATATGTCAACTGAGTTTGCACTTTTCGTATTTCACATAACATGAGTAGACTTCAGGGTCTTCATTCTTTCAGTAATGTTTCGATTCTGATTACCTGGATTATAATGCAACCAGTCATGCTTTTGTAAATCCAGGACTCAATAACTTTACACCAATTGATGTCGCTGAAATACCATACATGTCTGAAACACAGCTATACATTTAAGTTCAAGATAGGATGCATGTTCACTGTTGGCGTTTAACAATATGTATGTAATATTTGCTGCTAATGACATTGCATATGTAATTAACATGTAATAATGCATTTCATCTGTTCAGTCAGGGACATATCATATTATTACTATTGACATCTCTGGCTTAGTATAATCATTTGTTTCGCTCTTTCAATGAACATAATGGACATGGTATGGATTTTCAACTGTTTCTGAAGTGAACGTTCTAAGCAATGGAAATTCCAGAATATAGACCTATATAATGATGTCATAGTAATTATGATGTAAAAAATGCGTGCACGAACAGTAAGAAATATCAGCGATTTGGTAACAATAATAGATCATGATCCCAAAACTAAAATACCGCAGTTAATTGAATGAGGGTTGATAACAAAAAAGGGTTTGCATGGTCACTTCACTAAATTAATTGTGCAAGTTGCAGTTTGAACTCCCTTTTATGTACACATACCAAATCACAGAAGTATACCTTCTATGAGTTGTCAAACTTATAGTTTCTAGTAGCATCGGGGGTCAACATGGGAAATTCAGCATTATTGCATGTGTAAACTGTACAAATGAGAGTTTGTATATTTTAACACATCTACGGAACAGAATTGTTCTGGGACTCAGAAAGTTGACATGACGGTTTTCTTTGTTGGATTTTCTTCTCTTTTTTTTACAATATTTGTTATTTTGCCGAATTTTCATTTTTGGATCATGCTTTTCTTTATTAAGCGCCCCAAATGTAATATTACGACAATAGTGAAAGTCTTAGATTTCAGACATTATTGCATGACATGATACTATGAGAACTCATATTGATTCAGTATGCATATTTGTTTAGCTATGGCATTTGGAAAGTTGGGATCGTGTTTTATTCATCCGATATATTAGACACTAAGGGATTCGAAATTCCGACGAATATTTTGCAAGTCGAGAGCTCAACCACTGAGCAAAGCGCCCCTTTATCTCTTTTTACTGCAATACTGGTGATTCTGTCTCTCCATTTAATCTAATCATGTCTAATTATAGAGGCGTGACGAAGCTCCCCTCCCTATCCACATATACAATCAAGTTCAGCAAATGAAACCCGATTACCCAGCATTCGCAGGACGTTTTCTGTTGTAACTCCCGGGTTTAACTAGAGTAACCCGAGTATATCACAGAAACCAGCGCGTTTCAATACAAATTAAGAAAATTGACCTTTGAGCCGCACTCGTTGTTGTGGCTCATTCGGGACACTTCGTCGCTTCGTTTCTACCCCACGGGGAAACGCAAATCGATAACCTCACATTTAATAATTAGTTTCTAGGTCGCGTAGAGACGAATATTAAAGGTCACATTACAAACTATCACTTATTTTCTTCAAAACGCGCTAAAAACAACAACGGCGACCCTAATAACCGATTTCCGGTTTGTATTTTTCGTGGTATTGAGATTTCTCATATCGCACCTTATCTGACACCTATACAGAGCCATGGCATGCAATGAATTGGTCATCGCTTATCTCTCCTGTTACTGCGACCTACTGGCGCGAGGTGGCGCTGTAAAAAGAACCGCTATGACGTAACAGTAGAACAGCTTACCTGATTGATGGATGAAGGTTTCTTATATAATATCGTTTGGATTTAAGGACATCATGTATTTGTTGCATAATTTCTTTGTTTTTGTCGTTTAGTATATACGTTAATCGTTACTTTTTCCTTCGCCTAATTATACTTGGATTATTTATACGTTGGTTGCAATCATCGGCGACGACTATCTGTGCGGAAGTCGGTTGTAATTCACGGTCAAACAGACGGACAGCAGAGCCAGAATCAGAAAAAAAAAGTGAAATTAAATGTTATATTTGTATTTTCTTTTTACAAAATGCTAATCTCCGACATTTCGTAAATTGGTTCTGCAATGCTTTCAGCATACTTGTGTTTTGACAATTTCGAGCTGAAATAATCAGTGACACGCGTGTGTAGCTATGTTCAAACAGATGCCGCCGGAGGTCATTAATAGCAAACAACTTATCCGATGATTTGACCGCAGGCAAATAGGGAAGTGGATCTTGGGACAGGTGTATTCTGAATTCAATGAAGCCACACTAGCTATTATATGCTGATTGGTTAGATCCATTTTGTTTATCTGTCCTAGTCAGTGACAGACGTGTGAAGCTATGCTCAAACGGATGTCAACAATAATGCGGGCATGTGTATATTGAGTCCGCGAGGCCACACCTATGCCAAGCTGATTGGTTGAGTCCAATTTGACAAACATGGTATATATATATATATATATATATAATGATGTGTTTGTTTTTATACATGGATGAATGTTATATTGCAGGACTAAAATTGTGTAACTTGAATGTCCACTCGCTTATTTTTCCGTAAATACTGTTTTCGAATACTAAAATATAACTAAATCACATATTTTGTTCGTTGACAGATAAAAATAATTAAAAGTATATATTCAATTTCCACATGTACAGCTTTACTATTTCTAATCTATTTTCCTACTGACTTGTTTCAAATAGATAGAAAATGTTTGGACTTGTTAAAAACTGAAGATGTTTTCCAGAAGAAAATCGTTGTTTTGTCAAATGGGGGTTACGTCGAAGCTTGGTCCTATATGCGGCTGTGACTGGAGAAATGGGGTTTGTGTGATTTGTAACTAATGTAGGTCCTAATCAAATATAACACTCCTGTTGTCTAAATACGATCTAGATTGCATGTTAGTCTGTTTTTTTAAGGAATGCCGAAAAGTGCAGATCCTGTTCAGACTGTGCGAAGGTACAGGCTGAACTGGATCTACACTGGTCGCAAATGCCCTATAAGCCCCGTGTTGTGTTTGGCTTATTGCACCTTCTCAGTCGCAGTGTACAGTGGATGTTGACACAATCTTCAAACAACACCCCACCCCCCGTGGCAATTAGAGCGACTAATTTTCCCACTGCTGCCACCCTGGGCTTTCCTTAATTGACCTCATGTACAGTATTGTTTCATTGTAAGTAGACAATGGCCTACAAGAATGACATTATGAAAGTTTGACCAGCATAGCACCAGATCCATCTATGCATCTGACAGCTCTGATAAGTGTCTACTCTGTTGCCCGTCTGATTTAGCATTATATATACGTACTACCGGGGAAAACATAGATTGTAACCTGACGATGTAAATATCAATACATGTATATACAGACTGGTATCCTACAGCTGTTGAAAATTGCACAGTATGTCCATTTTGTCAACCGCTGTCGCATTTCAGTATGTAGTTTGTAACTAGGTCATTCTTATATTTTTACAGTACAGTACAGTCCCATATATTTATATCAGCGGTCTAATAAACTGGAGTTCTAAGTAGTCTGTTGAACTATTACGTGTAATAATCGTATTATGCATACATTTCGGAAGTTCTACTGATACGTCATATACCCACGTGACCGCAAAGGGAAATAACTGTGGTAAGCAAAATAAGGGGAAGTTAGTCATGCAGTGACGGCTGGAAAAACTGGTTGTCCGGAATATGAAATCATGTTATTACCACGCACGCACGCACCTGTGTGACGTCACGTCATACAGCAAGATAACAATATGACGTCAGTCAGTGTTACTGAATCATGGCGTACTAGTGTTGTTGCTGCAGATACCATCACGTGAATTGTGATGGAACATTTTCGCACAAATGTTTAAAATTCGAGTACAGACTTAACTGTTCTTAGCAATCCCCCGTGTTTTCTATGCTACTAAATGTTAATAATGTATTAGTTTTGTTTTATAATTCATCAAAGCCCCACAAATAGTCAACTTATTACTTTAAGCCTATAACGCTAGGTTTTCACTAACTTGTTTCAGGATGTGGTTGTTTTAAAATTGGTAGAATTTAGTTGATTTGCGCAATTGACTTGTGGTAAATTAATTATTATGTTCCACATTTAGATAGATGTTTTCGTGTTGTTTTTTTTTGTTTTTTTTTAACTTATATTTAAGGGTAGGAATTGGCTCGAAGACCTTCCAAACCCGGGCATTTGAGCCCAAAAAGTGTCAGGCCAATGACCGTTGGCCCGTTTTTTTCTGAATTTACTAATATGTGAAAAGGGTTGAGTGTGAGTGCATGTGATATATGGAGACTCAGCCGTAGCGATGTTATCCTATTTGATGATGATATTTGAGGGTTGGTCAGGGCAAAACATATCAGGCAGAGAATGATCGATGTTGGGTTATGCAACGTATGATGTAATGTGTTTTCGGGCCCAGCTACTGTCGTTTCGCTGCTTATCGTTATATACGAGCAGGCGCGGATTAGGGGAGGGGGAGGGGGGGTCTGGACCCCCCTGCTCCAGGCAAAAAAAAAAAGAAAAAGAAGAAAATCTACAATACTCGAATAGTTTGATGACTTCTTTCGTGGCCTAACTGTCAGGAAATCGCATCTGGCATTTAACAATTTCCTGGGGGAGGACCCCCAGACCCCCCGATTTTACGATTTCGCGCGCGTGGAGGTCGGGCACGCCGAATTTTAATTACAGACCCCCCCCCCCCCACCCCCCCCCCCCCGCCCCCCCCCCCCTCCCCCTGCAATTATTTCTGTATCCGCGCCTGACGAGATGCTATTATTCGAGTTCAGGTGTGGCGTTTATCTGTTGTTATTTGGTTAGATGACAATATGTTTCACATATTCTGAAGACGAATGAAAAAGAGAAGATAATACACGGCGGTATTGTAATTTCCCATATATTAGTGAGTGGCGTGTGTGTGCACGCAAGTATCAGGCTGACAGTTGTTTAGCCTTCTGAGCTAAATATGGTTTATAGTTTCGTGGAATTGATAAGGAAATGGTCACGTACCATACCGCCGGTCATGGTCCAAACTTTTAAAGTTTGATTTCAGTCAATAAAGAGGCCAATTCCGGTCTAAACTGCATTACGCCGTGAGATGAATGGTGGGGAAACCGGAGTACCCGGGGAAAACCACCTCCTCCGGCAACTAATGACAACTTCATATACGTCGGTGCAGAGGTGAAGAGCTGTGATCGAACAGCTACCGGGGACCAATGCCGGCGCTTTACTGCCAGTCCAAATAACAGCATCCACTATTGACACTCCGACACGCGTCGCTCACTCGCGCCCGGCGCCCGGCCACACCGTAACAATGTTCATTTGGTTCTACAACATATCTTTTAAAAGAAGAGAATATGTATGATTAAGAGTTAAACAGGAGGCGATTGGCTGCCATCATTAATATCCACATGTAGACAAAATATATAGGGTATATAGGGTGCGGTCGCCATTATTGGAAGACCATTATTGGTCAGTGGGAGTTGGTTGTAGAGGTTGCAAGTTGTCATAGTCCATGCATATGGTGTCATCGGAATAGTGTTTGGTACAGAGGGAGGGGTGGGCAGTGATATGTATACTTATTATTACACAGATTCATCTATTTATATATATTGTCGCAACGATTGGTTGTGAAACTAGTTATACTATATTCTTATGTTTTAGTTTTATTTAGTCTAATTTAATTAATGTGTACTCAATTATTGCCAAAAAAAAACCTTCCAGTGTCAGTTATTGTGAATGTGTAACTATTTTATCTAGCTTTGCTTTCTCGCTACCCCATTGGTATATCTAATATGACATGGTAAAACATCAACTACTACCAACATTTTACTAACTTCTTGTTCGTATAGGAACCGGTTCCCAAAGAAAACAGACGGTATTTTTTAACAACGTGAAACAAAAAAAACATTCGTTTCGGTACAAACGTGAGGTGTAAACTTCTATTAGGTAAAAAGCATGTGCTTTTTGTTGTTGTTTTTGTTTGCTTGTTTAGTTTTTTGTTAGTTTTTTGTTTGTTTCCAGAATTCATTATTATAGACAATATGGACAGACAGTTGGTTTTGTTTTGCAAAGTGACCGTGGGAATAGATAACGACATCTGAATGACTTAGACGTTTGTTGATATTCAGACAAGCGTTCAGCTAATTCAGAGTTGCCGTGACAAGCAAATTTGCATTTTATTTTTGTTTACGAAGGGTTTCAGCTCAATTTCCCACCATGGTGTGTAACTTTATTTATATAATGTAACATATCGTTCTGTTGCTTGTTTGTGTGCAAACATTTGTTTGTGTTAGACCTGAAAGTTATTGAACTTCGCAGAATAATCTTTATACGCGAAAACCGATGACAGTGTATTAAATAAATGTTCACTATTTGTAGTATTTTGTCAAATTTATTTTCCCTTTTTTTTTTTGCCACTTAAAATGTGACATTGTAATTAAATGGACCGCACAAGAAAATGGTCTTATTTACGATAAAATCAAGGCCGTTGCTGGAGGCTGTGAGTTCAATCCTCATCATAGTCTTGACAAATACTAACCATCCTACTACCATCCCTCTGGTCTGTCAGATGAAACTTTAAAATGTGGTGAAATTCAATCGAATATTTATTTTATTGCGAAAAAAACAACAACAAAGCATATGCTTTCTTAAAATATGACGTCTTGTCTGGCGAACGTCTAGGATGAAATATTTAATTAAATCGTACCCTTCTAGGAAATAAATTGTACCAGAATTTCAGTAAATCACTGGGTAGCATGTAATATCAGGGCCTGAAAATAGCAGCTTTTACCAGTAGGTCCGGGACCTAACCAGGAAAAAAGTGAAAGGTCCGAGAGGATAATCGCCAGAAAAACGGTAGAAATATATGTCTGTTTCATACTAAATGACTCGTCACACCATGTGCAAATACTCAACTGTGTCGCCAAAAAATATCTTATAAGACGATGATCAGAACGGATTTAGCAATGCCACTGAATGATGATTGCAATTTCAGTTTTATCACAGGTCCGGCGGACTTTTTGCGTGTAAAATACAAAGGTTTAAAATTAAAATTCACAGGACCAGTGCTATTTTCTGGCCCTGAATATATCAAATTAATTCTTCTTTTGCCCAAAATTTTCTAGTTCAAGAGTAACATTATTAGAAAAAGTTAAATATTATATTGAGTTGCTACTGAAACTAGTCAACCCTAAAGATATTGATGAAACAAAAATAATTTGCAATTGTATTGCAGCGGCCTTGTTGGTTAGATGGTTTTGTATTATCATAAAATTGATATTGTATCCTGTCCATGCATTCTCCTACATGTTTGCATTATCTTCTTAGATTTAATATCATGTTTATGTACGGTGGACACCTTTATATTACTGGTATTCCGGAATAAATATTCTATTCATGCTAAATCAGCACTCCTGTAAGCTCCGCTATTTATTCCACAGTCTATTATGTCCTATAACGGTGCGGCCATTATGGCGATGAAGGGCAAGGACTGTGTGGCGATTGCTGCTGACCGACGCTTCGGGATCCAGGCTCAGACGATCAGCACAGAGTTTGAGAAGATATTTGAGATGGGACCTACGCTGTATATTGGACTGCCTGGCCTCGCCACTGACGTACAAACTGTGTATGTAACCTGGGTTTTTGGGTCACTTTTGCAACATGTTTGACCTTATTGTTGAATGGACACATGTCCCACTCATTAACCCTTTTTAAATTTTTGTCGTCTGCTGTTTATCTTTTAATTTGCATTCTCATTAACAAAACCATTGTTTGGCAGCACTTTAGAATCATTTCCAATGGAAATGATTCTAAAGTGCTGCCAAACCATGTTTTTATTGAGAAAAAAGACAATATGAAACAGCAGCAGAGGACAGTTTTTGTTACCCGTATTTTCAGTGTTAAAAGGTACATGCCCACTCAGTAGCCACAAACTATTCTTTATATCAGATACATCATCCGAGACATTTTCTGGCAAAATAAATATTCATTCACCATTACCCCACATATTGAGTGGCATTATTACACATAAGTTTGCACACTGATATCAGGGGCGATAACCGTGTTTCCTTAAAATGTTAACAGACATTACTATTCAGTCTCTGTATTTAATTTTTGATGTGCAATGATCATACTTTATAGTCTGTCAAAAATATTTTATTTTTAGGTGACGCATTTAATTAGTATAAATAATTAAAAAATGCCATGCCTCATTTGCATATGAAAATAACATGATACCACCGCTCGTCACTATCAGTAAAATAAATATTACTAACTGATTATGTCTGTATAGCGGGCACTCGTAATTTTTAGAACTGGTGGAATAGGGACACAATTATACACTTATTTAATTCCTATAAAGAACAATTTGTGCCTACTGAGTGGGCATGTACCTTTAAGCCAGGCTTTTGTGGCGTGCTAGCTGATCAGGACCTACCCTGTCGTCAAAATCCCGACAGAAAACAGTTTGTCACTCATAGTTGAAAAAAACATACCAAAGTTTTGATATTTTATTTTCAGGTCACAACGGTTAAAATTCCGTCTCAATCTCTATGAGCTGAAAGAAAACCGACATATAAAACCGAAGACATTCCTCAGCATGGTATCCAATCTACTGTACAGTCGAAGGTAGGGCAATACATCAGGCGACCTTGGCGACCTTGTACAACCTAGGATTATTGAGCATTTGCTCTAATCTCATTTGTTGATAGTCTAATGGTAAAATATTGGACTTCAATGCCGGAGGTCATGGGTTCAGTCCCCACTAGAGGCATACAAATACTCTATCTATATGTGGCTATGACTGGAGAAATGGGGCATATGGGATTTGCGACCAGTGTAGATCCAGGTCAGCATGTGCATCCGCACCAGGATCTGCACTGTTTGACATTCCATCAATGAACACCCGTCTTGCTTCTAATAAGCAAAATAGATCATTATCAGGCTACAGGAGTGTGCTATTGGATCGGCAGGAGTAACGCTGGCCACAAATCCCATAAGCCCCATTTCTTCAGTCACATGACCTTAGCTGTTGCTAGGATGTATGTGATACCCTTCAGTTTCATTAATCTCAAGCTAAAAATCAGGAAGATTGACTGGCCGAGGCTGAGCACAGCCTCGGCCAATCAAACTGCCAGATTTTGACTTGCAACTTGGAGGCCAAGGCCCGTCATTATTAAACCTTCTGAGAATATACATGTATGTCATTCTCATACTCAAAATAAAAGTTTAGTCAGAGAGGTGCCGTGCTGAGCCGGAACCAAGCAGGTTGACTGATTTTTGTCTCACCCGCGAAAGCGGAAAGCGAGACATAGGTTTTGCTTTTCCGGAGTCGGCGGTGGCGGCATCATCATTCAATGTTAAGTTTTCGTGTTATGGTCATTACTTCAACACCTTATCAGCTACAGTCATCAAACTTTATACATACCTTTACTATGATATGTAGATGAATATAGGACTATTCTCGGGGCCCCAAGATCAAGGCCCCAGGGTCAAGGTCAAGGCGAGACATTTGATTCCACGGAATTCTTGTTCCTGTAAGTTTTGTTTTGGAAAAATATTTCCAAGCACATACGCCAATTTAGTGCTGGAAATCATGTAATCTGGTTGGTAACAGCTGAGCTATGCTCTCGGACCTCAAACTGCTATAAGTCGAATAAAAAATTATTCAACTTTATGACATTATTTTGACTACTCAATTTGAAAATCAATGCGTATTGTCACATTGCTATGCGTATTTTGTACTCCCACTTTTGATAATCAATGCGTTTTCTGCTAAAATAATTGCGTAAAATACGCCAATACGCACCTTATCTGGAGTTCTGCTGTATGTGACCATGCTGTCGAATGTATATAAAACCTCAATCAATCCATTGGAGCAGGGTTGTTGGCTACATAATGTCACCAAATGTTGCCACAAAAGTAGGGCCTAGCACGGCGCTAGGAAACTAAGCACACACTTAAAATGTACATGGAAGTCGGTGGAACCTCTGGGCCGTTTCACTAAACTTTGTTCGACTAAAATTTTCGTATGTGCAAATTAAATTACACATTAATAATGTTTTATTGGATATACATTTATTGAGCATAGTTTGCATATGCAGCCTATGCTCAATAAATGTAAATCCATCAATTACAATTGCTAGACAGTCCTAAATTTGCCCTGACGAAAATTTTAGTCGTACGAAGTTTAGTAAAACAGCTCCCTGAGCTCCAGATAAACTTTGTATCTTATGAGCATTATACCTCCATATTTCAAATGCAATGTGTATTTTACTTTTACAAATGTGTTATTGATTTTCTCCCTGATTAAAAAGGGAACAAATGATAGAAAAATAAAACAAATTAAAAATTCACTTATTTGAGCTGCAAAAATCAAACACTCAACTAAGTAAATTTTCAACTTTATTACAGTATTTTCACTACTCTATTTGAAAATCAATGCGTATTTTCACATTGCTGTGAGTATTTTGTACTCCCATTGTTGATAATCGATGCGTATTCTGCTAAAATAAATGTGTAAAATATGCCAATATGCACCTTATCTGGAGCTCTGGAACCTCTCCAAACCGGACACCCTGGGGACCTCCCAGGGTGTCCATCTTGGAAAGGTTCCCCTGTACCCTTGGAATTGATTCTCTGTCACAGGTTTGGTCCATACTTCGTTGAACCAGTCATCGCTGGACTGGATCCGAAAACCAGCGAACCGTTCATCGCTAGCCTCGATCTGATCGGCTGTCCCATGGTTACAGAAGACTTTGTGGTGTCGGGAACGTGTAGCGAACAGATGTACGGCATGTGTGAAACGCTTTATAAACCAGACTTGGTACGTTCATTGATAATGGTATATTAAGTGATTGGACAATGAAATGAAAGTAATCAAAATTACTGGATCAATTTAGGGGCGGATCTGGGGGGTGGGGGGGGGGGGGGTGGTGGAGGAGGTTATACTGTAAAATTTTAGTACCCTATGACACACCCCCCCCCCCCCCAGCCACGAAGTTTACCACCAGTTGAGTGGGAATTTAAATGCCGTAAAACACATGCATTTCAAGTGCATTTCATTTTGAAGAGCTCAAAAATAGGACAACCCCCTAGTTGCGAATGGTAGCTCTTGCAATTACTCCTGTTCCGTCCGTAGCTATATACCACAGACCTAGAATATTCTAGGTTTGTGTATCTACGGACGGTACTGGCGTAGATTGCAAGAGTTACCTTCGCAACTAGACAACCGCCCCTGCAATTATGAAGTGGAATAACTGATCAACTGTATTTGTCTTACAAGGAGAATTGTTATTAAACTTCATTAATTTATTTTATTATTAATTTATATACAGTAACATAATGCACCTTATTGTTAATCACTATATCGAACACATACATGTAGCAACTCGTTTCCATTAAAAATAATTTCTACCCATATTTCATTTATAGGTACCTATGTTTCACTTCATGTATAATTTGTGAATGTACAAAAAATGATCTCCTATCAAGTTGTGGGAGGGTATACTGGAGTCCTGTTGGCATTATGTCTGTCATTACAAGCATCCCAATCAAAACGTGTGGGACAATATTCTATTCTATTCTCTATCTATTTTCCTTATTTCTGAACCAAAGTATATGTTGTGACCACTCATTTGAACCGTCTCGGCGAGACGGTTCAAATGAGTGGTCACAACATATACTTCTGATGAGAAATAAAGAAATTATTGAGCCTTGCCGGATATTTTTTCCCATCCACGGCACTAACCTACTATTCTCTATTTCTTGGTCGTTTAGGCGTAGCGCGATCAATGGCTGCCCCATAGACATTTGCGTGACATAATAGACACGACATAAAACGCCACGACATGCGTTGAAGAAAATGACAAAACATGCGTTGGCAGAAACAGTAGTATATAGGGAGTCAAAATGATACCACCTATATACTACCCCCACCACCCCCGAAAAACCAAAAAATTGGTTAACGAGGAAATTATCTCCCGACAGCAAATCGTGACAATTGGTGTCATAAATACCTCATGTTTTTTTCACGTCCAATTGAACATATAAATCCCATAGGTTATATACGCCAGAAATAGAAAATCCGATAATGCGCCGGAGGGAAAAAAAAAAAGAGAAATGTTTGTTCAATTGGGATTTTGCATAATTCTATACGTCCGCGCGTGATAGTTTATATTTTGTATTTTTCTCCTCCAATATAGCTAATTGATTCCGTAGATCAGCAACTAATTCTACCAGCTCTAGTCTACCACGTTCACCTGTAGCCACCTGACAGTGTAGTTGCTTATGTCTACAAAGAGTTTGGGCACTAACGAATTTACAAGGGCATCTGGGGCATTGAAATTGTGGGGGGACACAAGGAAACTTTCTACGTCTCGCTAGATGCCTTCGTAGATAGTCTTTACGCGTAAACGTTTTATAACAAGTCTCACACTCCATTATATATGTATATGTATATGTTTATATTCAATTGGACGTAAAAAAAACATAATGTTTTACGTCCAATTGAACAGATAAATTTCATAGGTTATATATACAGAAAATATGATAACGCCAGAAATAGAAAGTTTGAGAAGAGAAGCCGAATCTCTAGGGATTACTTATAGTAAACGGTTGAGAGTTAGGGGGTTGATAGGGGGTTGACAAAGCTGATAAACTCCACAAAGAATGAGGCGTTTATGAAGCGGTTTACCCGCGCTCACAAACGAGGAGCCTTAATATCCGTCCCCAAATGGAGGAGGTTTTCAGCTACCTTTTTCAGCGACTTTCAGCTACCACAGAGAATAGGGCTCCAACGTCCAATACAAGAGCACCACCACATAGAACATTCAAGAAAATCCAGAGAAAGGCGAAACAAACCATTCTGCCTATTTTTCCGACATTTCTACCGCCGAAAGGTGACCGCAGAAATAATTTTGATAATTTTTCTAGGAAATACAACCAATTGAACATATAAATTCAGCTACATGTAGTTCAGCTACTTCTCAAAAATGCAAGAAACTACAAAGTTCGCGACCGCAAAAGATATGGGGATACGCTCCGTAGGAGAGCGGACCGACAAACACGTACTACTTCAAAATATATATGAAAACAACCTGGCAACTGACATATCCACAGTCTGCTACACTCCAACGATAGAAGTTTCAGAGGGGATAGAAAATCTAGCACAAGGGGAGGGAATTCGTACACATTTGGAACCAGTTTCCGAAGTATTTGTAGACGACATGCATGTATGGACACTACTAGCAGCAAATCAAATCTCCACAACAAAAGCAGGTTCTAGATCCGTATCCGCGGCAGGGCCAATCGCAAAAACAATTCTTTCCAACATTCGAGCCCACGCGCACATAGTAGGGCTACCAGATAGCATACAAGTACGCATAGTATCCACATCCAGATATTCTGGAGACACAACAACACTATATAGAAGAACATGTACAGCAATTTTAGAGTCGGATAGAACCGTTCTAGACGTATTCGAGAGAAAACATCCAGCAAACCAGAAACCAGAAGCTATAGTAGTAGCGAAACTAGATGTAGCCAACATAGAAATAGGAGATCTTTTCGAAAAACTTCCACACTTTCTAGAAAGCCTTCGACTAGACGGTATAGGATTGTATGCGATAGATTGCACAATAGACTACGCAGGTACACTAGATAGAGAATGTTTGCACAACCACCTACAAAACAATTGGAAAAAGATTGCAATATCTTGGACAATGTAGACAATGTAGGAGCCAACTGTATATCTATTCTAGTCCCAAATCCACCAGTCGGATCCCTATGGAGAGGAAAATTCTACAACAAGTTTGTATGCCAGATGGAATGTGCAGGCGTCCTCGATAGTATGGGGAACAACGTGGCAAATACTACTGCGATTGTACAGATTCTAGACTAGGAGAAACATTTGCACACCCATCTAGTACAACAACAAAAGGGATATGTAGGGTAGAGGTGTCTCTATATGGAGTACAGGCAGAAGATATTTCTCTAGATCTTGCGAAACAAGCGGTACAACACATACAGAAAATGGGGGACCCAGAGGACGAGAAACTTTTGGGAACAACCACTCGAGAAGCAATGGAAGGCTCTAGCGTCCACTATACACTGCAACCTAGTTCTACTATCAAAACAGACAAAAAACACTATATGCTATATATTGGGACACTCGGGGACACGAAGGCTATGTGGGGTATACAAAACATACCAAGACCAAGACATACAAGTATTGGAAGAAACATATTTGCCTCTATGGGTATCCGCTTTTGGATTTGTAGGCCTCCCTATACACGCGGTAGTATTGGATCAGGATGAAGATGGGGTAGGTACAACCCTACAAAACATACAGGAAAACAGAAGGTGGAACATATCTAGCGAGAAGCAAAGCACCGTTTGCGAGACATAGAAAGGAAATTCCAGAACCCAGCAAGGGTATTCGTCCACTAGGAGACACTGAGTTTGTACGATGGCAATGGAACCAGAAGGTTTGGAACGGGAACAGAACCCTCCATCCATTCCCAATAGAGAAGATAGCCACAACAAGAGAAATCTGTCTACTATCCACACGAGATCGAATTGCGAGACTAGCGGAAGAAAAACTACTCCTAGTAGAAAACAACTGGAGAGCACACGTAGAAATCAATAGGGAGGCCGCCAGGGAGAGAAAGCGGGAGGAGTGGGAAAAGATAGTTCTACGACAGAAAGAGGCCCGAGAGAGGCTGGAAGAAGTGTCCGACAGGAAAGCCCTACTAGAAGAAAAGATAGAAAAACTACGGCAACCACTACACGAAGCTAGGACTGGGCATACCAGCACCACGACTAGGCATACCAGCACCACGACTAGGCATACCAGCACCACGCCCAGACTTTTGGACCACTCTCTTTCCAAGGGATTGTAGTCTGGAAATATACAGCAGGCTCTTCGCTGCCTCCTTGTTGCCCTCTGGTCCAAAAGTCTGGGCGTGGTGCTGGTATGCCTAGTCGTGGTGCTGGTATGCCTAGTCGTGGTGCTGGTATGCCCAGTCTGTCTAGGTGTGCCCAATATTTCCGTGTTGAACATTGGGCAAAATATATTTGCATGTGCTTGCATATTTTGTGCCTAGATGCCACAAAAACGAAATTTGTCCGAGCAGGATATAGAAGATATTCGCAATCTTCGAGGTGTCGAGTCTGTGGACGACACGAAGAAAAAATATGGGATCGGTACCACTCGTCTTCGAAGAATATGGGACGCCGTCGATGCGGAACGTAGTACAAAGCCCGAAGAACCCCTAGAAGAACAAGAAACTACTACCCCCGTAGTGCACAGGGTGACCGCAACTGGCCCTCCCACCAAGTTCCCCAAGGATCTACTAGAAGATATACGAAACGCAAGCTCGTTCGAAGAATCGACGCGCCTGTCCGACATGGAGAGACGTTTGGAGAACCGGTTGGATACACT
Source organism: Conchocele bisecta (assembly GCA_029237695.1). Lineage (NCBI taxonomy): Eukaryota > Metazoa > Mollusca > Bivalvia > Lucinida > Thyasiridae > Conchocele > Conchocele bisecta. Next base: position 46,075,859 of record CM055281.1, read on the forward strand.
GGAACGCAGGCTGTTGGACGCAATTTCCGACGATGCCCGCACGGTCGATTCCGAGTGTCCGAAGAAAGACGAGCTGGAGGTGCACGATATTTGGAAAACTGTAGAGAACACAAAGTGGTGGTTTGGGTTGTTTTTTGTGGTGTACGCGGTTTGCAAACCACTGTATCCATTCGCTCGCCTAGAAGTTTGCAAACTCTGGAAGAGCGAAGTAGACCCCGACGCCCAGTTCGCGCACTCCGCAAAACAGTCCGGTACGCCGAAGGAAACTAGCGACTCGTACACCAGCACTCTGGAGGCGCGACCCTTTCTACATGGCGTAGCTCTTTGTGTTGCATAGTTGTTTTGTTTGGGGGGTCTACAAAGTGGCAGCATGGATTCTCGCATTTCCTTGTGTTTTGCTTTTGTTGTGCCTAGTTGTAGTGTACGCATGAGAATGGGCCTTTCTAGAAGCTTGGGGTTTCCATCCAGCTGATCCTCCACAAATGCGTTTGAACAGTACAGGCTCGTTCCTATTTGCAAAATATACCTTTCCTTCTTGCGATACCGATACTCCCCATATCCAGATATTCTGAATTCCGTGTCTGTTGGCAGGGTTTCTAGCTTCTCGCATAGTCCCCACTTCTTGTCCCGTAGATATACCATCTTGTCAAATTGTTCCACGGTGGCGTCTGCCTTTGTGGCTTCTTCTTGCTTCTCCCTCTCTTCCTCGTCTATCTTTCCCAACATGTTTGCGATCCCTTTGGGAGCTACAATATTCCCTAGGAGGACTCTGCGACTCTTTTGTTTTCCGAATGGTTCTGAGAATCCTTCCACATCGAATTCTAGTGGGAAGTGTGCGGGCCCACATAGATAGAATGGGTGTACTTTCCCAAATCCTTCCGCAAAAGCGTATTTCTCCAATATTTCTGGGGTGGATAGAACATCTGAAAGGGGCTTCGGTGCCGAACATATCATCGGGAATGGTCCTTGTCCTGGATGGGGTGGTTTCTCCTTCTAGTGTTCTTGCTTGTATCGCTAGAATTGTACCACCAAATGTTTTCTCTGTTTTTGGGATGTTTTGGAATCCAAGTACCTCCACGTGGGCTGGAACAAACGGGTTGTCTCTGTCTACCCATAGGTCTAGAAGTTTTGTAGATTTCTTGTGCGTGCGAAACTCTGTACTAGCTTCGTGTAGTGGTTGCCGTAGTTTTTTCTATCTTTTCTTCTAGTAGGGCTTTCCTGTCGGACACTTCTTCCAGCCTCTCTCGGGCCTCTTTCTGTCGTAGAACTATCTTTTCCCACTCCTCCCGCTTTCTCTCCCTGGCGGCCTCCCTATTGATTTCTACGTGTGCTCTCCAGTTGTTTTCTACTAGGAGTAGTTTTTCTTCCGCTAGTCTCGCAATTCGATCTCGTGTGGATAGTAGACAGATTTCTCTTGTTGTGGCTATCTTCTCTATTGGGAATGGATGGAGGGTTCTGTTCCCGTTCCAAACCTTCTGGTTCCATTGCCATCGTACAAACTCAGTGTCTCCTAGTGGACGAATACCCTTGCTGGGTTCTGGAATTTCCTTTCTATGTCTCGCAAACGGTGCTTTGCTTCTCGCTAGATATGTTCCACCTTCTGTTTTCCTGTATGTTTGTAGGGTTGTACCTACCCCATCTTCATCCTGATCCAATACTACCGCGTGTATAGGGAGGCCTACAAATCCAAAAGCGGATACCCATAGAGGCAAATAGTTTCTTCCAATACTTGTATGTCTTGGTCTTGGTATGTTTTGTATACCCCACATAGCCTTCGTGTCCCCGAGTGTCCCCAATATATAGCATATAGTGTTTTTGTCTGTTTTGATAGTAGAACTAGGTTGCAGTGTATAGTGGACGCTAGAGCCTTCCATTGCTTCTCGAGTGGTTGTTCCCAAAAAAGTTTCTCGTCCTCTGGGTCCCCCATTTTCTGTATGTGTTGTACCGCTTGTTTCGCAAGATCTAGAGAAATATCTTCTGCCTGTACTCCATATAGAGACACCTCTACCCTACATATCCCCTTTTGTTGTACTAGTGGGTGTGTGCAAATGTTTCTCCTAGTCTAGAATCTGTACAATCGCAGTAGTTTGCCACGTTGTTCCCCATACTATCGAGGACGCCTGCACATTCCATCTGGCATACAAACTTGTTGTAGAATTTTCCTCTCCATAGGGATCCGACTGGTGGATTTGGGACTAGAATAGATATACAGTTGGCTCCTACATTGTCTACATTGTCCAAGATATTGCAATCTTTTTCCCAATTGTTTTGTAGGTGGTTGTGCAAACATTCTCTATCTAGTGTACCTGCGTAGTCTATTGTGCAATCTATCGCATACAATCCTATACCGTCTAGTCGAAGGCTTTCTAGAAAGTGTGGAAGTTTTTCGAAAAGATCTCCTATTTCTATGTTGGCTACATCTAGTTTCGCTACTACGGTACTATAGCTTCTGGTTTCTGGTTTGCTGGATGTTTTCTCTCGAATACGTCTAGAACGGTTCTATCCGACTCTAAAATTGCTGTACATGTTCTTCTATATAGTGTTGTTGTGTCTCCAGAATATCTGGATGTGGATACTATGCGTACTTGTATGCTATCTGGTAGCCCTACTACGTGCGCGTGGGCTCGAATGTTGGAAAGAATTGTTTTTGCGATTGGCCCTGCCGCGGATACGGATCTAGAACCTGCTTTTGTTGTGGAGATTTAATTTGCTGCTAGTAGTGTCCATACATACATGTCGTCTACAAATACTTCGGAAACTGGTTCCAAATGTGTACGAATTCCCTCCCCTTGTGCTAGATTTTCTATCCCCTCTGAAACTTCTATCGTTGGAGTGTAGCAGACTGTGGATATGTCGGTTGCCAGGTTGTTTTCATATATATTTTGAAGTAGTACGTGTTTGTCGGTCCGCTCTCCTACGGAGCGTATCCCCATATCTTTTGCGGTCGCGAACTTTGTAGTTTCTTGCATTTTTGAGAAGTAGCTGAACTATATGTAGCTGAATTTATATGTTCAATTGGTTGTATTTCCTAGAAAAATTATCAAAATTATTTCTGCGGTCACCTTTCGGCAGTAGAAATGTCGGAAAAATAGGCAGAATGGTTCGTTTCGCCTTTCTCTGGATTTTCTTGAATGTTCTATGTGGTGGTGCTCTTGTATTGGACGTTGGAGCCCTATTCTCTGTGGTAGCTGAAAGTCGCTGAAAAAGGTAGCCGAAAACCTCCTCCATTTGGGGACGGATATTAATTCCCTAATTTTAGGAGAAGAATTTTGTGGAATTTTCGTGGCATTTATACCCCCATTTTCACCAATCATTGTGTGAGTTAATTTAGGGTGTGCCGTTTTCATAACTTTTTTGTGATATTTTTTGTTTAGCGTGTGACATTATTTTGCTTCTTACCTATATATTAGTAAATATACTTTCCCAAGGTTGGAAAATTTAATTATATTTAAATATTATGTTTACTTTGTTCAATAGGAATTCAAATATATTCTCATAATTTTATCATAATTTTGTCACAAATTTATGACAACCTCTTCTGTCATAGGTGGGAGGTAGTTTTTTCGTGCTTAATTATGGGAAAATATGACCCAATTTTACCCTCTTGGTATCCCAGGCTTGGGCTAATTCTCTTACCCTGGGTCGCGGTAACGAAGTGATACCCTATATACTACTGAAACGACTATAGGAATGAATGGCCTTTTTGTGGAATGTATCGGGGTATAAACTTGGAAAAGTGGCGGGAATACTGGACGAAGGCCGGAAGGCCTCGTCCAGTATTCCCGCGACTTTTCCAAGTTTATATCCCCGATAAATTCCACAAAAAGGCCATTCATTCCTTATAATTCCAGCATTTTAAATAAATTCATCAAGAAAATGTGTTTATTTTCCGTTTTCTTAAGAATTATTTTAACTGCGCCTGACGGTTACAGAAAGTAGTTCGGCATGGAGTTTACTGGGATATAAATTCTGGACGGAGACTTGCTACGGACCAATCAAATGTTAGGGAATTGTGTAAATATTTTTGTGCTGGAATTATATTGCTTGTAATTTCTTGATATTTCACACAATTTGTATTCTTTATCTACATTGCTTGGCCCTAAATGATACCTTTTTGTGTTAATGGGCCGTTAAGCACCATTTCATTTCATTGACATTTCACACATGTATGCATTTGTTTTATGGTGATCTATTATGTAGTGCCAACTTCATGACTTGTTTCTCCTGGCTAATCCAAGGTGAAGGCCACAGATTTTGTTATCCTGGAAAATTTGTTTCATTTCACCGATACCCCTTCTCCATCATGTTTGTGTTTATCAGGCGCCTGACGACCTGTTTGAGACGATATCCCAGTGTCTGTTGAACGCGGCGGACAGAGATGCAGTGTCCGGTTGGGGAGCCGTTGTATACATCATGTAAGTCAATAACCAACAGTGTATACCCTGATCAGCCTGCAGATACGCAGGCCGATCTAGCGCTACACTGGTCTCACATATAGGTACCGTACCTTTTATCTCAGTCTAAATGTTGGGCTACACTGGTCACACATGTCATAGGGTACTAAAATTTTACAGTATAAATGTGGGCTGTTTAATGTGAAAATTCTGACCGAATGACACAAACAGTATATGCCTGATCAGGCAGCACCACATCATGAATGCATAGCTTGATCTGGGGCTCTGCTTTTCAAGCATATAATAGGCTACCTTTTATCTCACATTGAAAGGTCGTTAAGACCTGTGTGACGCTAGGTGTTTGGTGGTCCATGATTGTAGTTTCCAAGCCGACTATGGCGAGGTATTAGTTGTTGTCTCGCCTGCGAAAGCGAAAAGCGAGACATAGGTTTTATTTTTACGGAGTCGGAGTCGGAGTCGGTGTCGGCGGCGTCATCATGTTAAGTTTTCGTGTTACTGTTCGTGTTGCAGTCAAGGTGGAACAAGGCAAGACCTTTCATTCCGCGGAATTCTTGTGTATGACTTAGTATTGCTGAATCATAGCTAGCACTGCTAGGTTAGTAGCCGAGGCATCAGTAGCCGATTTAATCAAAATTGCTATTAAGCATACTTATCTAGAAAAGTATACTTTGAAGGAGTAATCATTTATTTTTCCCGAAATGCATTATTTCATATAGAACTAACGACTGCATATATTTGATGATTAAATGCAGAATTATTATACTGAATTTATTACATTATCACAGCCAAAATGGCTGTGATAATGTTATAAATTTAGTAAAATAAAAGTTAATAAATTTATCCCTCAAGGTATACTTTGCTAGATAAGTATACTCTGCAACATTGGTGAAATAGGCTACAGATCAAGACACAGTCTTTCTGTGCTGAACGTTTTCATTGTAATGTCAGTGCTGACGTGTACATGTATCTCCTGATCAAATAGCCTGATAACAATCTATATTAGTTATTAAAAGAATCACGGGTGTTCATTGATAGAATAGCTACACTAGTCGCAAAACACATAAGCCCCATTTCTCCAGTCACACCCAAATGTAATATAATATTGCTGTTGAATGGACGTAAAATATCAATTGATCAATCAGTCGATAGCCAATGGCTTCACTGTCCACTCTCGGACACATGATTTGTACCGCTATTAAACTATATAATCAATTCTGATGACAATATGAAGGCCCTATCCAACCTTGTGCGACAGTTGATTGACATCTCCATTATGATTGCAGAGAAAAAGATAAGGTGACGAAGAGAACGCTAAAGGGGAGAATGGACTAGACATGTGTAAGTATGTTTGTCAGCTGATAAATAGAGGATCTTACATGAGTGATGATTTAATATGATATTTATTAAACAAATTTACTGATTTCATAAGAAACTTGGCATAGGTATGTCAAGTTTCCTATGAAATCGGTCAACAAGTTTAATAAAATCCATACAGATGTTAGATTCTATTCATTGCATAAGCACTGCATCATATGGAAGCTGCATTGATTATAAAACACATTTTCTATAGTGGTCTCATTGGCATGTTTATTACACTTGTGTATTAGGATTTCTAATACACCATGTTATTACACTGCAAATGTGAGTTTTATACATTCGAGATAATGTGTGAGTTACAGTGAATCACAGTCTCGTATTGTGAGAGCCTCACATAGACCTGTCTATCACTCGATTGGTAGCCCAGTAGCCTATTTCACTAACATTGCAAAGTATACTTATCTAGCAAAGTATACTTTGAGGGAGTAATTTTCAATTTTAGGATAAATTTGTTAATTTTTAGCCAGGATTTTTGAAAAAAAATCCAGGCTATTGAATTGGCGAAAGCCGGGCGGGCGGGCGGGCGGCGTCCACAATCAATGTTAAGTTTTCGTGTTTGAGTCCATTTCTTTCTTACTGTACCACCTAGGACCACCAAACTTTCACGGCTTCATAATCAAGGGGTGCCCACCACATATCACTATCCAACACGTTACCTTTTTTTGAACTTGATCCATTTTTTCCGCGCAGTCGACTTAGCCATTTTCAATGTTAAGTTTTCGCGTTTACAATGTTAAGTTTTCGTGTTGAAGTCCATTTCTTTGGTACTGTACCACCTAGGACCACCAAACTTTCACAGCTTCATAACCAAGGGGTGCCTACCACATACCACTACATATCCAACATGTGACCATTTTTTTACCTTCACCTATTATTTCTACGTAATTGACTTAGCCATTTTCAACGTTAACTTTTTAACGTACGTCTGGTTAAAGTTTTTTGGTTAAACGTTTTTCGTTATACTATATCCAAGTGTCTATGCTTGGAAAAAACCTGGCCTTCGTGGCTTTGCCTCGTTTCTTGTTATTATACTGAATTTATTACATTATCACAGCCATTTTGGCTGTGATAATGTAATAAATTCAGTATAATAATTCTGCATACTTTTAAACTCGCGCATTAATTCTGCATAATAATCTTATTTTTCAGTCTGTGTTCGTCATTGCCTCAATCCTCAGTGCTGTACAGGGTTCAACACAAGCAAACAAGCAGATGTTGATGTATGCCGACCTACATTGGTTTCCATTATGCTGGCGTTGCTATAAAGAACGGTTTAAATGATTTATTGACAGAACGAAGATGTAGCATCTAAAAAGAAAATCCTTGATGTACAAATACAGCGGTTCTAATACAGTCGTGTTAAATTAAACGGAACAAATTTTTATAAATATTCCGTACATTACCGCCTGCGCTAGTCTTGCCAATATTTGTGGGTTACCTTATTTACAAATACTTGAATATTGTGCTTTTAATCAAGCAGTTTGATTGTCTGAGCCCGAGCTGTGCTACAGCTCGAGCTCAGACAATGAAATTGCTTGACTGCGAGTCGGCATTGTTAATGTATGTTCAGAAAGCTTGATAATCTGGGTAAGATAACGCAGGCGGTTGCGTAATAACACGTTTATTTTGGGAAACTTTGGGCTGAAATAAGGGTTTCCCAAAACAAAGTATATCCCAATAGTGAATACATCATTATTGTGTTAACCCTTAGAACGCTACTCGCAACAATTGTCGTCTGTTGTTGATTTTATATCTTGTCTTATTTCTCAATAAAAACATGGTTTGACAGCACTTCAGAATCATTTCCAATGGAAATGATTCTGAAGCGCTGTCAAAGCATATTGTAAGTTATTCTAAAGTGCTGTCAAAGCATGTTTTTGATGATAAAAATGGAAAATAGAAAATAAACAGCAGACACAAACAAAAATAAGATAGCGGTCTCAGGGTTAACTTGGCACGACCATACCAACCATATTGAGAAGCCATACATTTACAGATGTCTACCATATATGTGGTTTACAAATGTTTTGGGTCATTGTGGTTTTCAGGACCATTGGTAATTTGCTTGTACCTGTGACATTCAGAGGCTAAAGCTTTATCAATTATTGATATCTATGACTGGAGAGGTCGTATCTTGATAATAAAGTTATTAATGTACTGTAATTACGCTTTATGTTGATCACCAAAACAATTTGTATCCCAATATATCGGTATAGCACTAACTTCATAAATTATGTCATATTCAGCCTTGTTGTGGTAATCAGGAATTTTTGTCATTTACTTATTCGTATGATCAGGGCTCCAGATAAGGAATTAGTAATTGAGTATTGTCACTCCATCATTTCTGTAGCAATTGGGTATTTCAAAATTGTAATTGGATAAAATAAAATCACACTACTGTTTACACATCAACAGACAGCAATTGTTGAATAGTTTGCTTCGAAATTAAAAACATGTCTTGGCATTTCATTAGAATTGTCTCCTTGGAGACAATTCTAATGAAAAACCAAGATGTGTTTTCATGGAAAGTAAGAAAAATGTGCTATATTTGTAGTCTGTTTATTGTTTTATGATCAAGGTACATGTACCATACATTTATTTTATTCCTTTTTGATACTCGCTACTTCTGATTTCAATTGGGTTTTTGGCAATTTTAATTGGGTATTTAAGCAAATACGCAGCTTATCTGGAGCGCTGTATGATCTTCAGATGTTAAAGCTTAATCAGTGGGTGATGGGATAATGGGGTTTATAGGTTTTCGACCAGTGTAGACTCGGACCAGCCTGCGCATCCGAATATGTCGCTATTGGGATGTACGAGTGTGCTTGGAGACCGGGAGCTAGACTGGCCACAAATCCCATAGCCCCATTTCTCCCATCACAGACACATGTATATGGCTGTGACAGTAGAATTGGGCTAAAGGGTATTGCGACAAGTGTATATCCAGATCAGCCTGTGCATCCGCACATTCTGATCTGGATATGCACTGTTGCAAATAAGAAAAGCACATCCAACATTTTATTTTTCTTTCTTTTGGGGCTCTACAGTGTAGACCGATCACACTTTGGATGTGCAGGTTGATCAGGGGCAACACTGGTCACAAACTAGGGATTGGCTGTGGCTCAGGGGTAGAATACAGGACTTCAATTCTGAAGGTTGAGAGTTCAAAACCTACCATAGGGCATGAAAAATACTTTTGTTGCATTTCCATCCCACTGGTTTATAGAATGAGACTAAATTGTGGTCCCGTCCCTATATGACCTTAGCTGTTGCTGGGACATTAAACCCCATTCATTTAATTTCTGGTCACAAATTATTTTGATAGATATTCTCAGGACATCTGTATATGACCGTGCTGTTGAACAATCTCGTGATACATCACAATCAAGTCCAGCTTGTCATGATACATCACAATCAAGTCCATCTTGTTCATGTACCAGACTTTGTGTACACTTCTGCTTGTCGTTGAACACATGTTTCCATCTTTATATATGTATAAAATAAAAATGCATTCAGTCTATGATCTTGTTTTGCTGAATTGTATTGTCCACCCAGCGAGCATACGAAGGGTAGTTTGATGATGGGGGTTCATCCTGACCGGAATCCCGATATCGCTGGTTTGGCCCGCGGGTACATTTTTGCCTTTCTTGTACGCAATAGTTGAATCCCGGTTATATCCATTATAACAGTAGTAAGATTTGTTCTAATCCTATTACTTTTAGTGGGTGGGACTAGGTGACTCCGGCGTGGTGATAACCAGACACCAGATCAGGTTATTCTAATTTCAGGTCTGAAGATTTATTTTTTACATAAATATTCAGTTCTGATTTTAGGATTTCCCCCCATCAGTACAGGTGAACAATGGAAGTCGATCCCGTTAACCCAGCCTAAAATGACCATAACTGTTGATGGGCCATTAAAAATAAAATAAACTAGAAATCAATGCTGGTCCACATACACATGCACAACACAATTTTCGTCCTGTCTTGGCATGTGTGAAGGTTCAAACGGTATTCCAAACTTTTGGAATACCGTTTGAACCTTCACACATGCCAAGACGGGCTTTGGAATCCAAAGTGTTCAATTTATGGACCGGACAGAACATTGAACTGCGAAAAGACAGAGACAACTGAACAATTATTATTTATTAAAATGTGAATGGTCATTCTTCTGCACGCCACAACTTTAATCCAAGGTCTATATGCGTGTGTGAAGTTTCATGAGAATATTCCAAGGCGTATTTAAGCTACGGACTGAACACGAAAGTCAGTCTGTGAAAAAAGGGAGATATAATATATTAGTATGGTGAGAGTTGTTATTCTTGCATGAGAGACACCTTTGGGTCATAGTCTATGCAAGGCGAAGTGTGAACATATTCAGTTATGTGTCGGACAGGAAATCAATCTGCAAAGAAAGGGAGATAACTCTGATTAGGATGGCAAGAGTTATCTTTGTGTGTGATACACTTTTGGGTCGTGGTCTGCATCTATGAGTGGGCGTAATTTAACGGTAGGGGTTCCTCTTCAATGGAACCACAATTTGCCTGCTTTGGCCCTCGGGTACGTTTTTATCATTGACTCTTTTTGTTACCTGGTTGAATTGGGTTATTGCCCATTATACAAGTAGTAAGATTATTACTGATCCTACTGCTTTTCTGTAGGGGGCCAAGTGATTCAGGATTATTCTGATTTCAGGGCTGAATATATAGTTTTTTATTGTAAATATTCAGTTTTGGAATACCGTTTGAACCTTCATACATGCCAAGACGGACTTTGGAATCCAAAGAGTGTTCAAGCTATGGACCGGACAGAACATTGAACTGCGAAAAGACAGAGACAACTGAACAATTATTATTTATTAAAATGTGAATGGTCATTCTTCTGCACGCCACAACTTTAATCCAAGGTCTATATGCGTGTGTGAAGTTTCATGAGAATATTCCAAGGTGTATTTAAGCTACGGACTGAACACGAAAGTCCGTCTGTGAAAAAAAGGAGATAACTAATATATTAGTATGGTGAGAGTTGTTATTCTTGCAGGAGAGAGACCTTTGTGTCATAGTCCCGGGCTCCAAATAAGCTGCGTATTTGTGTAAATACAATTGCCAAAAACACATTTGAAATCATAAGTAGTGAGTATCAAAAAGGAATGAGAACAATTGTGGTACCTTTATCATGCTGCAGAAAACAATAAACAGACCACCAATATAGCATATTTTTCTTATTTTTCCATGAAAACACATCTTGGTATTTCATGTTTTCATTTCGAAACAAACTATTCAATAATTGCTGTCTGTTGATTTAATTTTACCCAATTAAAATTTGCTTCAGAAATGATGGAGCAACAATATTCGATTACTAATTCCTTATCTGGAGCCCTGATAGTCTATGCAAGGCGAATTG
>CM055281.1:46087552-46151458 GCA_029237695.1 Conchocele bisecta
TGCAAGGCGAATTGTGAAGATATTCTAAAGATTAAACCAGTTATGGACCGGACAGGAAATCAATCTGCGAAAAAGGGAGATACCTCTGATTTAGGATGGCAAGAGTTATCTTTGTGTGTGATACACCTTTGGGTCGTGGTCTAGTATGTATGCGTGGGTGGTTGGTTGGTCGGGTGAACGTGATGACGCAAATTAACGGTAGGGATTCCTCCGTATAGGAACCACAATTTGCCTGCTTTGGCCCTCGGGTACGTTTTTATCTTTGGCTCTTTTGTTACCTGGTTGAATTGGGTTATTGCCCATCATAAAAGTAGTAAGATTATTACTGATCCTACTGCTTTTGGGAGGGGGCCCAAGTGATTCAGGATTATTCTGATTTCAGGGCTGAATATATAGTTTTTTTTTATTGTAAATATTCAGTTCTGATTTTGTTTATTTCCACCCCCCCCCCCCATTTGTACATGTACTAGTACAGGTAATATATGGGATTTAGTACTAAACCCATTGACCCGGCCTTAAATGACCTTAGCTGTTGATTGGCTGTTAAACTCCAACAAACAAACAAACTATGCATGTATGAAGTTTAATGAAAATATTCCAAATGGGTATTATAGTTCTGCTCTGGACAATAAAGTGTCCATGAGATTGTCTCTTGTTCCTAATGTACGTTATGTACACCTGTAAATCCTATTAAGGATAAATTTATGAATTTTTATTATACTGAATTTATTACATTATCAAACATGCAGTCGTTAGTTCTATAAGAAATAATTAATTTAGGAAAAATGATTACTCCCTCAAAGTATACTTAGCTAGATGAGTATGCTTAGCAATTTTGGTGAAATCGGCTACTGAAAAAATAGACCAGCTACATTCAGGGTTCCCACACAGAAGCTGATATAAAATTCCCCGACATTTCCCTGACAAAATGCCATTTTTCCATGACAAAAAATGAGCGACGTCATTAACTTAAATTTGTGGTATTAATTGCTGCAAGATCAAAGCCTTAACATGTGAACTCTAAATTAATGGTAGCCTTCATATCCTCCCCTTCGGCCAACCCTAACCACCTTTTTGGATCATGATGTACATTTATTTTCTTAATTTTGTGAAAACAAGTACATGTACACAATCGCTGGCTACATGTGAAGAATAAACAACAAGAGCTGTAGGAGAACAGCATAGCTCGACTACGAGGGTTGTCGATGTACACATAGCTTGACAAACAAGGTGGCCGCGGCCTGCATAAAAACCTTAACCAAGGTCGACTAAAAACCTTAACCAAGGAAAATTAAGTAAGTAATTCAAGGTTAAATGTAGGTCAATGTCAGATATAGGTCAGGGGTTATTGATGTACATCACTAGGAGATGAAGTTTTCCAAGTATGGTTGCTGTAGGCCCAGGAGTATTCCATATACAAGCTTGACTAACAAGAGAATTCCGCCACGGAAGCGGTATCGCGCCTGCCAAGGCATTTGACCGTGAACATTACAAGTCAATAAATGACCTTGACATTGAGAATTTGGATGTGGGTGTGTGCGTAATGAAGCATCATCCCTAGACAAACATTGATGTGAAATATTATGAAAGTGTGGAAAGGGGTTAAAGAAATATTGTGAAAAAACAATAACTTTAACGCATTTCTGTTACAAAATCGGTGAACATTACAAGTAAATAAATGACCTTGACCTTGAGAATTTGGATGTGCGGGTGTGCGTAATGAAGCATCATCCCTAGACAAACATTGATGTGAAATATTATCAAAGTGTGGCAAGGGGTTAAAGAGATATTGTGAAAAAACAATAACTTTAACCCATTTCTGTTACAAAACCGGTGAACATTACAAGTAAATAAATGACCTTGACCTTGAGAATTTGGATGTGGGGGTGTATCATTACCTAGACAAACATTGATGTGAAATATTATCAAAGTGTGGCAAGGGGTTAAAGAGATATTGTGAAAAAACAATAACTTTAACGCATTTGCCTCACAAAAAAAACGGACGATGACGCGGACGACGACGTGGACGACGACGCGGACGATGACGATGACGGAAAAAGCGCCGACTATAGTCGCGCAAAAACATTAACCAAGGGGAAATAACCAAGTAATCCAAGGATAAAAGTAGGTCAAGGTCAAATATAGGTCAGGGATTATTGATGTACATCACTAGGAGATGAAGTTGTCCAAGTATGGTTGCTGTAGGCCCAGGAGTATTTCATATACAAGCCTGACTATAAACATTAACCAAGTTTGAGTACAAACCTTAACCAAGTGGAAATAAGTAAGTAATTCAAGGTTAAATGTAGGTGAAGGTAAAATATAGGTCAGGGGTTATTGATGTACATCCCTATGAGAAAAATTTATCCAAGTATGGTGTCTGTATGCACAATAGTATTGCATCTACAAGCTTGACTAAAAACCTTAACCAAGGTTGACTAAAAACCTTAACCAAGGGGAATTAACTAAGTAATTCAAGGTTAAATGTAGGTCAAGGTCAAATATAGGTCAGGGGTTGTTGATGTACATGACTAGGAGATGAAGTTGTCCAAGTATGGTTGGTGTAGGGCCAGGAGTATTCCATCTACAAGCTTGACTAAAAACCTTAACCAAGGAGAATTAACTAAGTAATTCAAGAGGAAATGTAGGTCAAGGTCAAATATAGATAAGGGGTTATTGATGTACATCCCTATGAAAAAAGTTTGTCCAAGTATGGTGTCTGTATGCACAATAGTATGTACAAGCTTGACTAAAAACCTTAACCAAGGTTGACTAAAAACCTTAACCAAGGGGAATTAACTAAGTAATTCAAGAGGAAATGTAGGTCAAGGTCAAATATAGATCAGGGGTTATTGATGTACATCACTTGGAGATGAAGTTGTCGAAGTATGGTGGGTGTAGGGCCAGTAGTATTGCATATACAAGCTTGACTAAAAACCTTAACCAAGGCGTGACGGTGACGCCGACGCCGATGCCGGGGTGACAACATAAGCTTCAACTATTCTTCGAATAGTCGAGCTAAAAAGGAATTCTATATACGTAAATGTAACTTTTCTTCAGAAAGAATAACATGTGATTCTATCTCATGTCGCATGTGTTATAGAAATGAATGGCCTTTTTGTGGAATTTATCGGGGTATAAACTTGGAAAAGTCGCGGGAATACTGGACGAAGGCCGGAAGGCCTCGTCCAGTATTCCCGCGATTTTTCCAAGTTTATATCCCCAAAAACTTCCACAAAAAGGCCATTCATTCCTTATAATTCCAGCATTTGAAATAAATTCATAACAAGAAAAAATGTGTTATTTTAACTGCGCCTCACGGTTACGGAAAGTAGTTCGGCTTGGGAGTTTACTGGGATATAAATTTTGGACAGAGACTTGCTACTGGCCAATCAAATGTTAGGGAATTGTGTAAATATTTTTGTGCTGGAATTATGTAATATCATTACCATTGGCATCAAAGGTAAACAAACATACATGTACTTACAGAAACAAATAGTATGGTATGTATATACATGTATTGTTTTACTTAGAAAATGTATCAAGTTCAGGATATTTAAAACTTATCAGGTATCAATTGCGCTTTAGTTGTCATCAGGGTATTAGGTAATAGATAGATACACTCGACTTCAACGATAATTGCTTCATAAGAGTGATGTTATATATGATGAATATAACATATGTGAATATCGTCTCGTTACTGTATACTATATGGAGCATTGAGTTGCCATCTCCGCCATCTTTGTATATACAAGCCATGGTGCAGTTTCACAACTTTGTGTGTTTGACACATACGGCAAATAATACGACAGAATACCAAATAAAATTTGGTGCTATACATAATAGACACATATGACAACGGCAAGCTATACATATTATGCCAGCAAACTATACAAAAGACGAGATATCTGATAATTTCTCCCATCAATCTCAAAATAAATTTCAACGTGTAAACTTTCCAATCTGATGCACAGCCTATGTTACTGTACACGTTACCCATAGGCAAAGCCATATTTACTCGCATAGTAGGTGAGTAGACACCAGGGACAATACACTCGGGTAACTGCTTACATGTCACTGGATTTGATAGCTAATAACAGAGTACAGTAGTGGGTATATATGGTATGTGTTGTGTGGTTTGCCAGGTGATACACTGTGCGATTTTCTGTGTATGAAGCTATTTATAATGGTGGTTCATGTTGTTAAAAACACAGGCACAGACCTGTCCAGAAAACTGACATATTTTACAGTTTGGTGTAATATAATTGAGGAGTCAGTTTTCCTGGCTTTACTACATGTGATTAGCTACATTATATCATATGTTCTACTTCACATTTTGAGTTCTTTGTCAAACGGCAGAACGGGTGAAACTGGCTGATGGCTGGAACACACAAAAATCGCCGACTTGGCCACCCCATGTGCCGCATAGGATACAGTAACGAAGCAGTGTTCACATATATGTTATACATATATTCCATCACATTTACGAAGCAATTATCTTTGAATCAAACGATGATCAGGTATATAGTCGATCCTTAAAGTTATAAACCAAAGTCATTTCATTTTTTCAGCATACGGGTATGGAAGGTCCTAGAGCCAATTCCCGCCCTAAAATATAATCATGGAACTGAACTGATTTTCTCAGCAAAAGAATGACTGACAATAAAAATACAGTTAAGTTTATGCAATTTTTATTCGTCTATTATGGCCAGTTAGTATACATGTATATTTTTTTTATTGAAGGAAATACTGAACATGGTGTTGTTACAGAGATATAGGCAATTTGGTTACTAATTAGCGAAGATTAAGATGATTAACAATGAACAAGTAATGTCCCCTGACTTGTCACAGGGGCATAAATAAAGGAATGAACTTGAATGCAACAAAGTGAGTAACATGAGAAGGCTGTCAGTTTTCTAATTCCTCAGGAAAGGAAGAAATTTTCAAAATTTATCAATAATAGCAGTGTTAAAGAATGCAGAATAAAATCAATAATTATTATTTAAACAATAATTCCGCCACGGAAGCGGTGTCACACCTGCCGAGGCATTTGACTGTAAAATGGTCATGGGCATGTGCTAAAGTAAGCATCACAAAAACCGTTAGCGAAGTGCATGCTTAAAACATGAAAAAGGTAAAGATTGAAGAAATATTTTGACAAAAAAATGGCTAGCTGTTTCCACAACCATGTGAAGGTAAAAAAAGTCTATGTCATGTTAATGGCAGCATGAGTGTGTTCCAAATTCTCACATGTATCACGTGTCCAAATATTGAAGCAATCCATCAAATAATATTAATGTTATACGATGATGAAGAAACTTGTACAAACTTTTTGACGCAAAAATGTGAAGGTACAAAAGGCCAAGGTCATGTTAATGGGGGCATGCGTGTGTTCCGAATGTTAACATATATCAAGTATCCAAATATTGAAGCAATCCATCAAGTAATATTAAAGTTATACAATGATGACGAAGCTTGCACAACTTTTTGACATTTCGGACGACGGAAAAATCGGTGACTAAAGCAGGCGCGACAATAAACTATAACCTTTCATCTTACTATTAATTAAATACATATTCACCACATCCAGCAGCAATTTAAGGTTAACATTATGTTATTTGATCTCAAAACTGCCTTAGCCAGGTTTACAAAAAAATCACAGATCATGGGATTTCAAATTTCCCTGACATTTCCCTGACCTTGAATTTCCCTGATTTTTCCCCCGACACGTGGGAACCCTGACATTTTCATCATGCTAGCACAAATCTATTGGACCTGGGGTGGGCATTGTTTTACACTGTAAATGCTAGAATTTTTCTCTATAATCATACTTCGACATCTGCGATTTTGGAACTTTTCCCCCCCAATGCAGCAGATGAAATACGGGATGGCCTTAACCCTTTGAACCCGAAAGCCCGCTATAGCGGTTTATGCAAACAGTGCAGATCCAGAACGTTACGAGCCGGCTCATCAGGATCTACACTTTTTGCAAGTAATTTTCATATTTCTTAGAACGAAAACACCCCCTTTTCATAAATGGACGAATCTGAAAATCATTTGTGACCATTGGATTGGTCGGAATATTAGCATATCACAGTCCATTCCAGTTGAGTTCCTTAGGGTTGAAAGGGTTAAATGACCTTAGCTAAACGTAAATGACCACGGACGGACATAATTATGTGCACACGCACGTACATACGTGCACACGCATGTAACTTCAAGAGCAAAGCAATATGCCCCTGTTGCTATCGATACGGGCACAAAATTAATGTTTAGATTCTCATCCAAATTTGGGGAAAAATGGGGCGGGTAGGACACTTTTATTTTTTATATTTTTTATTTTCAGGCAATACTAAAACGAGGTGTTGAACGGCAAGGCGAAGTTGCGTGCAATAGTGTTTTGTAATAACGAGTTCATATTGAAGTATTGCTAATCTGGAGGGGTTCGGGTTCCGGGGTTGCTGTATTGCGCTACGTAAAGCACTCAGATAAAAAGATCTGGGAGCGGTATAATACGGGGCCTCATCCTTCTCGTAAATTTTACCAAATGTTTTTTAATTTAAAAAAAACAAAAAACCCTTGGGCGGGCCGTTTTATTAGGGGCGGGCAGGGATGAGTGAGTGAGTGAATAGGGTTTAACGTCCGCTTTTCTGACATAGAGGTACAAGCCTCAGGGAGTCTACACGCAGACGGGTCAACGGGGTCGTATGTCCCGTATCCACCTGTCCGAGGGGGGTAAATCCCAACTTCAGAACTCAATATTTACAATCAAAATATATTCAGTCCTGAAATTAGAACAACCTGATCTGGTGCCAGGCCCTCGCCACACCAGCATCATTTATCCCATCCCCTAAAAGTAATAGGATTAGCGCTAATCTTACTTTTATATATGGGGCATAGCCTGACTCAACTCTCACATACAAGAAAGCCAAAAATGTACATGAGGGCCAAATCCGGTATAGTGGGTTCCGGAAAGTATGAACCCAATCGTTAAGCCAGTTTAGTCGCCTTTTACGACAAGCAATGGCTACTGCAGCACTATTCTCAGGATCAGTTGATCCCGCCCCGGTGCCTGCACGGGGCGACGGGCAGGGATGAGAATCTAAACATTAATTTGTTTGTAGCCTAAACAAAAGTCCAACAATATTTCTGAAGGCCGGAATTTATTCATTATCTCTCCAATCTACATAATCAGGGCATGGAATCACATGGTCTAGTGATTATACTGCAGTAATGGCGGCACCCATGAGGTCTCGGGTCAATCTTATTTTTCATCAATACGACTGCCATTTCTTACTTTTAATGAGGACCATGTTCCAGCCGTTGACACTACGAGTCCGCCAATACCAAATTTAGCAGTATTACTTTTGTAGTTAATAGTATGAACATTCTGCAGAGAAATTTAAATCGGACGGAATAGAACATAGTATAAACTTGGTCTGATTCAAATTTCTCTGCAGCATGTTCAGACTAACTACATTAATTACTGCAGGTTGGCTAGCATGAATTGTGTCCCAATATTTAGGGTTATTATTATGGTATTTCAATGTAATTAACGGCAATGAAAAAGAAGCAGAAAAAAAATACTGATTTATTTAATGGTGTTAATGGCTTGTCAACAGCTAATGTAATTTTAGGTTTGGCAGGGTTAACTGGGTTGGAATCCCATACAGAAATAAATTTTTCGTAATGAAATCAATATTTGACCAAATGTCACGTTTGTTTGTTTGTTTGTTTATTAGTGTTTAATGACCTATCAACAGCTAAGGTCATGTAAGGCAGGGCAAACGGGTTCGATCCCATTTTAACCTGCTGCATTGGGGGGAAAATCCCAAAATCAGAACAGAATATTTACATCGAGAACAAATATATTTAGCCCTGAAATTAGAATAACCTGACCTAGTGCCAGGTCCATACCACACCAAGTCACTTAGCCCCTTCCCCTAAAATAGGATTACGAATATCGTAATACTCACATAAGGGGTATAACCAGATTCAACTGTCACATACAAAATGCCAAAGACGTATGTGAGGGCCAAACCAGGTCTCCAGTCGGGATTCCGGTAAGGATGAACCCGATCGTTTAAATTACCCATCGCGTGCTCCCACCTGCCACCCACCCAAATGTCACGTACGGATGCGAGGAAAATTCCAAAATCGGAACCGAATAATTATTACAAAAAAAAATAAATATATTCAGCCCTGACAATAGAATAACTACTGCCTGTTTCACGAAAGCTGCCCAAATTTTACGGCTATATAGACAACGCAAAAACTTATTTTTTTGATAATGTTAAATTTTATCAAAATTTAGAATGAGCCTTCTTTTTATTTCGTGAAATTTGGTTAAAATATTGATTTTATTACGAAAAATTGATTTCTCTATGGGAATTTAACATGGGGGAAAAAGAGGTAGAGGAGTGTGGGAGGAGCTAAAAAACAAAAAAAATTTAAAAAAAAATTGGAAATTGACTCCGAAAAACTAGCTAAATAGCTTGGAAATGATCTAAGAAAACAAAAGTTAAATTTTTTAAAAATCGGTCCAGTATTTGTGAAATTCTAAAACATTTCCCCATGTTAAATCCCCATAGACATCTTCATCTTCACTCTGTGAAGATGTCATGGGGATTTAACATGGGGAAATTGACCAAATTTCCCAAAATAAAAAGAAGCCTCATTCTTAAATTTTCCTTTTATTTAATATTATCGAAAAAAATATTATTTTTTAATTGTTTATATGGGCAGCTTTCGTGAAACAGACAGTACATGTAGGTCTTCACCGTACAGCATGAATGCATAATACATACATCGCGTTTCTTTAGACGGGGCACAGAAACACGATTTTCATATGTGGGAATTTAACATGGAGAATAAACAGAGCAAGATAGAAACTACATGTACCAGGTCGGAAAAACTAAATTTCTTGTAAATTTATAAATAAAACTAAGAAAACAAAAGTTAAATTTTGAAAATTGGTTCACAGATAATAAAATCTTTAAAAGAAATCTACGTTAGCTCAAATGTTAAAATCTCACAGAAAAAACCACCATTTTTCCCCGCAAAGACATCAATATTTGACAGCATTCTTCAAAACTGCGTATTATCAAATTATAACGTGATAAATTGTGGTAAATGACAAACATAGAGCCTTATCAATGGTAAAATACAAGTGTGGCTCAGAAATTCGGCTTATGGCGTTTGCAGCCAGTGAAGCTCCTGATCTGTTCATGCACTACTGCAGCCTGAAAAGAATCTATACTGTTCGGTTGAAGCACAACGATCGTCGTTTGCCCTTCTGAATAGCGAACAGTGTAGACCCTGACCAGACTACTGCGTAAAAGTTTTACGACTTACAAGCCAAAATTTGAAAACACTAAGTCGAAAAGGGGTAAATAATCCCTGACTGAAAATTGAAATAAACTTTACGCATCTACTCATCATAAGGAAGCTACATCCCAAGTTTCAGGTCTGTAGCTAGTACGGTTTAAAAGTTTTACGAGTCACAAGGTTGGTGACGGGATGGGACAGACCGACAAGGATAACGCTAAATGCCCCCTCCACTATCGTGGTGGGGCATAAAAATAATGTCTCTATAACAATAACAAAACTATATATTCAGCCCTGAAATCAGAATAATCCTGAACTGATGCCAGGTCCTCGCTACACCAGAATCACTTGGCCCCTCCCAAAAGCAGTAGGATCAGTAATAATCTTACTACTTTTATAATGGGCAATAACCCAATTCAACTCCCAGGTAACAAAAGAGCCAAAGATAAAAACGTACCTGAGGGCCAAACTAGGCAAATTATGATTCCTATAAGGAGGAGTGAGTGAGTGAATAGGGTTTAACGTCTGCTTTTCTGACATAGAGGTAGAAGCCTCAGGGAGTCTACACGCAGACGGGTCAACGGGGTCGTGTCCCGTATCCACCTGTCCGAGGGGGGTAAATCCCAACTTCAGAACTCAATATTTACAATCAAAATATATATTCAGTCCTAAAATTAGAACAACCTGATCTGGTGCCAGGCCCTCGCCACACCAGCATCATTTATCCCCCCATCCCCTAAAAATAATAGGATTAGCGCTAATCTTACTTTTATATATGGGGCATATCCTGACTCAACTCTCACATACAAGAAAGCCAAAAATGTACATGAGAGCCAAATCCGGTATAGTGGGTTCCGGAAAGTATGAACCCAATCGTTAAGCCAGTTTAGTCGCCTTTTACGACAAGCAATGGCTACTGCAGCACTATTCTCCGCCCCGGTGCCTGCATGGGGCTCCTATAAGGAGGAACCCCTACCTTTAATTTACGCCGTCTCGTTCGCCCGACCACTACCCACTTACTGATAGTGACGCGCGGTGGTATCAGGCTAGTGTCATATACAAATGAGGTATGATATTTGTTAGTTATTTATACTATTTAAATGAGTCACAAAAAATAAAAAATAATACTTAGACAGATTATAAATATATGATCATTGCACATCAAAAATAAATATACAGAGAATAAATAGTAATGTCCGTTAACATATTAAGAAAACACGGTTATCGACCCTGATATCAGTGTGGAAAGGTACGTCTGATATAAAATGTATAATAATGCCAATCAATACGTGCGGTGATGGTGAATGAATTTTTATTTTGCCAGAAAATGTCTCAGATGATGTCTCCGATATAAACAACATTTTGTGCCTAGTGTTTGTTTGTTTGTTTATTAGTGTTTAACGGCCTATCAACAGCTAAGGTCATGTAAGGCCGGGCAAACGGGTTCGATCCCATTGTAACCTGCTGCATTGGGGGGAAAATTCCAAAATCAGAATGGAATATTTACATCGGGAACAAATATATTCAGCCCTGAAATTAGAATAACCTGACCTGGTGACAGGTCCATACCCCACCAAGTCACTTGGCCCCTTCCCCTAAAATAGGATTACGAATATCCTACATAATACTCACATAAGGGGTATAACCAAATTTAACTGTCACATACAAAATGCCAAATACGTATGTGAGGGCCAAACCAGGTCTCCAGTCGGGATTCCGATAAGGATGAACCCCGATCGTTAAATTACCCATCAATTGCTCCCACCTGCCACCCACTTGTGCCTAGTGAGTGTGCATGTACCTTTAAAGCTAGTTGTGCACAGCTGTGATGCGCATAAATGGCCCTACATTTGAAATCATTAAAATATCAAACAAATTATTGCATTCAATCAATATACATTCATATAGACACTGGTATCATATACCACTCGGGAACATAAATGACCCTACATTTGAAATCACTAACCCTTAGACCGCTATCTTATTTCTTTTGTCGTCTGCTGTTTATTTTCCATTTTATCATCAAAAACATGCTTTGACAGCACTTTAGCTTAATTTATAACATGCTTTGACACCACTTCAGAATCATTTCCATTGGAAATGATTCTGAAGTGCTGTCAAAGCATGTTTTATTTTAGAAATAAGGCAAGATATAAAAGCAATAGCAGACGACAATTGTTGTGAGTAGCGGTCTAAGGGTTAACAAATCAAACAATGATTGTATTCAATCAATATACATTCATATAGACACTGGTATCATATACCACTAGGGAACATAAATGACCCTACATTTGAAATCACTAACCCTTAGACCGCTATCTTATTTTTGTTGTCGTCTGCTGTTTATTTTCCATTTTTATCATCAAAAACATGCTTTGACAGCACTTTAGATTAATTTACAACATCCTTTGACAGCACTTCAGAATTCTGAAGTGCTGTCGAAGCATGTTTTTTTTTTAGAAATAAGGCAAGATATAAAAGCAACAGCAGACGACAATTGTTGTGAGTAGCGGTCTAAAGGTTAACAAATCAAACAATGATTGTAGTCAATCAATATACATTCTATATAGACACTGGTATCATATACCACTAGGGAACATAAATGACCCTACATTTGAAATCACTAACAAATCAAACAAATTATTGTATTTTTTTTGTACTTTTTTTTAGCTTATATTTAACGGCGGCACTGGCTCTAGGACCTTGCATGCCGTCTCCCAAGAATGGGAGAAAGAACGGCGGTAGAGATTTTTTTGAGAGAAGCCGGTAATTCGTATTTACAGAGCAACTATGAATTATCGGTATCCATTTACAGCTGGGTGAACTGGAGTAGTGTGGATAAAGTGTCTTGCTGAAGGACATAACGCACGCTGCTAGTCAGGCTCGAATCCACGACCCTTGGATCAGTAGTCCGACACACTAACCATTACGCCACGGCGCTCCACTATTATTGTATTCAATCAATATACATTCATATAGACAACGGTATGATATACCACTAGGGAACATAAATTAACCTACATTTGAAATCACTAACCCTTAGACCACTATCTTATTTTTTTTGTCGCCTGCTGTTTATTTTCCATTTTTATCATCAAAAACATGCTTTGACAGCACTTTAGATTAATTTACAACAAAGCATGTTTTTTTTTAGAAATAAGGCAAGATATAAAAGCAACAGCAGACGACAATTGTTGTGAGTAGCGGTCTAAAGGTTAACAAATCAAACAAATGATTGTATTCAATCAATATACATTCTATATAGACACCGGTATCATATACCACTAGGGAACATAAATGACCCTACATTTGAAATCACTAACCCTTAGACCGCTATCTTATTTTTGTTGTCGTCTGCTGTTTATTTTCCATTTTTATCATCAAAACATGCTTTGACAGCACTTTAGATTAATTTACAACATCCTTTGACAGCACTTCAGAATCATTTCCATTAGAAATGATTCTGAAGTGCTGTCAAAGCATGTTTTTTTTTAGAAATAAGGCAAGATATAAAAGCAACAGCAGACGACAATTGTTGTGAGTAGCGGTCTAAGGGTTAACAAATCAAACAAATGATTGTATTCAATCAATATACATTCTATATAGACACCGGTATCATATACCACTAGGGAACATAAATGGCCCTACATTTGAAATCACTAAGGCCTAAATTAAAATATTGTTTGTTTGTTTGATCTTTACCGCCCGTCTCAGTTTTTTCCCGCCGCCTCCAAAGTTTTTATTCCAATTTCAATTTTTTTTTTTTTTTAATTTTTTTTTTTTTTGCTTTCCGCGGATTCCATTTTCGTCCATTTCGGTTCCTTTTCGCTAATTAGAACCATTTACAAAATGCTCCGAATCATAAAATTTATTTTTTAATCTCAAATAAAATAAAATAATTTACCTACCTACCTACCCAAGCCTGAAATGTTGGGTAGGTAAAGATCAAACAAACAATATTTTAATTTAAGCCTAACCCTTAGACCGCTATCTTATTTTTGTTGTCGTCTGCTGTTTATTTTCCATTTTTATCATCAAAAACATGCTTTGACAGCACTTTAGATTAATTTACAACATCCTTTGACAGCACTTCAGAATCATTTCCATTAGAAATGATTCTGAAGTGCTGTCGAAGCATGTTTTTTTTTAGAAATAAGGCAAGATATAAAAGCAACAGCAGACGACAATTGTTGTGAGTAGCGGTCTAAAGGTTAACAAATCAAACAATGATTGTAGTCAATCAATATACATTCTATATAGACACTGGTATCATATACCACTAGGGAACATAAATGACCCTACATTTGAAATCACTAACAAATCAAACAAATTATTGTATTTTCTTTTTTTTTTTTTTTTTTAGCTTATATTTAACGGCGGCACTGACTCTAGGACCTTGCATGCCGTCTCCCAAGAATGGGAGAAAGAACGGAGGTAGAGATTTTTTTGAGAGAAGCCGGTAATTCGTATTTACAGAGCAACTACGAATTATCGGTATCCATTTACAGCTGGGTGAACTGGAGCAGTGTGGATAAAGTGTCTTGCTGAAGGACACAACGCACGCTGCTAGTCAGGCTCGAATCCACGACCCTTGGATCAGTAGTCCGACACACTAACCATTACGCCACGGCGCTCCACTATTATTGTATTCAATCAATATACATTCATATAGACACCAGTATGATATACCACTAGGGAACATATATGAACCTACATTTGAAATCACTAACCCTTAGACCACTATCTTATTTTTTTTGTCGCCTGCTGTTTATTTTCCATTTTTATCATCAAAAACATGCTTTGACAGCACTTTAGATTAATTTACAACAAAGCATGTTTTTTTTTAGAAATAAGGCAAGATATAAAAGCAATAGCAGACGACAATTGTTGTGAGTAGCGGTCTAAAGGTTAACAAATCAAACAAATGATTGTATTCAATCAATATACATTCTATATAGACACCGGTATCATATACCACTAGGGAACATAAATGACCCTACATTTGAAATCACTAACCCTTAGACCGCTATCTTATTTTTGTTGTCGTCTGCTGTTTATTTTCCATTTTTATCATCAAAAACATGCTTTGACAGCACTTTAGATTAATTTACAACATCCTTTGACAGCACTTCAGAATCATTTCCATTAGAAATGATTCTGAAGTGCTGTCAAAGCATGTTTTTTTTAGAAATAAGGCAAGATATAAAAGCAACAGCAGACGACAATTGTTGTGAGTAGCGGTCTAAGGGTTAACAAATCAAACAAATGATTGTATTCAATCAATATACATTCTATATAGACACCGGTATCATATACCACTAGGGAACATAAATGGCCCTACATTTGAAATCACTAAGGCCTAAATTAAAATATTGTTTGTTTGATCTTTACCGCCCGTCTCAGTTTTTTCCCGCCGCCTCCAAAGTTTTTATTCCAATTTCAATTTTTTTTTTTTTAATTTTTTTTTTTTTTTGCGTTCCGCGGATTCCATTTTCGTCCATTTCGGTTCCTTTTCGCTAATTAGAACCATTTACAAAATGCTCCGAATCATAAAATTTATTTTTTAATCTCAAATAAAATAAATAATTTACCTACCTACCTACCCAAGCCTGAAATGTTGGGTAGTAAAGATCAAACAAACAATATTTTAATTTAAGCCTAACCCTTAGGCCGCTATCTTATTTTTGTGTCGTCCCTGCTGTTTATTTTCCATTTTTTATCATCAAAAACATGCTTTGACAGCACTTTAGATTAATTTACAACATCCTTTCACAGCACTTCAGAATCATTTCCATTAGAAATGATTCTGAAGTGCTGTCGAAGCATGTTTTTTTTTAGAAATAAGGCAAGATATAAAAGCAACAGCAGACGACAATTGTTGTGAGTAGCGGTCTAAAGGTTAACAAATCAAACAATGATTGTAGTCAATCAATATACATTCTATATAGACACTGGTATCATATACCACTAGGGAACATAAATGACCCTACATTTGAAATCATTAACTAATCAAACAAATTATTGTATTATTTTTTTTTTTTTTTTTTTTTTTTTTTTTTTAGCTTATATTTAACGGCGGCACTGGCTCTAGGACCTTGCATGCCATCTCCCAAGAATGGGAGAAAGAACGGAGGTAGAGATTTTTTTGAGAGAAGCCGGTAATTCGTATTTATCGAGCAACTACGAATTATCGGTACCCATTTACAGCTGGGTGAACTGGAGCAGTGTGGATAAAGTGTCTTGCTCAAGAACACAACGCACGCCGCTAGTCAGACTCGAACCCATGACCCTTAGATCAGTAGTCCGACACACTAACCATTACGCCATGGCGCTCCACTATTATTGTATTCAATCAATATACATTCATATAGACACTGGTATGATATACCACTAGGGAACATAAATGAACCTACATTTGAAATCACTAACCCTTAGACCACTATCTTATTTTTTTTGTCGCCTGCTGTTTATTTTCAATTTTTATCATCAAAAACATGCTTTGACAGCACTTTAGATTAATTTACAACAAAGCATGTTTTTTTTTTAGAAATAAGGCAAGATATAAAAGCAACAGCAGACGACAATTGTTGTGAGTAGTTAACAAATCAAACAATGATTGTATTCAATCAATATACATTGTATATAGACACCGGTATGAAAAATCACGATAGGGAACATAAATGACCCTACATTTGAAATCACTAACAAATCAAACAATGATTGCATTCAATCAATATACATTCTATATAGACACCACGTATGATAAACTAGGGAGCTACAGCATGATATACATGTATCACTAGGAACATAAATGGCCCTACATTTGAAATCATTATTTCTCAATAAAAACATGTTTTGACAGCACTTCAGAATCATTTCCAATGGAAATGATTCTGAAGTGCTGTCAAAGCATGTTGTAAATTATTCTAAAGTGCTGTCCAAGCATGTTTTTGATGCTAAAAATGGCAAATAGAACATAAACAGCAGACAAATAAAATTAAGATAGCGGTGTAAGGGTTAATGATGGCGTAAGTGTGTCACATATGTCCGCAAGTACCAAGTTTTTGATGTTATAATAATGACTACTTTGCGTTAGTCATTCAAAATCAATTTTAACATCATTGTAACCGGGTCAACGGGGTCGAATCCCGTATTTCACATTTATGGATGGGGAGAAAATCCCACAATCATAACTGAATATTTACATAAACAAGAATTCCGCCATGGAAGTGGTGTCGCGCCTGCCGAGGCATTTGACCGTAACATGATCATGGGCGTGTGTTAAAGAAAACATCACAAACACCATCAGAGAAGTACATGCTTTAAACACGAAAAAGGTCAAGGTTGAAGAAACTTTTTGACATAAAAAACGGCTAAGCGATTCCACAACCACATGAAGGTCAAAAAGGTCAAGGGCATGTTAATGAGGGCATACCGGTAAGTGTGTTCCAAATGCTCACATGGATCAAGTGCTCAAATATTGAAGCAATTCATGATGAAGTAATAATAATGTTTGATATATGATGATGAAGAAATTTGTACAAACTGTTTGACACAAAAAAAGGCTACGTGTGCATGAGTGTGTTCCAAATGTATCAAGTGTTAAAATATTGAAGCAATCTGTAAAGAAATATTAAAGTTATATCAAGATAAACTTGTACAAATTTTTTGGCATTTCTGGCCGCCAACACGCTTTCTGCTAAAGCAGGCATGACAAAAATTAATATAATCAGCAATGAAATTAGAATAACCCGACCTGGTGCCAGGTCCTCACTACACCAGAATCGCTTAGCCCCACCCCTAAAAGTAATATGGTTAGTACTAATCTTACTACTCTTATAATGGTATAACCGGATTCAACTCTCACATACCAGAAAGCTAAAAATGTACCTGAGGGCCAAACCAGGGATATCATGATTCCAGTAAGGATGAACCGTATCGTTAAATTACCCTTCGATTGTTCCCAACCTGCCGCCCGCATTGAAAGTAAAGAATCCATTCTGTATTTTAAGGGGTAAAAGCTTAACCATCATTACTGATTAGTTGGCTCATCACGATGTAGCTTTCCAAAACTTTCCCTCTCCTCGAAAATATTTCTAGCAGGTTGTACCGGAATCGCTTCCCTGCCACTTTCCTCTCCTATGTCCTGAATATTTGCGTTAATTGGGGAACCAGCCCGGTTTAAATTCTGGTCTGGTTCCACGTTCTCCTCTTGCAGATGTAAAGCAGGTTCCTGAGACTGGGAACCAAACTCATGTGATACCAATGTGTCGGGTGATTCACTCTGGAATGGACTTCTATCTGCCAATGTGTTCTCTGCTTGATTTGTGGTTTCTGGGGATTTAGTCTTTTCAGTCTTATGGACACTATTAAAACTATCTAGGTTAGCAGCAGACGGTTCAATGTCAAACTGATGTGCACGATCCTGTACTAGTTTCTGATAGTCCATGTCTGCATTTGGTGTTGAAAATTCACCAGTGGGATCAGACTCAGCTTTTATACCAACTGTTTCCCTTTCAATATTTATATTCCTACCGTTGCCTTCAACAGAGGCACAAGAAGTCTTGTTGTCATCGGAACTTAAAGAGTTGAGTGAATTCTTTGTTTGTTGTTGTTTGTTTTCATTGAATTCCAGACTCGACTCACGACGACTTTGGTCCTCATGTTCGACTGTACCTTGTATGTTCGGCACTGGCGATGCGTCGATGTTTGTTGCTCGTCCACTAGTTGTCAGCATATTCACCTCAGGTCTGGGTTGAAGAAAAAACAAGCATTTTCCACTTTTATCGTCTTGCTGCCCCAACACCGTGTTTGTAATCTTTGAATCTGAAATATACAGAATACCAGGTTAATGTCTTTTGATGTCAAGTTTATCCAACAAGGCTAGGAAACGTGTACTACAGTTGAACCTCCCCGAACGGCCACCTCTCTACAACAACACCCTCTCTACAACAGCCGCTAATTTATATCCTAAATGGATGATTTCCTCTGTATCTAACCCTTAAGACTGCTGAGCACGAAATTGTCACCTGCTGTTGCTTTGCCTTCTTTCTCAATAAAAAACATGTTTTGACAGCATTTTAGAATCATTTCCATTGGAAATGATTCTAAAATGTTGCCAAAGCATGTTTTTAATGAAAGTTATCAAAGAAAATAAATAAACAGCGGACGACAAAATTTAATTCAGCATTAACCTCCCTACAACAACCACTTCTCTACAACAGCTAGTTTTGCGTCTTCCCATGGGTGGCTGTTGTAGAGAGGTTGCACTGTAGTAGAATTCTGAGGCTCAAAGACGAATTACTACCGTTTCTGAGGCAAGCCTGATAAACTGGATATCAACAGATACTAGGCTGCTTTTCTATTTATAAGGTAACGTTTTATATAAAGCTTGCCGATGGTCAAATAAAATTATAACTTTCCTTGAAAACAACGCAAACTTGTTTAAGTTGTGTACGGTAATTACATTGACGTCATTCAGTAACATCATGTGACGCTGTTCGCTGAAACGTCGTTGTAACCCGGATATTCGTATCCGGTCAATGCTTAAATACGACATTATGTTATCATGATCAGTCGGTACATATTTCCAATTTGGCCGGCTCATCTGGATCTACACCATTTGAAAACATTGGGAAAGCAGTCTGTAGTGGTGAAAGGGTTAAATGCATTTGATAAATTGATATTGTGGCCAGTGTGGTTTCCACCCTTTGATATCAAGTTTATCCGGCAAAGCTAGGAACCACATAGAATTCCGAGGAATTCCTACCATTTTCCAGTGGAGTCTGATTAACTTGATATGAAACGACACCAGGCCGGTATTCTATTTATCAGGTAACATATTAGGTTACAGAATGTGCAAATATAATACAATTGATTAATGGAGTTAATGGCCTGTCAATAGCTAAGGTAATTTTAGGCTGGGTTATCACCACACCAGAGTCACTTAGCCCCAGCTCCTAGAAGTAATAGGATTACTATTAATCCTACTATTTTTAGCTACGTACCAAGTATCATGCCTCCACCTACTACAGTTTAAAAGTTTTACAAGCTACAATGCAAAATTGTGAAATTATATGTCCAAAGGGGAAAGTCAATACTAATAAATGACCCGGGGGTCAAATAAAAACTCAAGATTCACTTTGCACACAATAAGGAAGCTACACACCAAGTTTCATGCCTCTACATGATATGGTTTAAAAGTTTTAAGAGTTACAAGGTGTGTGATGGATGGACGGACAACAAGATGGATGGATGGGCAATGGCAACACGAAATGCCCATTCCACTATCATGGTGGGGCATAAAAAGGGTGAAAGGTCGTATAATTGATAGGAGTCTGTTCTCCTGGCTTTTCTACACGTGATTAGCTACATTATATCATATGTTCTACTTCACATTTTGAGTTCTTTGTCAAATGGCAGAACACACAAAGATGGCCGACTTGGCCACCCCATGTGCCGTATAGGATAATGTAACAAGGCAGTGTTTACATATATGTTATATATATATTCCATCACATTTACGAAGCAATTATCTTTGAATCAAACAATGATCAGGTACATGTGTATAGTTGGTCCTTAAAGTTATAAACCAAAGTCATTTCACTTTCTCAGCATACGGGTATGGAAGGTCCTAGAGTCAATTCCCGCCCTAAAATATAATCACGGAACTGAACTAATTTTCTCAGCAAAAGAAGGACTAACAATAAAAATACAGTTAAGTTTATGCAATTTTGATTCGTTTATTATGGCCAGTTAGTATACATGTATATTTTTTTATTGAAGGAAATGCTGAACATGGTGTTGTTATAGAGATATAAGCAATTTGGTTAATAATTAGCGAATCATTCAGATGATTAGCAACGAAAAAGTAATGTCACCTGACTTGTCACAGGGACATAATAAAAGGTATGAATTTGAATGCAACAAAGTGAGTAACATGAGAAGGCTGTCAGTTTTCCACAGGAAAGGAAGATATTTTCAAAACTTATCAATAATAGCAGTGTTAAAGAATGCAGAATAAAATCAATAATTATTATTTAAACAATAATTCCGCCACGAAAGCGGTGTCGCGCCTGCCGAGGCATTTGACCGTAACATGGTCATGGGCATGTGCTAAAGTAAGCATCACAAAAATCGTTAGCGAAGTGCATGCTTAAAACATGAAAAAGGTCAAGGTTGAAGAAACTTTTTGACAAAAAAATGACTAAGTGTTTCCACAACTATGTGAAGGTCAACAAGGTCTAGGTCATGTTAATGGAGGCATGAGTGTGTTCCAAATGCTCACATGTATTATGTGTCCAAATATTGAAGCAATCCATCAAGTAATTTAAATGTTATACGATGATGAAGAAACTTGTACAAACTTTTTGACACAAAAAATGGCTAAGTGTTTCTGCAAAAATGTGAAGGTACAAAAGGCCAAGGTCATGTTAATGGGGTCATGAGTGTGTTCTGAATGTTAACATATATTAAGTGTCCAAATATTGAAGCAATCCGTCAAGTAATATTAAAATTATACCATGATGACGAAGCTTGCACAAATTTATGATATTTCGGACGACGGAAAAATCGGTGACCATAGTCGCGACTTCTGCTAAAGCAGGCGTGACAATAAACTATAACCTTTCATCTTACTATTAATTAAACACATATTCACCACATCCAGCAGCAATTTAACATTATGTTATTTGATCTCAAAACTGCCTTAGCCATATATATGCAGGTTTACAAAACAAAATCACAGATCTTGGGATTTCAAAATGCCCTGACATTTCCCTGACCTTGAATTTCCCTGATTTTTTCCCCGACACGTGGGAACCTTGGTACAGCGCATGCTGTTTAACCAGGACTGTAGACAATGCTCATTCCGGGGCCAAGCCAACACCTACGTAATGCATGTGTCTCGTGACGTTACTAGAACGCGCCATTACGTCACCAGACCAGTTCACAATGATCTCACTGAAATTTTGAAATTGATGTGGCTGCATCACGCGACGTGTACTGCGGCCCCGGAATATGTATCTGGTAATCAGCTGTTTGAATGGAGCCGATTATCAAAGTACCAACAGTACTGCATAAATGCTCAAATTGCATGATATTTTCGACGGAAATGTGCAGCATTGGGTAAACGTTTGCCATGGCACTCGGGAACTGTATGAACCCGCGGCCTATGGCCTTGGGGTTCAAACAGCTCCCACGTGCCACAGCAAATGTTTATCCACGGCTGCACATTGTACGGCACCATGTATTTGTTTTGTTTGTTTGTTAATTGGTCTTTAACGGTCTATCAACAAACAGCTAAGGTCATGTAAGGCCGGCAAAGTTTTAAACTGATGCATTGGGGGGAAACTCCCAAAATCAGAACGGAATATTTACATCGAGAAACAAGAAATGCGTCTGTCGAACGCGGATGCCACCTGCAGCATATTTGAGAAACTGTGACAAAGTGGTTAACCGAAAAGTGTGACGGACGGACGGATGGACAGACGGACGGACGGACGGACGTTCTTACAGTACTATACTTATGTGGCTTATCACATGTTAAATATTAGCCACATAAAACGATTTTTAGCCACATAAAAGGATTTTTTAGGTGGCTAATTGTAACCAACCCTATCCTTTACCAAGTCCATAACCCTGTGGGGCTAGCCACATAAGTACCCTAATGTGTGCCCGGACAGACGGACGGATGGACAGACAGACGGACAGACGGACGGTCCAAACACTATATGCCACCGGTTTCTTCGAAACCCGGTGGCATAAAAATACATTCAGCACTGAAATTAGAATAACCTGACCTGATGCCAAGTCCATACCACACCAAGTCACTTGGCCCCTTCCCCTAAAATAGGATTATGAATTATCGGAATACTCACATAAGGGGTATAACCAGATTCAACTGTCACAATTGTCAACTGTTAAATTACCTATCACATGCTCCCACCTGCCACCCAAACCATGTATTTGTACTTGTGACTGTTTGTTTGTTTGTTTGTTTGTTAGGCTTTAACGGCCTATCAACAGCTAAGGTCATTTAAGGCCGGGTCAATGGGTTTAGTACTAATCCCATATATTACCTGTACAAGTACATGTACATGTTCAAGTACAAATGGGGGGAAAATCCCCAAATCAGAACTGAATATTTACAATGAACAAGAGGGCCATGATGGCCCTAATTCGCTCACCTGACTCCATGAACACCAGAGGAGAATGTGACATTGAGTTCATATGTGTTTTAAAAAAATTGCGCTATTTTTAGATGGCGGTCATCTTGGATTAAGCGATGACTCATTTTACCAAATCTGAAAATGCTTCACCCAAGGATCTTAACTTACTATGAGGTTTGGCCAGCATTGGCCATGTGGTTTCTGAGAAAAAGAAGTTTCTGAGAAAAATCTCGAATAAATGGACCTTTTGGCGGCCATCATGGATGACATAATCATCCGATTCCGACAAATATTGCACCAGAGTAATCGCCTCATCGATACCTTCAATTTGATATATGACATGAGCATATTCGGTCAAAAATATAATTTGACCCCACGGGCCACGCCCATTTTTTGACCCCGGGGTCACCATTGAAAGAGCATTCTACATCGATCATTCCTACCATGTTTCGTCGAAATCTGGCTGGCGGTTCATGAGAAGAAGATTTTTTAAGAATTTGTGCTATTTTTAGACGATGGCCATCTTGGATTAGCAACGACCTCCGTTTTAACAAATCTGAAAAGGCTCCAACCATGGACCATAACTGTAAAGTTTGGCCACCATGGGCCAAGTGGTTCGTATGAAGAAGAATCTCTAATAAAAGAACGACCTTTTGACCTTTCGGTGGCCATCTTGGATGACATAACCATCCAATTTCGACAATAAATGCACCAGTGATCGCCTCGTTGATACCTTCGATTTGATATATAACATGACCATATTTGGTCAAAATAAAATTTGACCACAATTTGACCCCACAGGCCACGCCCATTTTTAACCCCGGGGTCACCATTTTAACAACTTTGAAAGAGCATTGTACATCGATCATTCCTACCAAGTTTTGTCGAAATCCAGCTAGCGGTTCATGAGAAGATTTTTTAAGAAATTATGCTATTTTTAGACGGCAGCCATCTTGGATTAACGATGACCTCCATTTTAACAAATCTGAAAAGGCTTCACCCATGGACCATAGCTTTTATGTTTGGCTACCATGGGCCAAGCGGTTCATGTGAAGAAGAATTTTGAAATCTCTAATAAAAGAACGATCTTTTGACATTTCGGCGGCCATCTTGGATGACATAACCATCCGATTCCGCCAAAAAATGCACCAGAGTGATCGTCTTGTTGATACCTTCGATTTGATACATGACATGACCATATTCGGTCAAAAATAAAATTTGACCTCAATTTGACCCCACGGGCCATGCCCATTTTTGACCCCGGGGTCACCATTTTAACAACTTTGAAAGAGCATTGTACATCGATCATTCCTACCAAGTTTTGTCTAAATCCGTTTGGCAGTTCTTGAAAAGAAGAATTTTGAAGAATTTGTGCTATTTTTAGACGGCGGCTATCTTGGATTATGTAATGACGTCATTTTAACAATTTTGTAATCCCCCTACCTAAGGACCATGACCATGAAGTTTGGTGACTATATGCCCAATGGTTACCGAGGAGAAGACATTTGAAAATGTTCACGGACGACGACGGACGACGACGGACGATGACGACAGACACATTGCGGTAACAATAGCTCACATGAGCTTCGCTCAGGTGAGCTAAAAAAGGTCACGACAAAGGCACGACAAAAATGCAGTATAATAACAAGAACTGTAGGAGAACAGCATAGCTCGACTACGAGGGTTGTCGATGTACACATAGCTTGACAAACATGGTGGCCGCGGCCTGCATAAAAACCTTAACCAAGGTTAACTAAAAACCTTAACCAAGGGAAATTAAGTAAGTAATTGAAGGTTAAATGTAGGTCAATGTCAGATATAGGTCAGGGATTATTGATGTACATGTACATCACTAGGAGATGAAATTTTCCAAGTATGGTTGCTGTAGGCCCAGGAGTATTCCATATACAAGCTTGACTAAAAACCTTAACCAAGGGGAAATAACTAAGTAATCCAAGGGTAAAAGTAGGTAAAGGTCAAATATAGGTCAGGGATTATTGATGTACATCAGTAGGAGATGAAGTTGTCCAAGTATGGTTGCTATAGGCCGAATAGTATTCCATATACAAGCTTGACTATAAACCATAACTAAGTTTGAGTACAAACCTTAACCAAGGGGAAATAACTAAGTAATTCAAGGTTAAATGTAGGTGACGGTAAAATATAGGTCAGGGGTTATTGATGTACATCCCTATGAGAAAAAGTTATCTAAGTATGGTGTCTGTATGCACAATAGTATTCCATCTACAAGCTTTACTAAAAACCTTAACCAAGATTGACTAAAAACCTTAACCAAGGGGAATTAAGTAATTCAAGAGGAAATGAAGGTAAACGTCAAATATAGATCAGGGGTTACTGATGTACATCCCTATGAGAAAAGCCTTTTTTAAGGTTGTCCAAGTAATGTGTCTGTATGCACAATAGTATTCCATGTAGAAGCTTGACTAAAAACCTTAACCAAGGGGAATTAACTAAGTAATTCAAGGTTAAATGTAGGTCAAGGTCAAATATAGGTCAGGGTTTGTTGATGTACATCACTAGGAGATGAAGTTGTGGAAGTATGGTGGGTGTAGGGCCAGTAGTATTCCATATACAAGCTTGACTAAAAACCTTAACCAAGGCGTGATGGTGACGCCGACGCCGGGATGACTACATAAGCTCTAATTATTCTTTGAATAGTCGAGCTGAAAATGAATAAATTTATCCTTAAATTGAAAATTTCTCCCTCAAAGTGTACTTAGCAAGATAAGTATACTTTGCAATTTTGGCGAAAGCTGTCCAAGACTAAATTCAAGAGTAAACTGTAGTAATGTTTTATAGCAAATTTGACTCCGGTGCTACAAGTTCCACGAGTCAAATTCAAATGTCAAGGGTCAAAATGCCCCAAAGGGTCAGTTTTCAAAACGAGAGGGCCATGATGGCCCTACTTCGCTTACCTCCATAAACACAAATTTGACCCCAATTTGACCCTATGGGCCACGCCCATTTTTGACCCCGGGGTCACCATTTTAACAACTTTGAAAGAGCATTGTACATCGATCATTCTTACCAAGTTTCGTCTAAATCCTGCTGGCAGTTCATGAGAAAAATATTTTTTAAGAATTTGTGCTATTTTTAGACGGCGTCCATGTTGGATTTCAGGGCAACTTAATTTCAACAAATTTGGAAAGGCTTCACCTAAGGAACATACAGGTAGAGTTTGCTAACAATTGGGCAATCGATTCATGAGACGACGATGTTTAAAATATCTCATAAAAGGATGACCTTTTGACCTTTCGTCTGCCATCTTGGATGACATAATCATACGATTCCGACAAATATTGCACCAGAGCAATCGCCTTATCGATACCTTCAATTTGATATATGACATGAGCATATTTGGTAAAAAATAATATTTGACCCCAATATGACCACACGGGCCATGCCACTTTAACACTTTGAAAGAGCATTCTACATCGGCTGAAAATGATCGAAAGTTTTTTTTAAGAATTTGTGCTATTTTTAGACGGCGGCCATCTTGGATTAGCGACAACCTCTGTTTTAACAAATATGAAAATGCTTCACCCATGGACCATAACTGTCAAGTTTGGCCACCATGGGCCAAGCGGTTCGTGTGAAGAAGAATTTTGAAATCTCTAATAAAAGAACAACCTTTTGACCTTTCCGTGGCCATCTTGGATGACATGACCATCCAATTTCGACAAAAAATGTACCAGAGCGATCGCCTCTTTGATACCTACGATTTGATATAGACATGACCATATTCGGTCAAAATTTGACCCCACGGGCCACGCCCATTTTTGACCCCGGGGTCACCATTTTAACAACTTTGAAAGAGCATTGTGCATCGATCATTCCTACCAAGTTTCGTCGAAATCCAGCTAACGGTTCATGAGAAGAAGATTTTTTAAGAATGTATGCTATTTTTAGACGGCGGCCATCTAGGATTAGCGATGACCTCCATTTTAACAAATCTGAAAAGGCTTCACCCATGGACCATAAGTTTTAAGTTTGGCGGTTCATGTGAAGAAGAAATTTGAAATCTCTAATAAAAGAACAACTTTTTGACCTTTTGGCGGCCATCTTGGATGACATAACCATCTGATTTCGACAAAAAAATGCACCAGAGTGATCACCTCGTTGATACCTTCGATTTGATATAAGACATAACCATATTCGGCAAAAATAAAATTTGTCCCCAATTTGACCCCACGGGCCACACCCATTTTTGACCACGGGGTCACCATTTTAACAACTTTGAAAGAGCATTGTACATCGATCATTCCTACCAAGTTTTGTTGAAATCCAGTTGGCGGTTCCTGAGAAGATTTTTGAAGAATTTGTGCTATTTTTAGATGGCGACCATCTTCGATTACGTAATGACGTCATTTTAACAATTTTGTAATCCCCCTACCTAAGGACCATGACCATGAATTTTGGTGACTATAGGCCCAATGGTTACCGAGGAGAAGACGTTGAAAATGTTCATGGACGGACGACGGACGGACGGACGGACGGACGGACGTCCGTCGGACGGACGGACGGACGGACTGGATAACCATAACCTTTTCCTTTGTTCATCCCTATTGTTCTGTAGCCACATAAACCCATTTTTAGCCACATAAAATCACGGAACAATAGAATATTACATAACCTATTGTTCTCCTAGCCACGTATGGATCTATTTGTAAGCTCGGACGGACGGACGGACGGACGGACGGACGGACACATTGCGGTAACAATAGCTCACGTGAGCTTCGCTCAGGTGAGCTAAAACTAGAAAATGTGTTCATACAACACGGATGCCCCACATATCACTTTGATAATAAATGAGGCCAAATTCCAAGTCAAATTTTTTTTTTACCTGAGCGTTAAGTTTTTGAAGCACCAAGTATGTGACCTTGACCCTGGGCTTGGAGCAGGAGAAATGTGGATTTGGCACAGGGCGGTAGAGGACCATTATAGCAATGCGTATATGAAGTATGAAGCTGATCCGTGGAAGGGAACAGAAATTATAAGATATTTAGCCGAGCGTTAAAGTTTTTGAAGAACCAAGTATGTGACCTTGACCCTGGGCTTGGAGCAGGAGAAACGTGGATTTGGCACAGGGCAGTAGAGGACCATTACAGCAATGCATATATGAAGTATGAAGATGATCCGTGAAAGACAACAGAAATTATAAGATATTTACCCGAGCGTTAAAGTTTTTGAAGCAGTAAGTATGTGACCTTGACTCTGGGCTTGGCGGGGGCAGGACGAACGTGGATTTGGCACAGGACAGTAGAGGACCATCAGAGCAATGCGTATATGAAATATGAAGCTGAGATCCGACGTGAAAGCAAACAGAAAGTATAAGATATTTACCCGAGCGTTAAAGTTTTTGAAGCACCAAGTATGTGACCTTGACCCTGGGCTCGGCGGGGACAGGGCGAACGTGGATTTGGCACAGGGCGGTAGAGGACCATTAGAGCAATGTGTATATGAAATATGAAGCAGATCGGTCAAAGGATGAAGAAATTCTGAGACATTTACCCGAGCGTTAAAGTTTTGTGACGGACGGACGGACGGACGGGACAGACGGACAAGGGTAACACTAAATGCCCCCTCCACTATCGTGGTGGGGCATAAAAATCCTCATACGAAACACGCCATTTTGGACAAGTGATTTTGTACATTAGAACATGTGCGATTTTTCATGCAAAATATTTACAAAATTTACGATTAAATTCCGCGTTTGCTGTGAAAATTTTGTCATATTTCAACATCATTTATAGAAAATATCACAGTTTCTGTAAATACATTTCATGAAAAATCGCGCATGTTCTTAGGTACAAAATGACACGGCGTGTCTCATATGATTAATGAACTGGTTAGGATCAAGTTTATGTCAGCTATTTAAGGGTGAAAGGATTAATCACCAACTCGGCAAGGTGAAAGTAGACTAACATGCCATGTCTCTATATCATGTTTAACTTCTATTTTTCATTATCTGACTTTTATCATTTATTATTTACTTTGCTATAGGTAACGGTAGTAAAGCCATAGTGCTATGTCTAGGTGAAAGGTCAAGGTTACCTGGTGGACTGGATGTCGACTGTGGCTTCACTGCATCTTCCGAAATACTCAAGGTCAGGAAGGAGTCATTGTTGTCGTCCAAACATTCAAGGCTGCGGTCCAGATTGTTTTGCAAGGGACTCGACTGCCTTACCACTATAACTGTATAAAGTTGAACATGTTATTTAACAGTTAAAATGTTGAATTATATTCTGTCAGCTGTTATTTTATGTTTTGCCCATTTTTCTTGAGAAAAAAAACAATGATTTTGACATCACATGAGAATAGAGACAATGCTCATGTAGTGCAAAAATATGTCATTTTCTTAAAAAATGTGAAATAACAAAATGTGTTCATAGAACATGGATGCCCCACATAACGCTTTCATAGTAAACTAGGCAAAGTTCCAAGTCCATGGCACAGTGTCGAAGCACAAATAGAAATTCACTTTGTGCATCTTCACACCATAAAGAAGCTACATACCAAGCATCAAGCCTCCAGCCAATTTGGTTTAGAAGTTTTACAAGTTACCAGGCAAAATTCTAAGTTGAAAAGGGGGAGATGATCCATGACCCGGGGGTCAAATAAAAAATCGAAATAAACTATGCACATCCACTCATCATAAGGAAGCTCCATACCAAGTTTCAGGACAGTAGCTAGCACGGTTTACAAGTTTTACAAGTTACAAGGCAACATTGGGAAATTCGAAAAGGGGGAGATAATCCATGACTCGGGGGTTGAATAAAAATCAACATAAACTGTGCACATCTACTCATCATAAGGAAGCTGCATACCAAGTTTCAGGTCTGTAGCTAGTATGGTTGAAAAGTTTTACGAGTTACAAGGTTGGTGACGGACGGATGGAAGGATGGACGGAAGGGAAGGACGGACGGACGGGACAGAAGGACATGGCGCGTTATTATTATACCCACTTTTTTGTTATACCCACTTTTTTGTAAAAAAAAACAAAAAAAAAAACGGGTATATTGTTTTCGTCACGGGTGTCCGTCCGTCCGTATGTCCGTACGTCCGTACGTCCGTCCGTACGTCCGTCACGTTTCTTGTAACTCGAAAAACTTTTTCACCTTCATACCTACACGCCTGATATTGGTATGTAGCTTCGTTATCATGTTCAATATGCGCAAAGTGAATTTGGATTTTTGATCCGACCCTCCATCATGGATTATCTCCCCCTTTCGGACTCAGAATTTCCCATTTTTTCCTCGTAACTCGAAAAACTTTTTCACCTTCATACCTACGCGCCTGATATTTGGTATGTAGCTTCGTTATCATGTTCAGATGCGCAAAGTGAATTTAGATTTTTGATCCGACCCTCCATCATGGATTATCTCCCCCTTTCGGACTCACAATTTCCCATTTTTTCCTCGTAACTCGAAAAACTTTTTCACCTTCATACCTACGCGCCTGATATTTGGTATGTAGCTTCGTTATCATGTGCAGATGCGCAAAGTGAATTTGGATTTTTTATCCGACCCTCCATCATGGATTATCTCCCCCTTTCGGACTCACAATTTCCCATTTTTTCCTTGTAACTCGAAAAACTTTTTCACCTTCATACCTACGCGCCTCATATTTGCTATGTAGCTTCGTTATCATGTGCAGATGCGCAAAGTGAATTCGGTTTTTGATCCGACCCTCCATCATGGTTTATTATCTCCCCCTTTCGGGGGACTCAGAATTCCCATTTTTTCCTTTGTAACTCGAAAAACTTTTTCACCTTCATACCTACGCTCCTGATATTTGGTATGTAGCTTCGTTATCATGTGCAGATGCGCAAAGTGAATTTGGATTTTTGATCCGACCTCCATCCATGGATTATCTCCCCCTTTAGGACTCACAATTTCCCACCATTTTTTCCTTGTAACTCGAAAAACTTTTTCACCTTAAACATTTCACCAATACGCGCCTGATATTTGGTATGTAGCTTCGTTATCATGTGCAGATGCGCAAAGTGAATTCGGATTTTGGATCCGACCCTCCTCATGGATTATCCCCCTCCCCCTTTCCCCTTTCGGACTCACTAATTTCCCATTTTTTCCTTGTAACTCGAAAAACTTTTTCACCTTCAATACCTACGCGCCTGATATTTGGTATGTAGCTTCGTTTATCATGTGCAAGATGGCAAAAAAGTGAATTCGGATTTTTGATCCGACCCTCCATCATGGATTTATCTCCCCCTTTCGGACTCAGAATTTCCCTATTTTTCATTGTAAGTCGAAAAAACTTTCTCACCTTAATACCTACATTTCTGATATTTGACATGGTCTTTGAGTTCAGCTGTTATTATACCCACTTTTTTGTAAAAAAAAACGGGTATTATTGTTTTCGTCACGGGTGTCCAGTCCGTCCGTACCGTACGTCCGTCCGTCGTCCGTCCGTCCGTCCGTCCGTCCGTACGGTCCGTACGTCCGTCCGTCACGTTTCTTGTAACTCGAAAAAAAAATTCACCTTCATACCTACGCGCCTGATATTTGGTATGTAGCTTCGTTATCAATGTTCAGATGCGCAAAGTGAATTTGGATTTTTGATCCGACCCTCCATCATGGATTATCTCCCCCTTTCGGACGTCAGAATTTCCCATTTTTCCTCGTAAAACTCGAAAAACTTTTTCACCTTCATACCTACGCGCCTGATATTTGGTATGTAGCTTCGTTATCATGTTCAGATGCGCAAAGTGAATTTGATTTTTGATCCGACCCTCCATCATGGATTATCTCCCCCTTTCGGACTCACAATTTCCCATTTTTTCCTCGTAACTCGAAAAACTTTTCACCTTCATACCTACGCGCCTGATATTTGGTATGTAGCTTCGTTATCATGTGCAGATGCGCAAAGTGAATTTGGATTTTTTGATCCGACCCTCCATCATGGATTATCTCCCCTTTCGGACTCACAATTTCCCATTTTTTTCCTTGTAACTCGAAAACTTTTTTCACCTTCATACCTCGCCTGATATTTGGTATGTAGCTTCGTTATCATGTTCAGATGCGCAAAGTGAATTTTGGATTTTTGATCCGACCCTCCATCATGATTATCTCCCCCTTTCGGACTCAGAATTT
The DNA here is from genome assembly GCA_029237695.1 of Conchocele bisecta. Classification (NCBI taxonomy): domain Eukaryota; kingdom Metazoa; phylum Mollusca; class Bivalvia; order Lucinida; family Thyasiridae; genus Conchocele; species Conchocele bisecta. The sequence continues at coordinate 46,119,183 of CM055281.1, forward strand.
CCCATTTTTTCCTCGTAACTCGAAAAACTTTTTCACCTTCATACCTACGCGCTGATATTTGGTTATGTAGCTTCGTTATCATGTTCAGATGCGCAAAGTGAATTTGGATTTTTGATCCGACCCTCCATCATGGATTATCTCCCCCTTTCGGACTCACAATTTCCCATTTTTTCCTTGTAACTCGAAAAACTTTTTCACCTTCATACCTACGCGCCTGATATTTGGTATGTAGCTTCGTTATCATGTGCAGATGCGCAAAGTGAATTCGGATTTTTGATCCGACCCTCCATCATGGATTATCTCCCCCTTTCGGACTCAGAATTTCCCTATTTTTCATTGTAAGTCGAAAAACTTTCTCACCTTAATACCTACATTTCTGATATTTGACATGGTCTTTGAGTTCAGCTGTTATTATTATTATACCCACTTTTTTGTAAAAAAAAACGGGTATATTGTTTTCGTCACGGGTGTCCGTCCGTCCGTACGTCCGTACGTCCGAACGTCCGTACGTCCGTACGTCCGTCCGTACGTCCGTCACGTTTCTTGTAACTCGAAAAACTTTTTCACCTTCATACCTACGCGCCTGATATTTGGTATGTAGCTTCGTTATCATGTTCAGATGCGCAAAGTGAATTTGGATTTTTGATCCGACCCTCCATCATGGATTATCTCCCCCTTTCGGACTCAGAATTTCCCATTTTTTCCTCGTAACTCGACTTTTTCACCTTCATACCTACGCGCCTGATATTTGGTATGTAGCTTCGTTATCATGTGCAGATGCGCAAAGTGAATTTGGATTTTTGATCCGACCCTCCATCATGGATTATCTCTCTTTCGGACTCACAATTTCCCATTTTTTCCTTGTAACTCGAAAAACTTTTTCACCTTCATACCTACGCGCCTCATATTTGCTATGTAGCTTCGTTATCATGTGCAGATGCGCAAAGTGAATTTGGATTTTTGATCCGACCCTCCATCATGGATTATCTCCCCCTTTCGGACTCACAATTTCCCATTTTTTCTTCCTTGTAACTCGAAAAAACTTTTTCACCTTCATACCTACGCGCCTCATATTTGCTATGTAGCTTCGTTATCATGTGCAGATGCGCAAAGTGAATTCGGATTTTGGATCCGACCCTCCATCATGGATTATCTCCCCCTTTCGGACTCACAATTTCCCATTTTTCCTTGTAACTCGAAAAACTTTTTCACCTTCATACCTACGCTCCTGATATTTGGTATGTAGCTTCGTTATCATGTGCAGATGCGCAAAGTGAATTCGGATTTTTGATCCGACCCTCCATCATGGATTATCTCCCCCTTTCGGACTCACAATTTCCCATTTTTTCCTTGTAACTCGAAAAACTTTTTCACCTTCATACCTACGCGCCTGATATTTGGTATGTAGCTTCGTTATCATGTGCAGATGCGCAAAGTGAATTCGGATTTTTGATCCGACCCTCCATCATGGATTATCTCCCCCTTTCGGACTCAGAAAAGATCTTGAAAATTCAAGAAAAGAACTTGAAAATTCAAGAAAACATCTTGAAATATTGAATTTTGAAGTTCTTTTTTGAATTTTAAAGATCTTTTCTTGAATTTTGAAGAAAAGATCTTGAAAATTCAAGAAAAGATCTTGAAAATTCAAAAAAGAACTTGAAAATTCAATATTTCAAGATGTTTTCTTGAATTTTCTAAGTTCTTTTCTTGAATTTTCAAGATCTTTTCTTGAAAATTCAAGAAAAGATCTTGAAAATTCAAGAAAAGAACTTGAAAATTCAAGAAAACAGCTTGAATAAAAGGAAATTAAAAAAAAGAGAAGTTGCCCTAATGGGCTTCCGTAGGTCCGAATCCCACAACTGACAATTCTATTTTTATACCCACTTTTCTAACAAGAATGGATAATTGTTACTGTTTTTCGTCACAGGTGTTCGTACGTCTGTTCGTTCGTCCATCCGAGCTTACAAATGGATACATATGTGGCTAGGAGAACAATAGGTTATGTAATATTCTATTGTTCCGTGATTTTATGTGGCTAAAAATGGGTTTATGTGGCTACAGAACAATAGGGATGAACAAAGGAAAAGGTTAGGTTAGTCACATAAGTATCCATTTGTAGGAACGTCCATGTCCGTCCGTACGTCCATCATGTTTATTGTAAGAAGCACAAAAGTTAGTAAACCTTAATAGCTTGATATTTGGTATGTGGCTTCCTTATGGGTTATGAAGTAACATCTGATATGTAAAATTGTACATGCACAGGGATTACGCAGGCGATCGCCATTTTCGCAATTGGCGATAAAAATAAACAATTGGCGATAAAAAATGTTTTTTTTTTAAATTTTTTGAAGTGGCGATTTTTTTATTTTCCCCAGCGGAATCCCTGCATGCAGGTACATATACAAATTAATTTCAGCAGCACTGTCTTATGACAATAACAAACGCGACCTATGACGAAAATTGATCTTTAAAAATAGCTGTTGTTTACAATAATATTTACAACAACAACGGCCAGTGTCAACGCAAAGAACTGACCTATAACTATTGTGATAAATGTAAGTGACCGGGTCTTATGATTTGTTAATGTGTCAGCAGAGCTCCAGATAAGCTGCATATTTGCTTAAATACCCAATTAAAATTGGCAAAAACTCAATTATAATCAGAAGTAGTGAGTATCAAAAAGCGATAAAATATTTTGCTGCCAAACCAAGTTTTTGATGAGAAAAATGAAAAAATAAAAGACGACGACAGCAGACGACACAAGTTAATTCAGAAGAGAGATAGAAGAGTGTAATATTAACCCTTAGAATGCAGGAACCGAAAATAGGCATCTGCAGATAATTCATATTTTGTCTTTTCTCTCAGTAAAAACATGGTTTGGCAGCATTTTAGAATCATTTCCATTGGAAATGATTCTAAAGTGCTGCCAAACCAAGTTTTTGATGCGAAAAATGGAAAAATAAAAAATGTTCAGCAGACGACACAAATTAATTCAGCATTGTAAGGGGTAAAGGAAGGAGACATGCCATGCAAAATATTTCTATTACACATTTGTTCTGAAACTTTTGTTAATGTTCAACGTCATTTACAAAAGTATCGTAAATTTTGCATTTTTTTCATGAAATGTTTTATGTTTATTTGTGTTTAACGGCCTATCAACAGCTAAGGTCATTTAAAGGTACATGCCCACTCAGTAGGCACAACTGGTTTTTTATAGGAATTAAATAAGTGTATAATTGTGTCAATATTCCACCAGTTCTAAAAATTACTTACGCTCTACAGATATAATCATTTATAGTCTGTTTCACGAAAGCTGCCCAAATTTTACGGCCATATAAACAATGCAAAAACAATAATTTTTTCGATAATATTAAATTAAAGCAAAATTTAAGAATGAGCCGAAACCTAGCTAGATAGCTTGGAAATGATCTAACTAAGAAAACAAAAGATAAATTTTAAAAATCGGTCCAGTATTTCTAAAATTCAAAAATATTTCCCCATGTTAAATCCCCATAGACATCTTCACTCCGTGAAGATGAAGTGTCTATGGGAATTTAACATGGGGAAATTTTGTTTTCGCAATAAAATCAATATTTGACCAAATTTCACGAAATAAAAAGAAGGCTCATTCTTAAATTTTCCTTTAATTTAATATTATCGAAAATAATATTGTTTTTGAATTGTCTTTCGTGAAACAGACTATAGTAATATTTATTTTACCAATAGTGACGTGCGGTGGTATCAGGCTATTTTCATATGCAAATGAGGCATGCTATTTTTTAATTATTTATACTAATTAGATGTGTCACCTGAAAAATTAATATTTTCGACAAATTATAAAGTAGATCATTGCACATCATAAAATAAATACACACAATAAATAGTAATGTCCATTATCATTTTAAGGAAGCACGGTTATCGCCCCTGATATCTGTGTGGAAATTTATGTCGGATATAAAATGTATTATAATGCCAATCAATACGTGGGGTAATGGTGAATGAATGTTTATTTTGCCCGAAAATGTCTCATATGATGTCTCTAATGTAAAGAACATTTTGTGCCTACTCAGTGGGCATGTACCTTTAAGGCCAGGCCAACGGGTTTGATCCCATTCCCAAAATCAGAATGGAACATTTACATCAAAATAATATATATTCAGCCCTGGTCAGGATTCCGATAGGAATGAATCCCGATCGTTAAATTACCCATCGCATGCTCCCACCTGACACCCACTTTTCACGAGGTATTGCACATCTTTTGAGGTACAAAATCGCATGGCAAGACTCGAATTACCTTGTCCAGAATTCGTCTTCAGAACCTCCAAAGCGTCAAACATGCCGACAGCCTGAAAGAATCTGGCTAAGTCAGCTATTGTATACCCCCGTTGATCCATCAAGTCTAGGAGTGCTTCACCTGGGTTTTCTTCACCTTCTGCAAACAATGGTATTTATCCCGTCAACACAGTGCGTATGTACCGTGAAACACGGTGCCGAGAAACATTTTTGATATCCTGTCAATACGATCTAATCACTGCATATGAATATGTGCGGTGGCTGGGGTTATATTTTTGCATTTTACAGCCATTTGTAGGTGTTGACGGGATAAATAGAATAGGAGATTAGTGCCGTGAATGGCAAAAAATATCTGGCGAGGCACGGAAACGGGATGTGCTCGGCAGAGCCTCGCCCATCCCGTTTCCTGAGCCTTGCCAGATATTTTTACCCATTCACGGCACTAACCTACTATTCTCTATATATGTGGCTGCCACTGGAGAAATGGTGGCCAGTGTAGCTCCTGATCAAATAGCACATTCCCGTATGCTGTTAACAATCTACATTCCTTGTTAGAAGCAGGATGGGTGCTTCATTGATGGAATGGCGAATGGTGTAGATCCGGATCAGACTGTGCGACTGTGCGGATTCACAGGCTGATCTGTGTCAACACTGGTCACAAAACCCATAAGCCCCATTTCTCCAGTCACAGCCACATAGCAAAGATCTTACATGAGGGATGATTTAACATATTTATTAAACAAGTTTGCTGGCTTCTTAAGAAACGAGGCTACGCTGAATTTCTTATGAAACTGTTGAGGCATAGCCATAAATAAGGGGGGACGACTCCCAAGGTGCATGATCACGTGGTTACAACAACGTCACCCACTCCAAAGTAAGTATTACAGCTGAATCTCGTTATCTCCATATCGTTTATCTCAATATACCTGCTTATCTCGATTTACGTCCCAGGTCCCAGCAGAATTCCCTATTTAGATCATATATTTTACTCCTGATAACTCGATATCGGATATGTCGATATATCGGTTTAGTCGAAGTGGAAATCGAGCCCTGATAGTATGTTTCCTTCACATTTGTATTCTGATATGTAGATGCGAAAATTAAGCGCCCGGCGCCGCCAAGTCTGAATCAGCGCGATTATCTCAGGTAAGTTTTCACACGTCTATAGAAACCAAAGACACCGCCGCTGCTAAAATGTGTTTAAAGTTGCATGACCAGTTAAAGCAGTTCAATTAAAACCATAATTAATCAATTAAACTTAATATGATATCAAATCTTTTTTAACAGAAAAATGAATTAAACGGTGTAGCAATAAGTAAATCATGTTAATTACGAAAACAGCTTAGAATATACTCAAGCCGCGATTTATGAAAACAACGGGAATAAAGTAAAGAGTCATTTCTGAAGCGATTTTGTTCAGATTTTTTTTTGAGAAATTTGGCGAATTGTTATCTCGAAGTTCGGATATGTCGATATATTTTCATCAGTCCATTCGACTTCGAGATAACGAGAATGACTTGTATTTAATATTTTCCTTAATATGAAACGGATTTTGATGAAATATAGCGCAGCAAACGCGTCTTCATGAGCTTCATTTGGTGGTCCCGGGAGTTCTGCACAGACTTATGTCGTTTTTGCAAAGAATCAATTTCCGTGTCAGTAGACAGAAGTTTGGGCAAAAAGACAAAGACCACCAAATGCAGCTTAACAAGACGCGTTTGATGCGCCATATTTCATCAAAATCCGTTACGTAATAAGGACAATATAAAATAATACATACTTTGAATCAGATGGATTCTGCAAGTTTCAGTACTTTTTGTTGTTATTAGTACCAAGTTATTGAACAAGAGTAGTCAGAAGGCAACGACGCTCGCCTGTTGCCACTCTAAATTCAAAGGTGGCACTAACTTTACCATTGACATTTCCACCCATTACACAAGACAGAGCTCCTGATATGTTTTGTATCTAAAGAGTATTATACCCCCAGATTTCAAATTCAATGCGTATTTTACTTTTATAAATGTATTACTGATTGTCTTCCTTATTTATAAAGAACAAATGATAACAAATAAAACAAATATAACTAAAAAATGTGTTCATAGAACACGGATGCCCCACATGTCGCTTTGATAATAAATGAGGCCAAATTGCAAGTGAATTTTATTTTTTACCCGAGCGTTAAAGTTTTGTGGGACGGGACGGGACCAACGTATGTGACCTTGACCCTGGGCTTGGAGCAGGAGAAACGTGGATTTGGCACAGGGCAGTAGAGGACCATTACAGCAATGCATATATGAAGTATGAAGATGATCCGTGAAAGACAACAGAAATTATAAGATATTTACCCGAGCGTTAAAGTTTTTGAAGCACTAAGTATGTGACCTTGACTCTGGGCTTGGCGGGGGCAGGACGAACGTGGATTTGGCACAGGACAGTAGAGGACCATCAGAGCAATGCGTATATGAAATATGAAGCTGATCCGTGAAAGCAAACAGAAGTTATAAGATATTTACCCGAACGTTAAAGTTTTTGAAGCACCAAGTATGTGACCTTGACCCTAGGCTCGGCGGGGACAGGGCGAACGTGGATTTGGCACAGGGCGGTAGAGGACCATTAGAGCAATGTGTATATGAAATATGAAGCAGATCGGTCGAAGGATGAAGAAATTCTGAGACATTTACCCGAGCGTTAAAGTTTTGTGACGGACGGACGGACGGACAAGGGTAACACTAAATGCCCCCTCCACTATCGTGGTGGGGCATAAAAATTCACTTATTTGAGCTGCAAAAAGCAAACAGTATATGCTTTTTGCAGCTCAACTAAGGAAATGTTCAACTTTATTACTGTATTTTCACTACTAAATTTGAAAATCAATGCATATTTTCACATTGCTGTGAGTATTTTGTACTCCCACTTCTGATAATCAATGCATATTTTGCTAAAATATGTGCGTAAAATATGTCAATACGCAGCTTATCTGGAGCTCTGCACAAGATATCACTTAGCCCCATAGTTACCATTACTGATGTAGCAAATAGTGTATACTGAAACAACTAGATGGCCGCGGCCACCTTGTTGCGCCCGTCAAGGCTTTGCTAGTACATGTATACCGAAAAACTTTAACCCGGACACAATTAGTACGTAAGTACGGACATAAGTACGGACGGACATACGCCAATGTGCCGACTATATCGCGCTGTCCGCAAGCGGGCATGACAACTAGATGGCCGCAGCCTGCATGTCGCGCCCGCCAATAGTACTAAACACGTTTTGATAGTGTACCAATGTGCCGAAAATATCGGGCTGTCTGCAAGCGGTGCCCGACAAAACAAACATAGAATGAGAATATGGATGATGATAAAGTTTCAAGTGAATTGGTGAAGCGGTTTCAAAGACATAGTGTTCTTAAAATCATTAACCTAAATCCAAAAAATTTCAAAGAAATTTGACCTTCACAATGGGCATGGCAGCCACATGTGTGGGGCGTAGAATGAAAAATATGGATCATGATAAACACCCATGCCGAGGCTTTGATAGCATACAAAAAAAAGAGTAAACCAACAAGATCACAGCGACCCGCGTATCGCGCCCGCTGAGGCTTTGATAGTATACCGAAAAACTTTAACCAACTAGATTGGTCAGTAAGCGAGGCTTACGGAATACCACCTGCGTGAATTTGTCACAGTGTGGTAGAGGTCCATTGGAGCAATGCGTGTGTGAAATGTGAAGCAGATCCGAGCAAGAAAATAGAAGTTATAACCAATTTCTCTGATGTTAAGTTTTGTAAAGAAACCAAGTATTTGACCTTGACCTTGGGATCAGCGGGGGTTGGTAGTAGAGCCTTACAGGAATGCATGTGTGAAATATTAAGCATTTTAGATGAAGGAAATAGAAGTTATAACTTATTTCTCTGATGTTAAGTTTTGTAAAGAGACCAAGAATTCGACCTTGACCTTGGGATCAGCGGGGGTTGGACGGTCGTGGATTTGGCGCAGCATGGTAGTAGAGCCTTACAGGAATGCATTTGTGAAATATTAAGCATTTTAGATGAAGGAAATAGAAGTTGACTCCAACCTGACTCCAGTATACCCCCACCCCCCACAACTCGTTGCGGGGGTATAATTACTAATTCCTTATCTGGAGCCCTGCCTTAGCATGCTCCCAAACAACTACCTGGTTGAGGAAACTTAATCAGATAACACTCCCAAGGTGCATGATCACGTGGATAGAACAACAACAACAATGGCAGAAAGTGTTGAAAGCACGCCCTCTTCAAAGTAAGTATTATTTGATAGTTTCCTTAATATGCAACAGATTTTGATGAAATACGGCGTAACAAGCACGTCTTCATGAGCTGCATTTGGTGGTATCGGTACTTCGGCAAAATTTGTTACATAACTAGATTGGTCAGTAAGCGAGGCTTATGGAATACCCCCCGCGTGGGCCCTGGTACCTCTAAATATGTAAAATTTTCCAAGTGTGGGCTTGTGACCTTCATTCTGGGCTTAGCGGGGGCGGCATGAACGTGAATGTGAAGCAGATCCGAGCAAGGAAATAGAATTTATAACCGATTTCTCTGATGTTAAGTTTTGTAAAGAGACTAAGTATGTGATCTTGACCTTGGATCAGCGGGGATAAGTTACAGCATGATAGTAGAGCCTTAGAGGAATGCATGCTTGAACTATTAAGAACTTTAGATGAAGTTATAACATATTTCTCTGATGTCAAGTTTTGTAAAGAGACCATGTATTTGACCCTGACCTTGGGATCAGCGGGGGTTGGACGGTCGTGGATTTGGCACAGCATGGTAGTAGAGCCTTACAGGAATGCATGTGTGAAATATTAAGCATTTTAGATGAAGGAAATAGAAGTTATAACAATATTTCTCTGATGTTAAGTTTTGTAAAGAGACTAGTATTTGACCTTGACCATGGGATCAGCGGGGGTTGGACGGTCGTGGATTTGGCACAGCATAGTAGTAGAGCCTTACAGGAATGCTGTGATGTGAAATATTAAGCACTTTAGATGAAAGAAATAGAAGTTATAACAATATTTCTCTGATGTTAAGTTTTGTAAAGAGACTAAGTATTTGACCTTGGGATCAGTGGGGGTTGAACGGTCGTGGATTTGGCACAGCATGGTAGTAGAGCCTTACAGGAATGCACGAGTGAAATATTAAGCATTTTAGATGAAGGAAATAGAAGTTATAACATATTTCTCTGATATTAAGTTTTGTAAAGAGACTAAGTATTTGACCTTGACCTTGGGATCAGCGGGGTTGGACGGTCGTGGATTTGGCACAGCATGGTAGTAGAGCCTTACAGGAATGCATGTGTGAAATATTAAGCATTTTAGATGAAGGAAATAGAAGTTATAACAATATTTCTCTGATGTTAAGTTTTGTAAAGAGACTAAGTATTTGACCTTGACCTTGGGATCAGCGGGGGTTGGAGGGTCGTGGATTTGGCACAGCATGGTAGTTGAGCCTTACATGAATGCATGAGTGAAATATTAAGCATTTTAGATGAAGGAAATAGAAGTTATAACATATTTCTCTGATGTTAAGTTTTGTAAAGAGACTTAAGTATTTGACCTTGACATTGGGATCAGGGGGGATTGGAAGGTCGTGGATTTGGCACAGCATGGTAGTAGAGCCTTACAGGAATGCATGTGTGAAATATTAAGCATTTTTGATGAATGAAATAGAAGTTCTAACAATATTTCTCTGATGTTAAGTTTTGTAATGAGACCAAGTATTTTACCTTGACCTTGGGATCAGCGGGGATTGGAAGGTCATGTTTTGGCACAGCATGGTAGTAGAGCCTTACAGGAATGTATGTGTGAAATATTAAGCATTTTAGATGAAGGAAATAGAAGTTATAACAATATTTCTCTGATGTTAAGTTTTGTAAAGAGACTTAAGTATTTGACCTTGACATTGGGATCAGGGGGGATTGGAAGGTCGTGGATTTGGCACAGCATGGTAGTAGAGCCTTACAGGAAGGCATGTGTGAAATATTAAGCATTTTTGATGAATGAAATAGAAGTTCTAACAATATTTCTCTGATGTTAAGTTTTGTAATGAGACCAAGTATTTTACCTTGACCTTGGGATCAGCGGGGATTGGAAGGTCATGGATTTGGCACAGCATGGTAGTAGAGCCTTACAGGAATTTATGTGTGAAATATTAAGCATTTTAGATGAAGGAAATAGAAGTTATAACAATATTTCTCTGATGTTAAGTTTTGTAAAGAGACTAAGTATTTGACCTTGACCTTGGGATCAGCGGGGGTTGGACGGTCGTGAATTTGGCACAGCATGGTAGTAGAGCCTTACAGGAATGCAGGTATGAAATATTAAGCATTTTAGATGAAGGAAATAGAAGTTATAACAATATTTCTCTGATGTTAAGTTTTGTAAAGAGACTAAGTATTTGACCTTGACCTTGGGATCAGCGGGGGTTGGACGGTCGTGGATTTGGCACAGCATGGTAGTAGAGCCTTACAGGAATGCATGTGTGAAATATTAAGCATTTTAGATGAATGAAATAGAAGTTCTAACAATATTTCTCTGATGTTAAGTTTTGTAATGAGACCAAGTATTTTACCTTGACCTTGGAATCAGCGGGGATTGGAAGGTCATGTTTTGGCACAGCATGGTAGTAGAGCCTTACAGGAATGTATGTGTGAAATATTAAGCATTTTAGATGAAGGAAATAGAAGTTATAACAATATTTCTCTGATGTTAAGTTTTGTAAAGAGACTTAAGTATTTGATCTTGACATTGGGATCAGGGGGGATTGGAAGGTCGTGGATTTGGCACAGCATGGTAGTAGAGCCTTACAGTAATGCATGGTGTGAAATATTAAGCATTTTTGATGAATGAAATAGAAGTTCTAACAATATTTCTCTGATGTTAAGTTTTGTAATGAGCCAGTATTTTACCTTGACCTTGGGATCAGCGGGGATTGGAAGGTCATGGATTTGGCACAGCATGGTAGTAGAGCCTTACAGGAATTTATGTGTGAAATATTAAGCATTTTAGATGAAGGAAATAGAAGTTATAACAATATTTCTCTGATGTTACGTTTTGTAAAGAGACTAAGTATTTGACCTTGACCTTGGGATCAGCGGGGGTTGGACGGTCGTGAATTTGGCACAGCATGGTAGTAGAGCCTTACAGGAATGCAGGTATGAAATATTAAGCATTTTAGATGAAGGAAATAGAAGTTATAACAATATTTCTCTGATGTTAAGTTTTGTAAAGAGACTAAGTATTTGACCTTGACCTTGGGATCAGCGGGGGTTGGACGGTCGTGGATTTGGCACAGCATGGTAGTAGAGCCTTACAGGAATGCATGTGTGAAATATTAAGCATTTTAGATGAATGAAATAGAAGTTATAACAATATTTCTCTGATGTTAAGTTTTGTAAAGAGACTAAGTATTTGACCTTGACCTTGGGATCAGCGGGGGTTGGACGGTCGTTAATTTGGCACAGCATGGTAGTAGAGCCTTACAGGAATGCATGTGTAAAATATTAAGCATTTTAGATGAATGAAATAGAAGTTATAACAATATTTCTCTGATGTTAAGTTTTGTAAAGAGACTAAGTATTTGACCTTGACCACGGGATAAGCGGGGGTTGGACGGTCGTGGATTTGGCACAGCATGGTAGTAGAGCCTTACAGGAATGCATGAGTGAAATATGAAGCATTTTAGATTTTTAAAGGAAATAGAAGTTATAACAATATTTCTCTGATGTTAAGTTTAGTGACGGACGGACGAACGGACAGACAGATTCCAGTATACCCCCCACAACTCGTTGCAAGGTGGGGAAGGGGGGGGGTGGGGGGGGGGGTGGGTATAATAAGGGACAATATAAAAGAATGCGTACCTTGAATCGCAACACCCAGGAGTACAGCCATAATTTCACTAACTGATTAATTAACCCTTTCAACACCACAGGCCTGTATAGTGGTATTGGCAAACAATGTAGATCCTGATGAGCCGGCTCGTGACAAGCCATCTCATCAGGATCTGCCCTTTTTGCAAGCAATTTTCACATTTTTGAGAACAAAAAACACCGCCTTTTCATAAATGGACGAGCCTGAAAATCATTTTATGACGATTGGATTGGTTGCAAAATTGACATATCAAAATCCATCCCAGTTACTTAGGGGTGAAAGGGTTAATAGTTACCACTGACCTGACGTCATATATAATAACACGCAATCACACACAGCACAATTGTCAAATTGTCAGCCATATGAGACGCGCCATGTGATTTTGTACCTAAGAACAGGTGCAATATCTCACTAAAAAATAATTTTAAAACTTACGCTATTTTTCGTATTAAATGATGTCGTATGTTGATGACATGTTCATAGCAATTGCAGAATACAAAACCGCAGATGCTATAAAAATTAGGCGAACTTTCGATGTCGTTCACCGAACATGTCACAGTTTCTGAAAATATATTTTCTTCATGTTCTTCAGGTACAAACACACATGGCGTGTCTCGTATATGAAACATAAAACATGAAACACCTACTCAAGGTCTTCTGTTCGTTGCGGCTAATTTCAAGATCACAGCTGTTGTCCCGTAATATATGGTCCCAGTACGGATAGTACGGTCTCTGCGGGTGTAATTTATTCATTTCAATAGAAAGCCTGTTGAAGACAGGTGACTTCAGTTCTCCAATGCGTGCACCTGAAATGGTAACTAATGGTTACGGCAGAGCTCCAGATAGGGAGTTGGGAATTAGGTACAATTACTGCATACCATAACCCTAAATATCAAGAAACCAACTTTTCTTAGAAATATAAATAGGTTTTCTTCCAAAACAAATTGTACCAAAATACACAGTTATTGTGATAAACCAGTACAACCATATGCAAGCGTGTACACAGGAATTTATATAGGTGGGTACGTTATCGACAGCAGTAAGGGCCGGAATTGCTAAACAATATTCTACACATCCATGGACAGACTTCGGCGAATTAAGGGGGGTGCGTATGGGTCTGATATTACCACAATAACCCTACATTCAGACACCATTTGTTTTGGGATTGTACCCAATTACGCTGTCATTGTGATAAACCAGTACAACCCTATTAACTGGAAAATACTGGGTCACTCTTTGTTGTGGGAAACCATCTATACCGATCCCAGGTTTGGAATCACCAGATGGCCTGCATGTCGAGCCCGCCGAGGCATCTGGTGATCTCAGGGTAAGATATATATGAAGTAGCAACAGATACATTGAAAAACATAAACTGGCATCATTAAACGAAGCTAATCCCCTCGCTGGCAGCCTTGATAATACCAGATGGCCGTGGCCCGCATGTCGAGCCCGCCGAGGCATTTGATGGTCTCACAGTGTATTTATTTGATGTTTGAATTAGGGGTTTTAATCTGACTTACAGGACCATTTGTCACAGGCCACAGGCCTGTATAGTGGTATTGGCAAAATATGCAGATCCTGATAAGCCAGCTTGTGACGAGCCGTCGCGTCAGGATCGGCACTTTTTGGAAGTAATTTTCACATTTTGAGAACAATAACATCCCCTTTTCATAAATGGACTAGTCTGAAAATCATTGTGTGAAGATTGGATTGGGTGCATGCCATGCCAGTTACGGGTGAAAAGGTTAATTCATATTCTGGCAAAATTAGTCCCTACCTGCATTCCTCCTGTCTATGGGAGAAACAGTTGTAGAATGTGTGTTGATTGGTGGAGCCGCTCCTTCAGAGATGTTTTCATTGGCTACAGGAAGAATGTTAGATTGTTGCTGATTGGCTACTGGAAGTCTGTGAATGGGTTGTCTACCCTGACTGATTGACAGGGCTGGATTTTGATTGGCTAATGGTGGTGGTCTATGATGATTAGATGGTATGGCTGGTCCCTGATAGGGTAATTGTGATACTTGGTGATCATTGGCTTGTGGAGGGAATTGTTGATTGGTTGGTAAACGAATAGCTGAAATCTGATTGGTCATCTGACCAAATGGATTGGGCCCCTCATTTGCATAAACTTGTTGAGGTGGCTGTGGATTGATTGGAAAACCTATGGCTGCAATCGGATTGGGCCCCTCAATTGCATAAACTTGTTGAGATGGCTGTGGATTGATTGGAAAACCTATGGCTGCAATCGGATTGGGCCCCTCATTTGCATAAACTTGTTGAGGTGTCTGAGGACTGATTGGAAAACCTATGGCTGCAATCGGATTGGGCACCTCATTTGTATCAAAATGTGGAGGTGGCTGTCGATTGGTTGGTACTGCTGGTTGATTGTCTCCACTTTCATCCACCTGAAGAAAAGATAGGTTTTTAAATGGTTATCGAACTTGGAAAATCATGAGTAGTTCACGGGTATCATCGCCATTAGAATAGGAGGAATTTGTCAGTCTGAAATCACATTGCTTAGTTCAATTTGCCAATCTAACATCACGTTGCTTATTTCTATTTGTCAGTTGGACATCATGTTGCTTAGTTCTATTTGTCAGTCTGACATCATGTTGCTTAGTTCCATTTGTCAGTCTGACATCACGTTGCTTAGTTCTATTTGTCAGTCTTACATCATGTTGCTTAGCTCTACTTGTCAGTGTGACATCACGTTGCTTAGTTCTATTTGTCAGTCTTACATCATGTTGCTTAGTTCTATTTGCCAGTCTGACATCACGTTGCTGAGTTCTAGTTTTCATTCTGACATCACGTTGCTTAGTTCTATTTGTCCGTCTGACATCACGTTGCTACATCAAGTTGCTTAGTTCTATTTGTCAGTCTGACATCATGTTGCTTAGTTCTATTTGTCAGTCTGACATCACGTTGCTTAGTTTTATTTGTCAGTCTGACATAACATTGATTAGTTTAGTTCAATTTGCCAGTCTGACATCACGGTGCTTAGTTTAGTTCAATTTTTCAGTCTGACATCACGTTGCTTAGGTTACCGGTAGTTCAATTTGTGAGTCGGACATCACGTTGCTTAGTTAGTTCAATTTGCCAGGCTGACATCATGTTGCATAGCTTAGTTCAATTTGCCAGTCTGACATCACGTTGCTTAGTTTAGTTCAATTGTCAGTCTGACATCACGTTGCTAAGTTAGTTCAATTTGTCAGTCTGACATCACGTTGCTAAGTTTCAATTTGTAAGTCTGACATCACATTGCTTTGTTTAGTTCAATTTGCCAGTCTGACATCACGTTGCTTAGCTTAGTTCAATGTGTCAGTCTGACATCACGTTGCTTAGTTCTATTTGTCAGTCAGACATCATTTTGCTTAGTTAGTTCCATTTGCCAGTCGGACATCATGTTGCTTAGATTAGTTCAATTTGTCAGACTGACATCACGTTGCTTAGTTTATTTCAATTGTCAGTCTGACATCACGTTGCTTAGTTAGTTCAGTATGCCAGTCAGAAATCACGTTGCTTAGTTAGTTCAATTTATCAGTCTGAAATCACATTGCTTAGATTGTTCAAATTCCTCCAATTCTGATGTCAACAACATCATATATGTCACTGTGACTGAAGAAATAGTGCTTATGGAATTTGAGACCAGTGTAGCTACTGATCAAATAGCACACACCTGTAGCCTAATGCCGTAATGGTAATCTATATTGCTTATAAATTGAAAACGGGCGTTTCATTGATGAAATGGCAACAGTGGAGATCCTGATCAAACTGTGTGAATGTACAGACTGATCTGGATCTACTCTGGTCACAAAACCCATAAGCCCCAATTTCTCCAGTAACAGGCGCATATGTATACCGGTGTAACAGGAAATCTCCCCCCCCCTGGAAATCTTCCCCCCGGGGGGGAAGATTTCCAGGCTTAAGCCTACGAAATATTCCCCCCGCCTGGAAATTCTCCCCCCCCCCCATCACCACCTTCACAGACACTGTCCACAAAACTTGTAATGTATTTTCATATACATTGTTGATATTGTGCTCAGGAGCATACCAAATGCACATGCTAGAACCAGTCTGTTGGTAACAGAGGACGTAATATCCCTACATGTATACCCAACTAACATCACCATCTACCCTATGCATAGTGGATGTGATTGTCTCTTTGTAGACAAGAATAGCCCACGATTGAGGGAGTATTTCTGAAGAAACAAAATAATGTATGTTGGTGCATGTGCCATGTATTGGTTGGGGGGGGGGGGGAGATTTTCCTAGGAAATATCCCCCCCCCCCCACCATCTACCATATGCAAAGTGGATGTGAATGTCTCTTTGTAGAGAAGGAGAAGAATAGCATGTGATTGGGGGAGTATTTCTGATGAAATGAAATGAAAGTTGGTGAAGAGATAGCATGTGGCATGTATTGGTGGGGGGGGGGGGAGATTTTCCTAGGAAATATCCCCCCCCCACCATCTACCATATGCAAAGTGGATGTCTCTTTGTAGAGAAGGAGAAGAATAGCATGTGATTGGGGGAGTATTTCTGATGAAATGAAATGAAAGTTGGTGAAGAGATAGCATGTGGCATGATTGGTGGGGGGGGGGGGAGATTTTCCTAGGAAATATTCCCCCCCGCCACCATCTACGTTGGTGTAGAACAGACAGCATGTGCCTTGTATTGGTGGGGGGGGGGGGAGATTTTCCTAGGAAATATCCCCCCCCCCCGCCATCTACCATATGCAAAGTGGATGTGATTGTCTCTTTGTAGAGAAGAATAGCAGGTGATTGCGGGAGTATTTCTGATGAAATGTATGTTGGTGTAGAACAGATAGCATTTGGCATGTATTGAGGGAGGGGGGGGGGAGATTTTCCTAGGAAATATGCCCCCCAACCATATGCATAGCAGATGTGAATGTCTCTTTGTAGACAAGAATAGCCTACGTATTTCTGATGAAACAAAATAATGTATGTTGGTGTAGAATAGACAGCATGTGCCATGTATTGGTGGGGGGGGGGAGATTTTCCTAGGAAATATCCCCCCCACCATCTACCATATGCAAAGTGGATGTGATTGTCTCTTTGTAGAGAAGAATAGCAGGTGATTGCGGGAGTATTTCTGATGAAATGAAATGTATGTTTGTGTAGAACAGATAGCATTTGGCATGTATTGAGGGAGGGGGGAGGGAGATTTTCCTAGGAAATATCCCCCCCCACCATGTACTATATGCAAAGTGGATGTGAATGTCTCTTTGTAGAGAAGGAGAAGAATAGTAGGTGATTGGGGGAGTATTTCTGATAAAATGAAATGAAAGTTGGTGAAGAGATAGCATGTGGCATGTATTGGTGGGGGGGAGGGGAGATTTTCCTAGGAAATATTCCCCCCCGCCACCATCTACCATATGCATAGTGTACGTGGACGTCTAGGAAATTCCTAGGAAAATCTCCCCCCCACCCCCACCAATACATGCTGCATGCTATCTGTTCTACACCAACATACATTATTTCATCAGAAATACTCCCCCAATCGTGAGTTATTCTTGTCTACAAAGAGACATCCACATCCGCTATGCATATGGTAGTTGGGGGGGGGGGAATATTTCCTAGGAAAATCTCCCCCCTCCCCCCACCAATACATGCCACATGCTATCTGTTCTACACTAACATACATTATTTCATCAGAAATACTCCCACAATCGTGGGTTATTCTTGTCTACAAAGAGACATCCACATCCGCTATGCATATGGTAGTTGGTTGGGGGGATATTTCCTAGGAAAATCTCCCCCCCCCCTCCCTCAATACATGCCAAATGCTATCTGTTCTACACCAACATACATTATTTCATCATGAGGGAGGGGGGGGGGGGTGGGGGGGGGTATTCTTGTCTACAAAGAGACATTCACATCCGCTATGCATATGGTAGATGGTTGGGGGGGGGGGGATATTACCTAGGAAAATCTCCCCCCCCCCTCCCTCAATACATGCCAATTGCTATCTGTTCTACACCAACATACATTATTTCATCATGAGGGAGGGGGGGTTATTCTTGTCTACAAAGAGACATTCACATCCGCTATGCATATGGTAGATGGTTGGGGGGGATATTTCCTAGGAAAATCTCCCCCCCCCACCCCACCAATACATGCCATATGCTATCTGTTCTACACCAACATACATTATTTCATCAGAAATACTCCCCCAATCGTGGGTTATTCTTGTCAACAAAGAGACATCCACATCCGCTATGCATATGGTAGTTGGTTGTGGGGGGGATATTTCCTAGGAAAATCTCCCCCCCCCCCTCCCTCAATACATGCCATATGCTATCTGTTCTACACCAGCATACATTATTTCATCATGAGGGAGGGGGGGTATTCTTGTCTACAAAGAGACATTCACATCCGCTATGCATATGGTAGATGGTTGGGGGGGGTGGGAATATTTCCTAGGAAAATCTCCCCCCCCCCCCACCAATACATGCCACATGCTATCTGTTCTACACCAACATACATTATTTCATCAGAAATACTCCCCCAATCATGGGTTATTCTTGTCTACAAAGAGACATCCACATCTGCTATGCATATGGTAGTTGGGTTGAGGGGGATATTTCCTAGGAAAATCTCCCCCCCCCCTCCCTCAATACATGCCAAATGCTATCTGTTCTACACCAACATACATTACTTCATCATGAGGGAGGGGGGGGGTTATTCTTGTCTACAAAGAGACATTCACATCCGCTATGCATATGTAGATGGTTTGGGGGGGATATTTCCTAGGAAAAATCTCTCTCACCACCATACATGCCACATGCTATCTGTTCTACACCAACATACATTATTCTTTCATCAGAAATACTCCCCCCAATCGTGGGTTATTCTTGTCTACAAAGAAACATCCACATCGCTATGCATATGGTAGTTGGTTGGGGGGGATATTTCCTAGGGTAAAATCTTCCCCCCCCCTCCCTCAATACATGCCAAATGCTATTGTTCTGTTCACCAAACATACATATTTGTTCATCAAATGAGGGAGGGGGGGTTATCTTGTCTACAAGAGGCATTCACATCTCGGCTATGCGTTTTTATGGTAGATGGTTGGGGGGGGGGGTATATTTCCTAGGAAAAATCTCCTCCCCCCCCCCCCCCCTCTCTTCCCCCGCCAATATGCGTCACATGCTAACTGTTCTACACAAACATTTTCACTTGATCAGAAACCTTCCCCCAATCTTGTGATATTCTTGTCTATCAAGGGACTTACACTATGCATATGGTAGATTGGGGTGGGGGTGTGATGGAGGTGATTTTTTATGTTTTTCCCATTTATTATACTATCAAATGACATACATTGTGCCTATGTGCACATGTTTGGTGGGGAATAATTCTGCTTTGTAGCATTCAAACACAAACTTTTGGGTGGGGGGAGAATTTCCAGGGTGGGGGGGAGAATTTCCTAGGGTCGAGCCTGGAAATATTCCCTCCCCAGGGGGGGAATATTTCCAGGCTCGACCCTGGAAATCTTCCCCCGCGGGGGGGAAGATTTCCAGGGGGGAGAATTTCCTGTGACACCGGTACCGACGGCCCTGTGATTATGCTCCATTTTCAAGCTCAAAATCAGGAAGTTTGATTGTTTGACGCTGATCTGTGCTCAGACTCCCATATTTTTTGCAATCAGTTGGGTATTTTAAATTTATTATTGGGTAATTTAAAAACATTGGCCCTTCATCATTTTTTTCAATTGAATAATGACGTTTCTTTGTTGCATATAATGTATATAGATACAGTGCAGTCTCCGTTTTTGTTCCACCGTAGACAACACTTGCAAACTCAACGCGAACGCAACGCGAACGCAACGGTTTGCTGTAGCGTTGTATACGTTGTTTAAACGTATAATACGGTTCGTACACGTGTAATACACATTGTCAAACCGTTTAGTTTTACAGCGTGTAATACGTTTAGCTTCAAGGCGTATAACACGCTTTGGCGTATACATATGTAGCGAGGTGAAAGAGTTGAAACGTGTACAACGCTTTACCTGGAAGCGTGTAGCTATATGAAAGCGTTGAACGTGTACAACGGTTACACGTTTTAACGCGAATACCTGTTCGGCCCCGATCGCTTCGAGGCGTCCTTGTTTCGTCCCTTTTAAAATATCGCGAATACATACCCTCAGATCGAGTTCAAAGTACATTGGCGGTGTGATTTAGCACTTCCATTGATCCCTAATCCCTGATGCCTAATGAGTCACGCTTTTAACACGACAGATGTACATTGTCGTTTATCAAAATGTTTGCGAATTGTAGATCACGTGAGCCGGCTCATCAGGATCTGCGGCATTCCTATGTACATTTTATATACACAAAAATGACCCCTAATACAGCGTAATGTAACAGTTCCTAACTTAATACGGAATAGCCCGGGCCGATAGTCCGTGTCAGTTACTTGGGGTTAAATATTACGAACACAGATAAACACAGTGCATGGTTTCTTTGGTTTTATTTTATTTTAACATCATCAGAAATGGCGAGTCTAGGAACTCTCGTATCTTTACGCTGAAGCCAGTCTATTTCAGTCACTAATCCGCTATACACCTGTCCCACGCGTGTGTTAAGATTAATCGATATTTGGAGAAATTGAATACACAGCGAGCTGCACACTGGTTTAACACGGATATGGCCCGCGGATATGTGTCATAAATTACTTGGTGGTCAAAACCGGCAAATGTACAAGGTTTATAGCGAAATAGCAGCCGACTGGCAATTTTTCTCGGACCGATTTTTAAGATTAGTTTTCAAATCTCAATCGGTCTGAGAGTTCAAAAATCGGTCCAGAAACGGAAAACTGAAAATTTTAGAAGCCCTGCAGTGAGTCTAGAAGTATATATACACACACGAAGAACGATCTGAGCATGCGCATTCTACGCGATACACAGTTGGCATACCAAAACGTGTAATGCGTTAAAACCCGTGGAAACGTGTTATACATATAACACGGTTTCATCTGTACGGTGCTGTGTACATGTAGAAGCGTGTAACCTTTGGTCAAAGAAAGCGTTAAATCGTTTAAACGGTTTACCTTAGCGTTGTATACGTTTACAACCGTTGTATACGTTTACAACCGTTGTACACGGATTACACGCTTTAGAAACTCAATGCGTTGTTTACAACCGTAGTATACGTTTACAACCGTTGTACACGGATTAAACGCTTTTGAAACTCAATGCGTTGAACACGGTTTGTTCGACTTTAGCGCATGCGCAAGAGTGGGGAAACGCAACGCATGGCCGAAAACGTATTACACGTAGACGACACACGGTTTGAAACACAACTAACGGAAACTCCACGGATACGCAACGCACAACACTTTGTACACGTATAAACCCGGAACATTTTGACAGAAACAACTGTACTATGTATATGAAACAGATATTAATATTAAGAAATTACAGATTCTTGTGCATATGTTCTGTACGTCTCGTAAAGAAGCTTCAAAAACACGCTACACAGTAAGGAGAAATGGCATACACAAGATTTAATTGCTTACTGATATGCATTACTGCCAATTTAAATAGTTTTTTGTGTGTTTTGTTAACGAAAATACCCAGCTTATCTGGAGCTCTTTACACAGGGATGAGAGCCACCTTCAGCAAACCAGATGGCCGTGGCCCGCATGTCGAGCCCGCCGAGGCATTTGGAAGTTTGAATTAAGGGTTGTGGTATGTAAAAGGTATGTAAAAGGTATGTGGTATGTATAAGGTATGTAAAAGTTTTAACGCAAACTGAAGTCATTTGACCTTGATCTTGGGCATGTGGGCCACATGAGTGGGCTATAGAATGAAAATATGGATGATAATAAAGAATCATTTGAAGTAAATCGGAGTAAGTGTTGTGGAGATACAAGGTATGTAAAATCTTTTAAGACAAATTTCAAAGTCATTTGACCTTGACCTTGGGCATGTGGACCACATGGGCAGGCTATAGAATGAAAATATGGATAATGAATAAGAAGTATTGGATGTTGGAAGTAAATCGGAGTAAGTGTTGTGGAGATATAAGGTATGTAAAAACATTAACTCAAATTTCAAAGTTATTTGACTTTGACCTTGGGCATATGGACCACATGGGCAGGCTATGGAATGAAAATATGGATGATGAAAAGCAAGTATTGGAAGTTGGAAGTAAATTGGATCAACAATTTGTCCTTGACCTTGGGGCACAAGGGCCGCATGAATGGGACACAGAATGAATATATGGATGATGCCCAATAAGCATACAAAGTTTCAAGCAAATTCGACTTGCGGTTACAGAGATAGTAGGTAATAAAAACGCAAATTTTTACCAAAAAAATTAACGCAAACTTCTAAGTCATTTTACCTTGACCTTGTGCACAGGGGCCGCATGAGTGGGACACAGCATGAATATATGGATGATGACTAATAAGCATATGAAGTTTCAAGTCAATGTGACTTAGTACTGCAGAGATATAAGGTATTTAAAAACGGACGGACGGACGGACGGACGGACTAACATTTTGGGGCTAACAAAATAAATCTATTGTATTCTATTGTCTCGGGCTCCTCTCCCTAGCCCCTAAACCCCCAATGTTAGCACGGACGGACATCCGGACATCACTGTGATCACTATGTCTCGCTTTCCGCAAGCGGGCTCGACAAAATGTCAGAAATCATCTGACAAAAGGGTTGATGGCCCCTACCCGCTTGCAAGTGTATCATATTTCAGCAGATCAGATAAATGTGAAACATTTTGAAATTTCACATCATGAAAAACAAGTCTGAACTCATGCAGCCTAAAAGCACAGGTGGAATACACTGTATGAGACCAAGTGGGTGGGGTAATGAATTTTTTGTAATGGGCATTTTGTTCGTGTCACATGTCCGAGTCTTCCACCTGTGCCTAAAAGAGGAATATTCTCATGCCATTTTACAGAGAAACTGTATAATACTGGAGATGAATTACCATATCATGTATATCAAAGTCTCGCAGTGTCTCTTTCAAGCGAGCTTGATACTCCTGATATTTAATTGGGCTGCATTTTTTCCTGGAAAATAAAATAGTTATTAGCCTAGCTACATTACACAGATACCAACTGAAAGTTCATATTAGATAGTTAAAGGTCAGAGACATCGTCCGAGACATTTTCTGGCAAAATAAACATTCATTCACCATTACTCCACGTACTGATTGGCATTATTAAACATTTTATATCAGACATAATTTCCATACTGCTATCAGGGCGATAACCGTGTTTCCTAAAAATGTGAACGGACATTACTATTTATTATTATACCCACTTTTTTGGGAAAAAATGGGTATATTGTTTTCGTCACGAGTGTCCGTCCGTCCGTCCGTCCGGGCACACATTAGGGTACTTATGGGGTAGGGGGCGTGGCCTAAGACAATAGAAGACAATGGAACTTATTCCGTACCCCGTAAGCCTATTGTGTCTTACGGGGTATTTCCTTTGATCTTTTATATAGCAAGTACCCCCTAAGGTCCGAAATGTAAGTTCGTCCGTCCGTATGTCCGTACGTCCATACGTCCGTCACGTTTCTTGTAACTCGAAAAACTTTTTCACCTTCATACCTACGCGCCTGATATTTGGTATGTAGCTTCGTTATCATGTGCAGATGCGCAAAGTGAATTCAGATTTTTCATCCGACCCTCCATCATGGATTATCTCCCCCTTTCGGACTCAGAATTTCCCATTTTTTCCTTGTAACTCGAAAAACTTTTTCACCTTCATGCCTATGCGCCTCATATTTGCTATGTAGCTTCGTTATCATGTGCAGATGCGCAAAGTGAATTCGGATTTTTCATCCGACCCTCCATCATGGATTATCTCCCCCTTTCGGACTCAGAATTTCCCTATTTTTCATTGTAAGTCGAAAAACTTTCTCACCTTAATACCTACATTTCTGATATTTCATATGTAGCTTCGTTATGATGCGCAAAATGAATTCGGATTTTTGATCAGACCTTCCATCATGGATTATCTCCCCCTTTTGGACTTGGAATTTCACTATTTTTCCTCGTAGGTCGAAAAACTTTTTCACCTTAATACCTACGCGTCTGATATTTGGTTCGTAGCTTCGTTTTCATGTGATGATGCGCAAAGTGAATTCGGATTTTTTATCCGACCCTCCATCATGGATTACCTCCCCCTTTCGGACTTAGCATTTGGGGAAAGTGGGTATATTGCGATGGCGCGCCATCGACGTTTTCTAGTTCGTATATATTTTTTGATGTGCAATGATCATACAGTATAATCTATTTTTTTTTTTTCAGGCGACATATTTAATTAGTATAAATACTTTGCTTTTCACATTAACATGGCCAACTATTGCTAGTATTTTCCACATACATGTACACATAATTACATGTTTACACTAAAAGATTACCAACATCGCTGATCAGAGTAAATGTTATTCTAGTTTTTAATTTTGCACTTACAATCTTCTTAGTCGTACAAAGTTTAGTGAAACAGGCCCCTGGTATCAGAGCTCCAGATAAGTTTTGTAGCTAAAGAGTAGTATACCCCCAGATTTCAAATTCAATGCATATTTTACTTTCTTATTAATGTTCTTCCTTATTAAATATAGAATAAATGATTAAAAAATAAAACAAATTTAAAAATTCACTTATTTGAGCTGCTTTTTGCAGCTGAACTAAGTAAATGTTTAACTTTATTACATTATTTTCACGACTCGATTTGAAAATCAATGCGTATTTTCACATTGCTGTGAGTATTGTGTACTCCCAGTTTTGATAATCAATGCGTCTTCTGATAAAATAAGTGAGTAAAATAATATACATTGTACTTCTTTATCATCATTCATATTTTCAATCTATAGCTGACCCCTGCGGCTTTCATACCCAAGGCCAAGGTGAGCCTCTGCTCACCCCTGCTCACCGGCTCTAGTTTGATTAATGGAACAGGCCAAAATATCATGGAACTGATCATGTTATATAGTTGTGGCTGTGACTGGAGAAATGGGGCTTATGGGCTTTGCAACCAGTGTACATTCGCACAGTCTGATCAGGATCTGCACTGTTTTGCCATTCCATCGAGGAAACCCCGTCATGCTTCTAACTAGGAATATAGATCGTTGTCAGGCTACTGGGGGCCGTTTCACTAAACTTTGTACGACTAAAATGTTTGTAAGTCTATGATAGTCTGAAAATTTCACATTAGCAATGTTTTCTTATAAACAATTATTGGATTTACATTTATTGAGCATAGGCTGCATATGCAGCCTATGCTCAATAAATGTAAATCCATCAATTGAAATTTCCAGACGATCATAAATTTACACTTACGAACATTTTCGTCGTACGAAGTTTAGTGAAACGGGCCCCAGGAGAGTGCTATTTGATCCGGAGACACAAATACGCAGCTTATCTGGAGCTCTGCGGAGACACATTAGTCACAAATTACATAAGCCACATTTCTCCAGTCACAGCCACATTTATGGGTGGAAGGGTCAAGTGACCATATCATCAAGAGCTGAATTTGTGCCCCTTTCCCAACATTAAAATAACGCTAGAGGCTAGAGAACAGTCGATGGCCCGCCATCACAATATATCCAATTTTCCCAAATGCTAAGTCTAAAAGGGGGAGATAATCCATGACTGGAGATGGAATCACAAATCGAAGGCAGACACATAGGTTCAAGGGAGATAATCCATGACCTGGGGGTCAAATCAAAAATTAAAATTCACTTTGCGCAGCTACACACCATAAAGAAGGCACACACCAAGTTTCAT
The DNA here is from genome assembly GCA_029237695.1 of Conchocele bisecta. Classification (NCBI taxonomy): domain Eukaryota; kingdom Metazoa; phylum Mollusca; class Bivalvia; order Lucinida; family Thyasiridae; genus Conchocele; species Conchocele bisecta. The sequence continues at coordinate 46,145,157 of CM055281.1, forward strand.
GTCCCTACCTATAACATGATGGACGGACACCAGTGACGAAAACAATACACCCATTTTTTTTCAAAAAGTGGGTATAAATATGGTAGAAAGCACTGGTCTGCACTGTATATTTATCCAAGCAAACTAGGCGTTTGCATACCTTGTTAGTCTCTCTATCTCTTTATAAGCCTCTGGAATGCTAATATTTAATGCCGCTACAAATTTAATGAAAAGTTCCGGACGTCGACGTAGATCAGCCAAAAGCACTGGTATAGCAAAAGGCTCCCCATGTTCTCGAGCCTGGGCTCGTACTTCTTCCCTCGTCGACTGAGATAGTTCCGTTATATATTGCATAACATCTGCAAAATATACATCATGTGGCTGTGACTGGAGAAATGGGGCTTACGGGATTTGTGACCAGTGAAGTTCCAGACCAAATAGCACACTCCAGTAGCCCATTTCATCAACATTGCAAAGTATACTTTAGCAATTTTATGATAAATTTATTAATTTTTATTATACTGAATTTATTACATTATCACAGCCAATTTGGCTGTGATAATGTAATAAATTCAGTATAATAATTCTGCATACTTTTAATCATGAAATATATGCATTTGTTAGTTTTATATGAAATAATGCATTTCAGGAAATCGGCTACTAACCTATAGCCTGATAACAATCTATATTCCTTGTTAGAAGCATGAGAGAGGTTTCATTGATGGAATGGCGTAGCCTGACAACAATCTATATTCCTTGTTAGAAGCATGAGAGAGATTTCATTGATGGAATGGCGTAGCCTGATAACAATCTGGATCTACACTGGTCGCAAAACCCAATTACCCTAGTCACAGCCACATTTTAGGTTAATTGGGTTGAATCCCATTTTTAACCAGTACAGATAGGGGGAAACTCACAATTTACATACATAATGACATTACTATCGCTATAAAGCATGAATATAAGTATGAATGCAAGCAAGCTACTGATTAAGTTCGGTGAAGCTCTGATTAACATATAAGGAGATATGCGAAATTTGGAAGTACACGTCCAAGTTTTGATAGACAGGACCTATATGTCAAGGAAAGTCATTCAAGGTCACCTGAATGATGCAGGGTGGTGAGGTATCAATATAAGGAAGCTACTGATGAGGTTTGGCGAAGATCCGACTACCGTATGAGGAGATATGCTAAATTTGTTTTGATGGACAGGACCTATATTTCAAGGAAAGTCGTTCAAGGTCACCTGAATGATACAAGGTGGTAAAGTATCAATGGAAAGCAACACATTATAAAGTGTGGTGAAGATCCGACTAACATAGATAGTGAAGTTTGGACATGTGAACAATGATTTGACGGACTTGACCAATATCTCGAGACAAGGTGACCGCCGGAGGCGGTCACCTTGTCTCGAGATATTGGTCAAGTTCGTCACCCACTGCCAATGGGTCAAGGTTACTCGAACAAACGTATCAGGAGATATGCGAAATTTGGACATACATCCAAGTTTTGATGGCTGTGACCTATATTTCAAGGTCACCTGAATGACCCAGGATGGTTAGGTATCAATGTAAGCAAGCTACTGATGAAATTTGCGAAGACAGACTAACATATGAGGAGACATACACAATTTGAATTTTCATCCAAAGTTTTGACAGACATGTCATGTTCATCAAATGACCCAGGGAGGTTAGCCATTACGGTTTAAAATTTTACGAGCTAAACAAGGCAACAAGAGTTGTCAGAAGACAACGAAGCTTGCCTGTTGGCAGCCTTCACTCAAACTTGGCACAGTTGCATAAAAAAACATGAATATTATATATAAATGACCTTGGGTTAAGGGGCGTGCGGTGGACATTGACATTGGGGTCAGTGGTGCAAGGTGGGTCATAGGTTTCCTATAGCATAATATACAGTGGAACCCCTCCAAACCGAACACCCGCACCCTGGGGACAGACTGAAAAGTTTGGTTTATAGGGGTTTTCGGTTTAGAGGGTTTTTTTATTTCCAGTTAAGGAAATGTATATTTTCCATCATTAACTCTTGGATTTGTAGCATATGTACACATTTTTTCAATAAATATGTGCAGATTCGCAAGGGTATAGCAAATGGTGCAGGTTCGCAATGTAATCTGAGTCTACGGTCTACACTGGTCGCAAAGAGCATATGACACATTTCGCGTGTGCTGTGTAGTTACCGCGGGCTGCTACAATAGCCCACAGGCTACAGTCACGAGTTTACAGCCTCGTTAAGTAATTATCAGATTATCTCAATTAATCGGTCGGTGGGTTCACAAATAATATGCCGATTATTTTAATTTCCGTAATTGTTACGTACGCGTATAATTAAATTGTGAACCATGCTATTGTAATGAGCTTGTAAAACAGCAAACATGTCTCGTATTTAGGTCGCATGTATTGAATAGATTCTTAACTTTGTAATGCCGCTTATGACGTTCAAAAAACACGCCGCTTAGCGCATTACACGCAAGGATAGCGCTTGTACAGAGCTCAAGTTAATGTGCGTAATTTCATCAATTTTGTTATTTCTTCCACACAAATGTCAAGTTGGGAGTCCGTTAGAATCGTCTCATTCTTGTGGCTCCGCATTTTGGGAACCAGAGCTGAACAATACTACCGGGAACCAGTCTATTGTAAACACGGTGTGATTTTGACACCCGCTTGAAACAACAACATTGAAATTGGGCGCGGTGTATTTCTTAGATGACATCCTGACAGGTGACCGTGTTTCCGGTTTTTCGGGGTTATTTTAACGCTGAAATATGGTTTTGGGACTTGAAATGGCGTCCGGATTACGGAGTAGAGGGGTTCCCGAATAGAGGGGTAGAAACTAATGTGTTTATATAGCAGAATATTCGGGACGTGGTCGTATGTTTGGTATAGCGCGAATTCCGGTATAGAGGGGGTCCGGTTTGGAGGGGTTCCACTGTAGCATATTTAGATGAATGCATGTATGAAATATCAATGCGCTCCCTGAGAACAGAAGTAAAACAAAATTTAACCTAACGTTAAGTTTATGAACGCACTAAGTTGATGATTTTCTACAGCATGATAGCTATTCACATGAGGAATGCATGTATGAATGTGCTAAGTTTGTGACCTTGGGGAAAGGGGTGGGGGGTAGGTCATGAATTTGCTGTAGCATAATAGAGGATCATCAGATGAATGCATGTATGAAATATCAAAGCGTTCCCTGTAAATAAACAGAAGTTAAACAACACTTACCCCAACGTTAAGTTTATGAACGTGCTAAGTTTGTGACCTTGAGGAATGCATGTATGAATGTGCTAAGTTTGTGACCTTGGGGAAAGGGGTGGGAGGTGGATCATGGATTTGCTATAGTACGGTAGAGTTTCATCAGATGAATGCATGTATGAAATATGAAGGTATTCCCTGTAAATAAACAGAAGTTACACAACATTTACCCCAACGTTAAGTTTATGAATGTGCTAGGTTTGTGACCTTGACCTTGGGGAAAGGGGTGGGCGGTGAGTCATGAATTTGCTATAGCACGATAGAGTATCAGCAGATGAATGCATGTATGAAATAACAAGGTGTTCCATGAAAGGAAACAGAAGTTATAAGACATTTACCCAACGTTAAGTTTATGAATGTGCTAGGTTTGTGACCTTGACCTTGGGGTAAGGGTTGGGTGGTGGGTCATGGATTTGCTACAGCATGATAGAGGGTCATCTGAGGAATGCAAGTATGAAATATCAAGGCGTTCCATGACAGGAAACAGATGTTATAAGAAATTTACCCCAACGTTAACTTTATGAATGTGCTAAGTTTGTGACCTTGACCTTGGGGTAAGGGTTGGGTGGTGGGTCATGGATTTGCTACATCATGCTAGAGGGTCAACTGAGGAATGCATGTATGAAATAACAAGGTGTTCCATGAAAGGAAACTGAAGTTATAAGACATTTACCCAACGTTAAGTTTATGAATGTGCTAAGTTTGTGACCTTACCCTTGGGGTAAGGGTTGGGTGATGGGTCATGGATTTGCTACAGCATATCATCTGAGGAATGCATGTATGAAATAACAAGGTGTTCCATGAAAGGAAACTGAAGTTATAAGACATTTACCCAACATTAAGTTTATGAATGTGCTAAGTTTGTGACCTTGACCTTGGGGTAAGGGTTGGGGGATGGATCATGGATTTGTTACAGCATGATAGAGGGTCATCTGAGGAATGCATGTATGAAATAACAAGGTGTTCCATGAAAGGAAACAGAAGTTAAAAGACATTTACCCAACGTTAAGTTGATGAATGTGCTAAGTTTGTGACCTTGACCTTGGGGTAAGGGTTGGGTGGTGGGTCATGGATTTGCTATAGCACGATAGAGTATCATCAGATGAATGCATGTATGAAATATGAAGGCATTCCCTGTAAATAAACAGAAGTTACACAAAATTTACCCCAACGTTAAGTTATGAACGTGCTAAGTATGTGACCTTGACCTTGGGGTAAGGGATGGGTGGTGGGTCATGGATATGCTATAGCACGATAGAGTATTATCAGATGAATGCATGTATGAAATATCACGGCGTTCCATGAAAGGAAACAGATGTTATAAGACATTTACCCCAACGTTATTTTTAAGTTTATGAATGTGCTAAGTTTGTGACCTTGACCTTGGGGAAAGGGGTGGGAGGTGGGTCATGGATTTGCTATAGTACGATAGAGTTTCATCAGATGTATGAAATATGAAGGAATTCCCTGTAAATAAACGGAAGTTACACAACATTTACCCCAACGTTAAGTTTATGAATGTGCTAGATTGTGACCTTGACCTTGGGGTAAGGGTTGGGTGGTGAGTCAAAGATTTTCTACAGCATGATAGAGGGTCATCTGAGGAATGCATGTATGAAATATCAAGGATTTCCATGAAAGGAAACAGATGTTATAATAAATTTACTCCAACATTAAGTTTATGAATGTGCTAAGTTTGTGACCATCACCTTGGGGTAAGGGTTGGGTGGTGGGTCATGGATTTGCTACAGCATGATAGAGGGTCATCTGAGGAATGCATGTATGAAATATCAAGGCGTTCCATGAAAGGAAACATATGTTATAGTGAGTGAGTGAGTGAATAGGGTTTAACGTCCGCTTTTCTGACATAGAGGTACAAGCCTCAGGGAGTCTACACGCAGACGGGTCAACGGGGTCGTGTCCCGTATCCACCTGTCAGAGGGGGGTAAATCCCAACTTCAGAACTCAATATTTACAATCAAAATATATATTCAGTCCTGAAATTAGAACAACCTGATCTGGTGCCAGGCCCTCGCCACACCAGCATCATTTATCCCATCTCCTAAAAGTAATAGGATTAGCGCTAATCTTACTTTTATATATGGGGCATAGCCTGACTCAACTCTCACATACAAGAAAGCCAAAAATGTACATGAGGGCCAAATCCGGTATAGTGGGTTCCGGAAAGTATGAACACAATCGTTAAGCCAGTTTAGTCGCCTTTTACGACAAGCAATGGCTACTGCAGCACTATTCTCAGGATCAGTTGATCCCGCCCCGGTGCCTGCACGGGGCGAAACAGATGTTATAAGAAATTTACCCCAACGTTAACTTTATGAATGTGCTAAGTTTGTGACCTTGACCTTGGGGTAAGGGTTGGGTGGTGGGTCATGGATTTGCTACATCATGGTAGAGGGTCATCTGAGGAATGCATGTATGAAATAACAAGGTGTTCCATGAAAGGAAACTGAAGTTATAAGACATTTACCGAACGTTAAGTTTATGAATGTGCTAAGTTTGTGACCTTGACCTTGGGGTAAGGGTTGGGTGATGGATCATGGATTTGTTACAGCATGATAGAGGGTCATCTGAGGAATGTATGTATGAAATAACAAGGTGTTCCATGAAAGGAAACAGAAGTTATAAGACATTTACCCAACGTTAAGTTGATGAATGTGCTAAATTTGTGACCTTGACCTTTGGGTAAGGGGTATGCGGTGGGTCATGGATTTGCTACAGCATGATAGAGGGTCATCTGAGGAATGTATGTATGAAATAACAAGGTGTTCCATGAAAGGAAACAGATGTTATAAGAAATTTACCCCAACGTTAAGTTTATGAATGTGCTAAATTTGTGACCTTGACCTTGGGTAAGGTATGTGGTGGGTCATGGATTTGCTACAGCATGATAGAGGGTCATCTGAGGAATGTATGTATGAAATAACAAGGTGTTCCATGAAGGAAACAGAAGTTATAAGACATTTACCCCAACGTTTAAGTTTATGAACATGCTAAGTTTGTGACCTTGACCTTGGGGTAAGGGATGGGC
>CM055281.1:46151958-46248216 GCA_029237695.1 Conchocele bisecta
CCTTGGGGTAAGGGATGGGCGGTGGGTCATGGATATGCTATAGCACGATAGAGTATTATCATGATGAATGCATGTATGAAATATCACGGCGTTCCATGAAAGGAAACAGATGTTATAAGACATTTACCCCAATGTTATTTTGAAGTTTATGAATGTGCTAAGTTTGTGACCTTGACCTTGGGGAAAGGGGTGGGAGGTGGGTCATGGATTTGCTATAGTACGATAGAGTTTCATCAGATGTATGAAATATGAAGGTATTCCCTGTAAATAAACAGAAGTTACACAACATTTACCCCAATGTTAAGTTTATGAATGTGCTAGATTGTGACCTTGACCTTGGGGTAAGGGTTGGGTGGTGAGTCAAAGATTTGCTACAGCATGATAGAGGGTCATCTGAGGAATGCATGTATGAAATATCAAGGATTTCCATGAAAGGAAACAGATGTTATAATAAATTTACCCCAACATTAAGTTTATGAATGTGCTAAGTTTGTGACCTTGACCTTGGGGTAAGGGTTGGGTGGTGGGTCATGGATTTGCTACAGCATGCTAGAGGGTCATCTGAGGAATGCATGTATGAAATAACAAGGTGTTCCATGAAAGGAAACAGAAGTTATAAGACATTTACCCACCGTTAAGTTGATGAATGTGCTAAATTTGTGACCTTGACCTTTGGGTAAGGGGTATGCGGTGGGTCATGGATTTGCTACAGCATGATAGAGGGTCATCTGAGGAATGTATGTATGAAATAACAAGGTGTTCCATGAAAGGAAACAGATGTTATAAGAAATTTACCCCAACGTTAAGTTTATGAATGTGCTAAATTTGTGACCTTGACCTTTGGGTAAGGGGTATGCGGTGGGTCATGGATTTGCTACAGCATGATAGAGGGTCATCTGAGGAATGTATGTATGAAATAACAAGGTGTTCCATGAAAGGAAACAGAAGTTATAAGACATTTACCCCAACGTTAAGTTTATGAACATGCTAAGTTTGTGACCTTGACCTTGGGGTAAGGGATGGGCGGTGGGTCATGGATTTGCTACAGCATGATAGAAGGTCATCTGAGGAATGCATGTATGAAATAACAAGGTGTTTCATGAAAGGAAATAGAAGTTATAAGAGATTTACACAACGTTAAGTTTGTGGACGACGCCGACGCCGCCGGGGGTATGCCATAAGCTCTTCTGCACTTTGTGCAGGCGAGCTCAAAATGGAATGAAAATGTCTTCTGCTGGTCACAGAAACAACTGACCAACCAGGTGCACGGATTTTATAGTAAAACTGGTTTGTCACAAGTGTAAATATCTTTGTATAATTTTGATATCAATATGTATCAGGGCTCCAGATCAGGAATTAGTAATGGAGTATTGTTACTCCATCATTTCTGAAGCAATTGGGTATTTCAAAATTGTAATGGGGTAAACTTAAATAACACTAATGTTTACACATTAACAGACACCAATTATTGAATAGTTTGCTTCGAAATGAAAACATATCTTGGCATTTCATTAGAATTGTCTCCTTGGAGACAATTCTAATGAAATACCAGATGTGTTTTTATGGAAAAATAAGAAAAGTATGCTATATTGATGGCCTGTTTATTGTTTTATGCAGCATGATAAAGGTACCACAAGTGTTATCATTGCTTTTTGATACTCACTACTTCTGATTTCAATTGTGTTTTTTTTTGGCAATTTTAATTGGGTATTTACGCAAATACGCAGCTTATCTGGAGCTCTGTGTATAATTATCAGTGTCTTTATCAGTTTATGTGCAAATGCAGTTTGTGTTGCTTAAGCGCACAGAAATATGAAAGAAAAGGATATATCCGTAAAATTTGGGCAAGTTTCGTGTAACAGACAGTATGGTCGTGACGACAGTTTTCAGGGTAGTCGGAGTTTTCGGGGTATTCACATATTTTGTAATTTATAGACATGTGCAGCCGCGATGTGCTTTACGTGAAGTGATTAAAATAACCATGACATGACCTACACAGGCCCGTAGCCAGGGGGGGTCGGAGTGGTCGGACGACCCCCCGCCCAGCCTCGAGGTCCACTTTTTTAGCCTCGAGGTCCACTTTTTTAGACCCCCCTAGATACCTCAGGCCCTTTGGGCCTTCGAAACAACCCCCCCTTCAAACAGGTCTGGCTACGGGCCTACTACAGTACGTCCTTTAAAAATGCCACAAAATCCAGTGTTTGAATTAAATACTGGTATTTTTTTGCCATTCAGGCAATTTTGTTCAAGAAACTACCGCCATTAATTGCTCTTAAATATTGTTAAAATGGTAAACAATAGAAAAGTTTAAAGTTTTCCTTCACTGTGCCTTACTCATTTACGAGATTGTCAACAGGCAATAAAAACTCCGGACGAATTAGCAAATTTATTGACACTTTCGGAACATACCCCAAAAACTCCACCATAAGTCAAGATTCAAGATGGCCGACTCCTGTGTTGCTAAATGCGCTAACGCGAATTTTAATCCAACAACAATCTTATTTTAGGCAAGAAACATTGAAAGAATGTTATCCTTGGATTGAACTGACAATTTAGCTCATATGTTATGTTTTTATAAAAACCGCTAGTTGACGAACTTGTTAATACCCCGAAAATTAGACCCACCATCATATAGTCACTGTTCTCATGTATCCGTGCCCCTAAGCACACAAATTCATATTGTGTGTTATATTCTGATTAATTCCTGAAAATGTATACATCAACATAAAGTTCAAACACATGAATATGAGTCAGGGCCGTAGCGGCCCTGTGGCATTATTTTGGCCTGTTTTTTTTTGGGGGGGGTTTTCGTAGCCTATCCAACTATATTTATAATCATCGTCCGTCTTTTTTTCTGCGTAACAGAAGTTATGTATTTAAATGTAAACATAATCCATGCTCCGACGGTGACTGTAGAAAGTAGGAATTGCGATTTTGAGGATCTAAGTGGAATTTTTCCCGCTAAAAAGGCTGCCGTGGCATTATTTTACACACCGCTACGGGCCTCTGAGTGCACATAAGGAATTCGACAAAACTGTTGTTTATGCAACTCTTAGAGTCCCTAGAAATAAACCACCCAAGTCACCTAATTGATCTTGAAACTTCTCAACAGGTTCATGCCCTACAACGTTTTGCACATTTGAGTGACATTCCTTGATCACTCAATTAATACAATAAAGAAGTGTTGCTGCCTTGATGCATCAAATTTAACTAGAACTATCACAGGAGTGATCATAATACCCCCACAAAGAGTTGGACTTACAAATAGCTTAACATTAGAAGAGCTTTATAGGTTTGAATAAAAATTTCATGATCATTATTTAATGCTGGCCTTAGAGATGTGTGACATTGACCTTTTACCTGTGTACGTGGTCAATGAAAATGAGATAATCTGAAAACATTTGAAAATTCATTCATCAGTTATAGAGGATCTTACACGAGTAATGGATTAATATGATTTTGATTAAAAACTCTGTGCCGAGTTTGTCAAGAACGCAATGAATCAATTTAATAACAAGAAACGAGGCAAAGCCACGAAGGCAAGGTTTTTTCCAAGCATAGACACTTGGATAACATAATTATACCCACTTTTTGTAGACTAGATGGCCGTGGCCTGCATGTCGCGCCTTGGGCCGAGGCATGGACACTAAAAAAATAGATATAGTAGATGGAAAAACTTGAATGAAAAAAACAACAACTTTAACCAGACACACGGACGTACGGACGGACGGACATATGCCAAAATGCCGACGATATCGCGCTTTCCGCAAGCGCGTGCGACAATGATGATAAACACCCATGTGAAGTATCAAGGTAATGGATGAAGCAGTTGCAGAGATATAGTACACGAACAAACTTTAACAAAAAAATTCAAAGTAATTTGACCTTGACATTGGGCACAGGGGACATGAGAAACATTTGTGCCAAGGCATTTGATAATCCATGCATCGGTGTAGAAGATATAGAGCGGAAGGTAATTTCAATAGGGTTGACCTTTGACCTTCAACTGTGACCTTGATCTTGGACGTAGGTGCGTGCTTATTGATCGCGACACACCTTCTCATCATGAGAAACATTTGTGCCAAGCCATTTGATAATCCATGCATGGATATAGAGCGGAAGGGTATTTCCAACAGACTGACCAACCGACAGACCGACCGACAGACCGACTGACAAGCTGACTCCTATATACCCCCTCAAACTTTTTTTGTGGGGATATAAATATGGTGAAGTCTATGGGGCGCCGTTTTGGACTTTAATAACACTTTGTGATATCACCCATTCAAATAGGTGATATCACTCATTTAAATAGGTTATATCACCCATTTGAATGGATGATATTCATTTGAATCGGTGATATCACCCTTTCTAATAGGTGATAACACTCATTTGAATAGGTGATATCACCCATTTGAATAGGTGATGTCACCCATTCAAATGGGTGATATCACTTATTCAGATTTGAATTGGTGATATCACCCATTCGAATGGGTGATATCACCTATTTGAATTGGTGATATCACCCTTATGAATGGGTGATATCACTGATTCATTCTTAATAAGTGATATCACGCTTTCAAATAGATGATATCACCCATTCAAATAGGCGAAATCACACATTTACTCCCAATGAGTGATATCACTTGTTCAAATGGGTGATATCACTCATTCAGAATGAACTGGTCATATCATCCTGTTGTATAGGTGATATCACCTATTTGTTTAAATATCAAAAGGGTAAATGATCACTCCTTACTGTAATCTCGCAGACTTTTTTGTCAATTGACCAAATTCACACATCGATATCTCAAATTAAAGCTATGATGGTAACCTTTACTGTAGTAAGCCTAAAATTGCTACATGTTAATAAATATATTAGTTATTAAAGTTTAAATGAGTTCCGGGGATTCTGAACACCATTTTCGGTGATAAAATTGACCTGCGAAAATACATTTGTCAATGGACGAATTTGGTTCTTTGGACATATCCAAATTGACAGGACTATATATCATATTAAAGCTAGGAGCATTGCCTTTAATTTGATGCATCATAATCCAAAATCAATCGTATATCACTTAACTTATGACCGCATTTATGAGGTCCGTTTTTTCCTTGTTTTATCTTATATATATTCCGGGGAATAAACTCGCCCTGTTGTTGATAAACAAAATCTGGGGAGAAATTATTTATTTTGGAACATAGTATTTGTTGTGAAAGCATGATATCACTGATTTGAAAGGGTGATATCACTATTTCAGAATGAATCGGGGATATCACCTATTCAAATGAGTGATATCACCATTTTGATATCACTCATTCAAATAGGTGATATCACCCATTCATTCTGAAATAGTGATATCACCCTTTTGAATAGGTAATATCATTCATTCGAATAGGCGATATCACCCATTCGAATGGGTGATATCACAAAGTGCTATTAAAGTCCAAAACGGCACCACATATTCAACAATAAATCAACAAATATCACATTTTATGCATGATTTACGAACAGACCCTCTTCAGAAAGGCACAAAATAGGTGTATATCACAATTGTATGTAACTGTAACTTAGAAATCCATGGGAAACAACTTAAAATACCTTTTTAACAAAAATTCAAGTAACACTATTCTTAGAATATGCTTATTCACTTGTTTTCTAGGGGCATGAATCAATGAGAAGGCACAAATCCATGAGAATTGGCTCTACAGTATAGTAGCTTAGAAAATCTCAGCTCTACGGATGTGTTTTACTATTTCATCTGTCTTTTATATTTTCTGTATCCGTGAGAGCTGAGCTCCAGATAAGCTGTATTTGCGTACATGTAAATACCCAATTAAAATTGCCAAAAACCCAATTCAAATCAGAAGTAGCGAGTATCAAAAAGCAATAACAAACTTGTGGTACCTTTATCATGCTACAGAAAACAATAAACAGGCCACAAATATAGCATATTTTTCTTATTTTCCATGAAAACACAGCTTGGTATTTCATTAGAATTGTCTCCAAGGAGAAAATTACATATCATAGTAAACGTATGTATAAAGTTTGATGACTGTAGCTGATAAGGTGTTTGAAGTAATGATCGTACCACAAAAACTTAACATTGAAAGTATTAACAAATAGAGTTTGACCTCTTCACCCTGGAGACCGTGGGGCCCGACAATTTTTTTTAATAGTCCTATGTTCATGTACATATCATAGTGAAGGTATGTATAAAGTTTTATTACTGTAGCTGACAAGGTGTTGAAGTAATGACCGTAACACAAAACCTTAATGTCACGGTACGTAACTCACTGTGGGGAGGAAGTGTGTATTCGTGCCCGGCTAGCTCAGTCGGTTAGAGTGATGGTACGGTAAACCAGAGGTCCCGGGTTCGAGGCCCGGGCCGGAGCACATTTTTCTCACCCTTTGACATTTGGCGCCCAACGAGGGACCGTGACTGATATATATACTACCAAAAATGTACCAAAACTATGGAATTCAGAGACAAATTAAATATAGAATTCGGGGACGAATTCCAATTTGGCGGGGAAGTATGTCACGGTACGTAACTCGCTGTGGGGAGGAAGTGTGTATTCGTGCCCGGCTAGCTCAGTCGGTTAGAGCGATGACCAGAGGTCCCGGTTTCGAGCCCCGGGCCGGAGCACGTTTTTCTCACCCTGTGGCATTAACATTGAATGTATTAACAAATAGAGTTTGACATTGACCCCGAAGACCCTGGGGCCCACCAAATCTTTTTTAATAGTCCTATATTCAAGTACATATCATAGTAAACGTATGTATAAAGTTTGATGACTGTAGCTGATAAGGTGTTGAAGTAATGATCGCAACACGAAAACTTAACATTGAAAGTACCAGTATTAACAAATAGAGTTTGACCTTGACCCTGGAGCCCGCCAAAATTTGTTTAATAGTCCTATATTCATGTACATATCATAGTAAAGGTATGTATAAAGTTTGATGACTGTAGCTGATAAGGTGTTGAAGTAATGACCGTAACACGAAAACTTAACATTGAATGATGCCGCCGCCGCCGCCTCGATGACGCCGCCGGCGACTCCGGAAAAGCAAAACCTATGTCTCGCTTTCCACTTTCGCGGGCGAGACAAAAACTAACTAACTTGAGTAGCATACAAATCTATCAAATTTAACCCTATCTTGAAACTAGGTCATGTAATGTTTACTCGACGCAATTCCAGCTGTGAAAGCTGTCAACAGTTTTAATGCCATAAAAGGTAGTTTAGTTAACCTTATAAGTGTGATGACAAAAAGTAATAAGTTTTTTGGACACATTTAACCCCCATGTACAAAACAAAGGATAAATCACATTTTTAATGGTCATTTTCCACATGTTTTCCTGTGGTGAATGAACTTCTGTGTTTTCCACAGTTACCCCATCGACAACGGCGGTAAAATTCGTGAAATTGAGCGCGCTATACGTTATATCCGGCGGTGTTCAGAAACACATCGTGTTCCATGTCACATTGATTGACGATATAGGTATTCCACTAGGTTAGTATTCCAGGGTTTCAGTCCGGTTATTGTTTACAACAAAGTAACATCGTACGTAGAGGTTGAAAGTCATATTTATTTGGAAGACATGAACTCACGACTAGTGGGTGGGGTAATATTCCGGCAGCACGATTTACCCAAATGTACCCAAATCTTACACAAATCTACCCAAATCTTCATTAAAAATAACATTTATGATTATATTATATACGTTTTCAACAATATATTATTAGTATATCATACAATAAGCACATTTTGACCGAAAAAGGGAAGAATAAAGCACATATTTCCACGGGAAAGCGATTAATATACATGTAGCATTATTATAAAGGGAGACTAGCGTGATCGAGACTCATTAATTATGTCTCAGTTGTCTAACTTTAAGTTGCCATCGATCATGATTTCATATGGCACATATAATAGTCCAACTGTGTAAGTAACTGGTCACCTCCATAGTATTGCAATATTTATTTTGTCGAGTAATTATGCCAACATCTTTTTGAAATAGTTAAAAACAAAGTATAATGCATTGAATGAATGTTTCTATTAGCACAAATGACTTATGGACATAGTTTAGTTATTGCAATTTAATTTACGGAGATACATTTAAAAACTCTCACAGGAAGGCTATATATATATAAAAATATTCTTAAAGGTACATGCCCACGCAGTAGGTTACACTGTACTACTACTTTTCATTTTCTGTCATGCCTTATATGAGAGGCCCCATTTTCGTCTACCCTCTAACTAAAAGTTAATTTTTAATTACGGCGCGGTGTTAATTTGGTTTTGTTAAATCGCAATTTTATTATGCCGGGCTAACTAGAAAGGGTAATTTTCCGACCATCGTGCTATTTTTGTTTTAAACCAACTACGCATCAACCGGGTGAACACAGTCAATCATATCAAATATATTGACATTGCGCAGTGAAGTATATCCGGAAGTTGTGAAGAAAAAGCTTCTCTGTTCGATGTCCAAATCTCTAAACTCCCTCCACGTAACTCTTTCCATTTGGTGATCTGGTCGCCAAATATTAACCACTCTCTCTACTCTCTCTGTACTGCCTGTCCCTCAGGACAATTTCACCTTTTTTTCGGTCCGACGCCTGTTTCTCATACAATTTACCGTCCTGGACGTTTATCTGACATGTTGATAATTTTCTTGTTTTAAGATTATTGGGAAGCCTAACTGGCTCTTAGTATTACTGCGTCATGCGCCAACGCTCGCCAAGCCTGATGTGGAAATGGTCGTCGTCCACTGCAACCATTAATCCAAAATAGACTGTTACCGCCGCGCATCGCTTAACAGTAAACTTGATAATTAATAAATGATTATATTTGTCTAGGGGCGTGGGCGCTTGGTAATTTTTAGGAACTAAGTGGGAAATAGTGAACATAATTATAACACTTTATTTAATTTCCTAATAAAAGAAACATTTTGTGCCTACTGCATGGGTTTATTGTACCTTTCTTTAATAATTCATCTACAATAATAATAATAAACGATTCATTGTAAATTAAGAAACATTTGATGGAAATGAACCATAATATGCAATTGCTAATATTTATATATTTTTTCTAAAATTTATGTGGGTATGGTTTATGTATATCTTGTCCAAATATAGCTTTGAATATTTTTCACACCTTTCTATGTAGAAAGCCCAAATCCCAAAATTGGTATTGTGATTGACCAGAACACAGTGTAAAATTTTTTGGTTTGTTTTTTTTTAGTGGGGTAGCTTCGTTTGTTTTTTTTATAAATATTAGTCGCTTATGTACAATAATGGGAAAGTGTGGCTAGATCCTGGATTAGATTGTGAATGCATAGTTTTTCCCCTATAGGTATAGCCTCAACAAGTGGTTTATGCACAAAAATGGGGAATAACCGGGTAGGACCCAGATCAGACTGTGATTGCAAAATTTTTTTTCCCCCTAGAAGGTATAAGCCCTCAATAAGTGATTGGTTATAAGAATGGCTTAACACGTTCCTGGTTGGGGTGGGGTGAGTGAATAGGGTTTTTTAAAGTCGTCCCTTTTTCTGAAACATTAGAGGTACAATAGCCTCTGGGAAGTTCTACAACGCAGACGGGTTTGGGTGTTATCCTGGTGGGCGAAAACCTGCCAAGTATAAAACGGTTCCGACACCTTCACACTTTCTCTTTGTATCGTCCAACATTAGAGAGGTTCTTAACTACAGTTTTTTTTTTATTTTGTATTTCTCAATTAAAAATCATCAATTCCCAATTTATCATGTTTATAGCCAATTATAAAGGTGGATTATTCATTCCTTGGCCTAGTAATTAAGTTTGTTATTCACAGTACTCTCCCTTTATTTCATATAAAAACAAATATTTCCATTTTATTGCATAAAAAATAACATTTAAAATTGGCCCATGGTTACGATGCAAATTTAAATGGACATTAACATAATGGTAAGTACCAGTTCCAAAACATTCATTATGTATTTGTGTATAGCTTTATTTATTAACACATATAGTAATTATCATGGAAGATTTTGGGTAAGTAAATTTGGGTAAAGTTGTTTTTTGGGTCAAATCGTGGGCGGGGGGGGGGGGCGCACGATTTCAACCCAAAATCCTCCCCAAATTCCTCCATTTTCCCCCAAATCCCTCCCCAAACTCCTCATGTAGTCTTGGAATAAAGTTATACCCAATTAATTAGTACGTTCCAAAAACCTTTCAACATCGTTCTTAAAAGAAGTTAATTGAACCTGATTTGAATACGTTTTTAATGCGTAAAAAAGAGTCTTATTCCTGGATGTTTTGTTAATTTAACCTTAAGGCATTCTAGCAGTCCCGAGGGGAATCATTGCAAAAATAAAATAACGAGATAAATGCAAGGGAGGTAAAAGTTGTTTGTTTCGCCGAACCCATTTTTGGTCTAATTGGAAAACATGCAAGTTATTTATTTACCAATTCCAAATGATTTAAATTCATTGTTTTTTTTTATGCTCAATCAATCAAATTCAGAACATATAGCTTGAAAATAATGACCAACGTCCATAAACTGGTCAAGTGTCTATGCAGTACAGGCCCGATATGCAAGCAAATCAATCCCCAAATCCTCTTTAAATTTTACCCTCACTTTATTGTGATTGTAAATATCAGCTTAAAAGTTGTTTTAACAAATTCATTGAATAATAATACATATGTTCAAGTACCTAGCTGATTGCAAGGAGTTTGGGCTAATAAGCGTGGAATTAAATTAAAAACGAAGCTTTAATTGCCAGAAAAATGTCATGGGTGGCCTCAATATTAAATGGTCTTAATTTTCAGAGAAATTGTCCCTTGTCTTGAATTTATAAGTCTCCAAAATAAATAAATGTTTTGTTTGTTTTAAACGGGCTTTATATTATATCAACAAATCTAAGGTCGTCAATAAATAAAGAACTGACGGAGTTGTTTCAGTTATTGTTGTTTATTAAGTGTTTTTATGTCGAGCCATACTTGTTGCGTTTTTTTGTCCATACTTTAATTGTTAATTTGCATTACCCCCACAAACAAAGTTTGATGGGGATATATAAGCAGTCAGCTTGTCGGTCGAGGTCCGGATCGGTCGGTGGGATCGCGACATGAAAGATGGGCCCTCCGTTGACCGTAGTCCGCAAGGTATTATTAAATCACTACTGTGCTAACTCTAGTTTGTTTTTAGTTGTAATTCAAAAATTGTTTTGTTTAATATTTATTAAATGTAATTAAATTAATCTGTAATATTCAATTGCTACCTGTGACCAAAACAAATCATATGCGATTTTTCCAATATTTGGCCATGGACACAGGTCCATTGATTATTGTTACGAATGATTGTACTTTCGTTTTCATTCAAATGTGTAAAACCTTTCGTGCTAAATTGTTAGCTCCCTCAAAAACGGCATCCTGCTTCTCGTAAAATATTTGAAACCGTTCTTAGAAATCCATTACCTAAATGTCTATTTTCAGAATCCGACGCTTTGGATAATTTCCGGTAAGTCTGTAAATAAAATAAAATAGTTGAATGATTGTTGTTAGTTTGTTAGTTTTATTGTTCTGTATGTAAATTCATGGATTTCCGTTTATTTTTCACCTCAATTGTCTCTTGCAGCCAAACAAAGACCTACAGTAAGTTTAAAGTAAAGTTGCTGCACCAGTCATTGGTAATCCCCTCCCCCCCCCCCCCCCCCGCCCCCCCCCCCCCCCCCCCCCCCCCCCCCCCCCCCCCCCCCCCCCCCCCCCCCCCACTCCCCAGGCCGGGACATAGCGGGGGATAGCGGGGACATTGCAATTTTTTTTTTTTGCAAAAGCCCTGGTATATTCCCCCGCCACTGTGGGGGACCGAAAAATGTGTATTCCGCCCCGCTATATAGGCCCCGCCCCCGGGGCAGGATAGCACATGTAGTTTGGGTGCCATTTTTTTAATTTAATGTATTGTTAAAAGTATTATAACATGTTTTAAGCCATCTAATTCACTCAAGGGTGTGTTGTTGCTTTATCATTTCACATATTATATATACGAGTGCTATGTGAATTTTGCCAAGTGTTATTGCAAAAAAATTAAGGCAGGTATTCCTCCATGGGTAAACGATCTGCAAACCAAAAATATATGATTATTAAGCTCGACCACTTGCCTTGGGTTCGGTTTGTGTAAACAATAAATTGATGTAGATTTGTTGTTCACAACGAACTGTGCATGTAGAGCCACATGTAAATATCCCGAAGGACCTGCACTGATGTGCACGGCTCTTCTGGGTCTACACATTGCCCTAAACAATCATGAGACCGTTCTTTATTTATCAGAATGTGGTCAAATTCAAAAAATATTGCTTGAATTCATTTATGAGTTATTGGAAATTGTGCCAAACATGTGACGGCTATTAAATAATTCAGCAATCATTTAATTAATGGCTGATTGACAATGATGGAAAATTGTGTTTTTAACGGCTCAGTGACCGTTGTATCATTTTAAATCAGCTTTGGAGGCTTGGTAAATTACATCTGTAACCGGGTTTAATAGGAGTTGTGATTCATCTCTGAATTTAACGTAATAATCTAATTTATTTGTGTTTACTTTAAATCTTATGGCCTTATTGGATGAACTGAATAAATTCCTGGACTGTACGTATAGGATTTAGTTGAGTTAAATTACTGTTCGTTCTGCATTCGTTAGAAAAGCCGGACCTGATATGTGTAAACTCGGTGTTAAGTCCCATTTCCCACCATGTAAGGAGAGGCCTCAGCACCAACACAGTCAGATTGGGATCCAAACCAAACCGATCCTAGGAACATGTTCTTTTACCGTATTGTTCGAAAGGGTACAAACTGTGAGTGTTGAGCCCTGTAGACCCTTGCTCGGCCTGACGTGGTTAGCGCGGGCCAATTCTATGGGTCTACATTGGCCCCTCTATTCATTTAAGAACCACCTTTCCTCCAGAATAGGCTCAAATATTGCATGAAATTCATTCTAGTTTACAAGATATTTCTCCAGTGGCAAGATTTTACTTTAATTATTCGGATTTACAATCTCTGCTCAACATTACCTATACCAGCTAAAGATTACCATTCAATGAAAATAAACATGACTACCTGGCCATCAAGCAAACATCGTCCGCTATTCCTCATGTGGAACACAAGGTTCTAATCTGACGTGTTTGCGTGATTCATCTTCCTGAATTTTATGTACTCCTGATTTGCTGTCATTATGGCCTTTTTAAATAAATATCCTGATTCTGCGAAAAAAGAAAACCGAGGCCTTATAATCGATCATCGAATCGGTTGATGCTAACCGATTAAATAAACGATAATCGATTAATGATTTTCTTCCACCGTATTGCCCATCACTACAGAATGTGTTTGAATTCGGCAAAAGAAAACTGAAAATATTGCCAGAAAACCCGGAAACTGGTATTTAAATTTATCATCTAAACGTGAAAGTAATTTTTTAGCACAAAATGACCTGTGAACCTTCTAAGCGATTACCCTCCCCACGTTCCAAACATATGCCATTCCACTGAATCGATATGAATGTAGATATGAATTATTGGTTGAATGAAATTCGGCAAAAAGGAGACTGAAAATTATTCTATTTTTTTTTTGGGGGGGCCAGAAACACGTACTGGTTAATTTATCATCTAAATAAACAAAGTATTTATAGCACAAAATTGAAACAATTGACCTTCAAGCGATGACGCACCCTTACCTTCAACAGACCGCTTTCCAACATGATGAATGTAGATACCGAAAAAAATATGTGGTTGAATTTGGCAAAAGAAAACTGAAAATACTGCGAGGGAAAACGGGACCTCTGGTATTAACTTTATCAATCTAAATGTGAAGTATTTATAGCAAACCAAAGTGACCTTGACCTTTATTGACGAGGCCCTCGGTTCCCCGTGATTGGATATGAATTCCAATATTATTTTTGAAATTGGTGAAGTGGTTCTCAAGTCATTCCGGCGAAAACAAACATGCCGTCCTAACTCCCACGGCGCAGGACATCAGACTAAGGGGGCGATCCGCTAAATATCCCCCGAACCTTTTTATTTTTTCGGTCTGGGGGATAAAAAACGTAAAAAAGGGTGGGTGGTCAATTTGCTCGTTTTTATTTCTTTTCTGGCAAGAAATACTGGCACTCGATTCATGTGTTGGGAACCATTCCAACATTATGGCAGGGTTCTATGACCTTGACATTACCCGGCCCGGGTGGCTGGAGTCCGCTTGGAACCATCAAAAATGGCCTTAAATTTTGACAATCATTTAAAATTTATTTTTTGAAAAATACTTATGCACGAAAAAGGAGGACCAGAAAATCTATTTTTAAAAAAGCTTTTAAACCCTTTCAAACTTCGATACCTCTGCAAACAGTGTATATCCAGATGGACCTGGCTCTAGTAAACGAGCCGTCTCAATCAGGTGAAATCTGCACTAGGGTTGCAATGGAATTTTTTTTCCTAAATTTGCTAAAAAATCTTCCCTTTTTTAATAATGAAATAGAAGACTTGTCCAAAAATAATTTTCCTGATTTACATTGATTGGTCGGAATTTGAAAAGTGGAACCTAGTTCCATTAAGTTTTAAAAACTTTGGGGTGTAAAAACAGTTTAAAATAAAATGTTTGAAAAATGTTGCGGCCAAAGTAAGAGTTATTGCGACGGGCCAATTTCGAGCCTAATGCTGCGAATACCCTCTGTTGCCAACTGCCAGCCGGTTTTTATTAGGTGGTGGAGAAAAAATCCGGAAGTAACCCGGATGGAAACCACCCCCAAACCTTATGGCAAGTTTAATAATACTTGCCAAACTTCCTTCATAATGTGGTCTGGCATGAACGTAATCATACAGTCTCGCCCACATAGGTGAGGAGTTTTTTCAGCCCCCACCAGGGCCCCTCCCAGTAATTAAAACAAATAACCCACGAAAAACCCATGACACAGTCGTTTGTCGGCCCACATTGATCAAGTTTTTTTCTTTTAATATAAAAATTAAATTTATTTTTATGAATCATCCATTTATTTAATGAAAATACAGTTGGACATAGACAAACAGGTTTTCAAGATTTTTCAAGGAACTACAGAAGGCCAAACTTCGAAGTCCAGCCCGCCGCTTAACTTTTTCGGGCGCAAACCAAACCTCAAGATTAGAAAAAATAAAAAAAATCCCGCTATTTTTTCGCGCAAATGTAAAGCCCTGGGTAGCCCGCCACTCGCAAGGGACAAATTTTTTGTTAATGCCCCCGGGGTTTATAAGCCCCGCTATTCCCACCCCGCCATGTCCCGGCCTGGGGGGGGGGGAGGGGGGATTACAAATAAGACTGGGTGCATAACGTATGAAGGTAGTCCAGGCGCAGAAAATAATTGCAGTGGGGGGGGGGGGGGGGTCTGAAGTTCCAAATCGGCCGTCGTCGACCTCTCCGCCGAGCGCGCAGCGCGATGAGCATAATTAAAGTCCGGGGGGTCCTCCCCCAGGAAAATTTTGTAAATGCCATATCGCCGCAGATGCGGATTTCCTTTTCCTGAAACCGAAAAAGTCAATTCAACTATTATCGAGTAATTGGTAGTTTTCTTGCCCATTTTCCCCTCCTCCTCCTTTTTTTTTGACCCGGGAGCAGTGGGAAGGGGGGACCCCCTGGACCCGCCCCTGTATCCTATCCGCGCCTGGGTTAGGTAATAAGTAGGTAATACAATTAAGAAGCTAAGAAAGGTTACAGAGGAAAAGCCTCAATTGGTAACACAATCTTACCTTAAGACGGTTTCACATTTTACAGTTAGCGGATTCAGGGGGGGGGGGGGGGGGGGAGGGGGGAGGGGGGGGGGGGGCGCCGCCCCTTCAGTAAAAATCCCTGATTTTTTTTTTTTTTTTATTTTTTTTATTTTTATTGGGAGCGTTAGAATGCAGGTAAATGGTGCTTCCTCAATTCAAAACATTTCCGGGGGAGGGTCCATGCCCCCGGTACCCCGGCCCCTACCCAACTCCCTCGCACCCGCTCAGTCGACCGCAAATGAAGCCCCATATCCCTGATTTTTTTAAAAAAATTTTTAACGAAAATATTGAGCGTTTAGAATGCCAGGGAAATGGCTTCCATCCTCAATTCGCAAAAATTTTCCGGGGGGGTCATGCCCCCGGGGACCCCCCTAGCCAACTCCCTCGCACCAAACTCAGTACGACGAACGTGCATACCCTCGTTCCAAGTTCCATGTGCTCCCCCCCCCTTGGTGAAATCCTGGATCCGCCACTGTCTTATACTAATCTACAGTACATGTACGTAACATTATTACCATGATTATACAACATTAAATAAATCAACATGATAATAAACATCAAGCCACCCTGGTCTTTGGATACACCATTTGCTGGTGGATACATCATGTACATAGGCCTATATATACATTTTGTATCTAATTCTCCTAAGTCTCCACAACATTCACAGTTTTGTTAGTCTGCATATTGAGCGAGTCGTCATGCAGGCAATGTGAATATTGTGCTCACTGTATTATAGTGGGTTAATGTTCACATGTAATATAAGTTTATTTATGTTTATTTATTTAAGATTGTGAGAGCATTGCTCCGACACACCCCAGTTGACATATACCTGGTCTAAACATATCCAAGAACAAACGGGGTTTGATATGTACATACAACCAGCATGGTGGAGGAAATGTCTTGGGGACAGGCAGTACAGAGAGAGAGTGTGGTTAATATTAGCGACCAGATCACCAAATGGAAAGAGTTACGTGGATATTTAGATTTGGACTCGAACATAGATTTTTCTTCTCAACTTCCGATACTTCACTGCGCATGTCAAAGATGTGATATGATTGACCGTGTCACGTGACGCGTATTGGTAAAAATAGCACGAGGTCGGAAAATACCCTTTCTGGTCGCGGCATATAAAATGCGATTTAACATCAATTATTATAACACCGCCGTAATTAAAAACAACTCGTTAGTGTGTAGACAAATGGCTCATATAAGGCATGACAGAAAATGAAAAGTAGTTGTACAGTGTAACCTGCTGCGTGCATGGGCATGTACCTTTAAATTAGTACTAAATATATCGTCAGGGGCGTAGCTAGCCAATTTGAATCTGCAGGCCCGGTTGACGACTTCGAGCACCGTTGATACGAGGTATGCTAGGGGGGGGGGGGGGGGGGGGTGGGGGGGGGGGGGGGGGGGGGGGGGGGGGGGGGGGGGGGGGGGGGGGGGGGGGGGGGGGGGGGGGGGGGGGGGGCATGCCCCACCCCCCACAGAAAAAAATCGAAACTAGAAGGTAAATGATGCACTCTGGCACATTATTTTTTCCATTTTCTCGAAAATTCTTCCTTAATGCAGCTACGCGCCTGATCGCACATATACAATTTGATTTTGCATTGTAATGTATGCCAACGGCAAAATGTCATCTACATGATTGATATCGGCTCAAATGTGCACTGCTTTAGACAAAAAAAAATGTCGCGATCAGGATTTGATTATGTTCATTCACCTGGGTATTGCGGCAAATCGTAGGATTTATTGACTCAAATGCCAACTGGCGCCGGTTACTCTATGTACAAAGATTTACAAATTGTAATGCTCATATTTTGTTTAGGCAGTGGTCGACCCAACCCCTGGATCCGCGCCTGCACAGCCAGATTGCACTGAATAGACAAAACAGTCTGGACGTGACTCGATCAGTACAAGCACAAGACCTAGAATATGTGACTTAACTGATGACTGCAGTTGTGAGTTCCGTTTTTTCATATTCCGGGGAATAAACTCGTCCACAGACGGACAACAACAACTAACAACAACACCACTTGGGTGCTCCCACTTCGTTGCTATTTACAGACTTCAGGAATTTCTAACAATGACTGCAGATGTCTGAAAATATACATTTAGTAATGGATTTCAAGACTGTTTCAACTATTTTACAAGAAGCTGAACCGGTTTTGAGGCAGATTGCATTTAGCACGAAAGGTATACAGTACATTGATTGAAAACGAAAGTACACTTATCAACGGTTTGGATAATAATTAATATGAAATGGCAGGATATGTTCACGTTTTCATCAATAACAAAAAAGTCGCCCTCCCCAAAAAATTTTGTTTCATGAAATTCCATCAAATACTGATTTTATTGCGAAAAAACGATTTTCCTATGGAATTTAACATGGGGAGTCGATTTTCTTTTTGATAAAAAAAACGAAAAAAATTGGAAATTGACTCCGAAACCTGACGAGATGTACGGTAATTAAGAAGACAAGTTAGATTTTGAATTGAAAATCGGTCCACAAATAATTATTTTTTTAAAAAATCTATTTTTAGCCCTCCTGTTAAATTCCCATAGGAAAATCTTTTTTTTCGCAATAAAATCAATGTTTGACGGTGACATGAAATACCCAAATATTGCCCGAATATACCCAAAATATAGTATATAATAGCATCCAATGTGGTTGTTTTATGGAAATAACATACAATAATACATGCTAGTTGTATTTATTCCAGGATATAGCTGTATATCTGTATTGTGAAGATGTTATTAGTGCAAAATACCCCAAAATGGCCTATGTGAAAAGTGGCCAGGGCAAGGGAGATTACTGTTATATGTTATATAAGTAAAATCGGGTATGATTGATGTACGAAATGGGCGGAAATGGCGATTGTCGGGCGAAATGGAGTTTTATATCGCCTATAACTTGCTAATTAATGCATGAAATTATTTTTTTATATTATTATATCTATTATACAGTTGTATATGTATAATGTATAGTTGAACAAATTAGGTATTTTCTTACATTATTTGATTTTATATCAAAATTATAAATGACCGTGCTCAGGATATGTCCGGCGAAATGGAGATTGTCCGGGTGAAATGGAGTTTTATATAGCCTATAATTTGCTAATTAATGTATGAAAAAATATATTTTTTTAATATATCTATTATACAGTTGTGTACTCAGAATATATCCGGCGAAATGTAGATTTCAGGGCGAAATCAACGTTAATTTATATGGCCTAATTGTTATTTGCGAAGATCGCAGTCTTAGATCAGCCTATGCATAAGTTCAGTGTATACATGGGTAAGCAATTCAATACGTATCATAAAATATTGAACAGGGTGGACGACGTGTGAAATATAATTATAAACTGCATGGCAACTGACCACCGTCTAGTTTCTGTTTAAGTACATGTTGTATAGACCCTGGTGCCTAAAACCAGATCCAAATATAACACAAATATTCACTGCATTTTATATGGGTAATTTGGAAAAGTATGTCATATTTTTGTTGAGTCGAGAAAACGTGTTTAGTATATGTATTTACACACATATAACATGCAAGTGTGTGTCAGATTTTAGGCACCAGATACAAGATGTCATTAAGGTAATTATCGGCCACCACGTGATGGTCACTGAATACACAGGGTGTTAGTCAGATTTATTTAATCCCATCATACAATTTTTAACGCGGTCAGAACTGACCACCGTCTAGTTTGCGTTATGGGGTGCCGGGCATTGATTATTTAATCCCATCATACAATAACGCGGTCAGAACTGACCACCGTCTAGTTTGCGTTATGGGGTGCCGGGCATTGATTATTTAATCCCATCATTTCATCAGTAGCTAATTGAACTAACTGGCACTAATTGCCGATTGGCCAAGACTGAGCTGTGCAATCAACCATTCCTAAAGCGCGCGTGACCCTAATCACTACGCAACGGGGTTCTGGATTAAAATTTGTTTCTCGAGTAATGGAAGGTATTCGAGAGAATTCCCACCCTTAAATACCCTCAGAGTAGATCCTGAAAGATACATGTAAGCATAGCGAAATGCTTGTTGTTTGTTTGTACAAGACGACAATATGTGGATTTTGATTACAGTTGCAGCAGTGGGGGCAATCACAAGTTCGTACCACACTAGATAAACTGCTACCAAGTACGGTGTTCCGTTAAGGCCAGCGTAATATCGCTATCGGGTCGATATTACGATAGTACGGTAGTATGATGACGATAGTACGATATGACGATGGTACGATGCTACGATGACGATAGCACGATGACGATAGTACGATATAATATCGTAGTATCGTCATCGTACTATCGTGGTATCGTGGTATCGCGGTATTGTACTATCGTCATCGTGCTATCGTACTATTGTCATCGTATTATCGTACTATCGCCATCGCACTATCGTAGTATCGGCTCTAGAGCGATATTACGATGGCCTTAACGGAACACCGTAACCAAGGCCCGCCTTGTCGGGACACGGCATTGTACTTAATCCGCTGATACATACGTGACGTGCTGTGAGAAAATGATCCAAGTGAATCTGCGACCAGTGTAGCCCAGAGCAAGTAGTGAATCGACACAGCACACCAGTGGCAACATTGTTCGTTATGTCATTCATGCATTAGTATACAGACGGGCCATTTATATAAATACATTAACTGTGGTAACTAGAGTAATCAGGAAGCATTATTACTTTATATGTACACTGGTCCAGTTATCACGCAGCTGACAGGTTTGTCCATGCTTAGTGTGTCAAGTTGGATAATCATTACATACTAGTGAGAGAATCAGTAACATATGTACCACTAATTGATACATAATGATAAAGACATCGGGCCGTTCAGTCCCAGTGTAGATCCTGATCAGCTGTTGTCATTTAGCTTCAGTAATTTTGCTTCCAATAAAAAGGCGAAAATAAATGCGTGATTATTTGCAAACTGTGTAGTCCCTGACTGACAAGCTCATATTGCGATATGCTAATGCTATGATAAAATGACATATATGGTAAGTTTTGTCAACCAGCTGATTATTCAATTTATTGTGCATGAACGGTCAACTAATGAATTCCCAATGACAGTTTGTGAATAAGTGCATTTCATGCAAAGTAACACGCATATTTTGCATTCACATTGCACAGCATACAATGTCTCGAAAGCCAAGCGATGGTTAATCATAAGCACCAAGCCAAGTAGAGTTGTTTCATAAATAACCGGGTATGGAAGGTGTTCGAACCAATTACTACCATCAATAACATACGTCCATGTGTATATTCAGGTAAATGTTTAAATGGCCATGTCATTTTGAAAGCAGTATACCTATTTTAATTGACAATACGCATTACGTATACACGCTCTTCTTTAAACCCGTTTTATTTATCAGCGTCTAAAACATTCTGCTGTGTGTAACTACTTTCCGCAATGTGATGTATTGATATCCTTATTTTGTATAGTTCGTATATGTCTTGCTTTGCGTACCGTTGTGTGGTTGTTGTCTCGTTACTTGTACCCAACTTCATGTAAATAACATTGCCATTAATGCATACTCGGTCATGGTCAAAAGCATTGCTATGATAACGTGTGGTTGTGTGCATGCAATTACAACTTGACTGCTTGAAATATAGATGTTCATACTGCTAATCATAACGAAATGCAGTCAATTGCCCAAACACAGAATTATGCAAATGCCGCTTTATTTAACATTTGAAATAAAAACTGGCTTATTTGTTATGCGACCAGTGTAGCCAGCGGTCAGCCAGCATACTTTGTATGCGGTCTCAACAGTGCTTACGCTGTTCGCTATTACCAGCATAGTATAGTCTAACAAACATAACCGACCAGTTAAATTTCAATTAACGTTTAAATTCTTTCGAAATATACATGTATATATATTTCGAAAGAAACAATATATATATATTTCGAAAGAATTTAAAAGCTAAGTGAAATTTAACTAGTCGGTTGGGAGGAACGGATTGTGGTAATTGCAAAATTGTCACAGAACATTTTCTTTTCAACCGACATCTTAAATCACAACAAGCTATATACTCTATATTACAAGTTTTACTCTATGTTACAAGTTTATGCTCGTTTATAGAGTAGATGATAAACATGTGGGTATGAAGTGTGACATGTGGTACATATACATGTATGTCGAGAACTCGGCAGTGCGCACGATCATTACGCTGTGTGACATGTGGAACATGTACACGTATGTCGGGATCTCGCGAGAACGTACTCAAAATATGCTCAAATATACATGTCCCACAGAGTAGTGGTCGGACGTACACCAGAGTTCCCGACATAGATGTACATGTACCACATGTCACACGGAGAAATGAAGGGACGTACGCCAGAGTGCCCGACATACATGTACATGATCGAACCCGTTTGCCCGGCCTTACATGACCTTAGCTGTTGATAGGCCGTTAAACACCAATAAACAAACAAACAAACATGTACATGTACCACATGTCACACAGCGTAGTGACGGGACTTATTTCAGAGTTCCAGATGTACATGTACCACATGTCACAACGTAGTGACGGGACGTATTCCCGAGTCCCAGACACACATGTACATGTACAACATATTCCCAGACATGCATGTTCACAACATATTCCCAAGTTCCAGACATACATGTACCACATATTCCAAAGTTCCAGACATGCATGTACATGTACCACATATTCCAGAGTTCCAGACACACATGTACATGTACATGTACCACATATTCCAGAGTTCCAGACACACATGTACATGTACCACATATTCCAGAGTTCCAGACACACATGTACATGTACCACATATTCCCAAGTTCCAGACTTGTATGTACATGTACCACATGTCACACAGCGTAGTGGTGGGACCTACTCCCGAGTTCCAGACATATATGTCGGGAACTCGATAGTACGTCCCGTCACCACGCTGCGTGACATGTGATACATGTATGTCTGGAACTTGGGAATACATTCCGTCACCACGCTGTGTGACATGTGGTACATGTGCATGTATGTCGGGAATATGTCCCGTCACTACGCTGTGACATGTGCTACATGTATGTCGGGAACTCGGGAATACATTGTGGTACATGTATGTCGGGAACTCGGGAGTAGGTCCCATCATTACGCCGTGTGACACGTACATTCGGTCTTTACATTGTATGACATAATGGTGGTCTAGGTGTACACAGGTCACTGTGTGCCACGGGGCATGTGGTAAGTTAACATGTATGTCAGGATTGATCTTGGGAGTACGTACGCACAGTCACTGCGATGTGTGACATGTGGTACATTGACATTCAATCACGTATTATTTCATGCAAATTTCATTATTATAACACACATCAAACGCTGCTAAACACACTACGTGGGTATATCTGAACGTTAATTTTTACAATATTTTTGGTAATTATTGCGTGAGCAGTGACCCTGATCAAACGCCATATTTATTCTAATTTTTCGGTATACTCTCGTACACTATTCGGTGAGATTGAATGATAATAAGTAATAACAACAGTGCCTGATGTCACAATATATGCCCGTCGAGTATGTTTAGAATGCATATGTAAAGTTTCAGAATGAATGGTTGAAAACTGCGGGAGGAGTTGATTACACAAATTTGGGACTCCAATATGCAAAAACAGGGTGGATAAATGACTAAGTTAAAAACGTTACATTTTTGTCAAAAATATATTTTTTGGTATGAGAAGGGGAGGTGCACAACTTCAACATGTTTAGGATGCATATGTATGAAAACTGTGGGAGGAGTTGATTACACACAGATAGTGGTCCAAAAAAGTTAACGGACAGACAGACAAACAGACGGACAACTCCATACCATAATACGTCCCGTTTCACGGGCGTATAAAACGTTTTATACCTGGGCCTGAGTTGACATGGCCCCGATTTCACTTGCTTCAAAGAATAGTAATCTGAGTAATCTCCCTTGGCACATTTTCACATATATATGAATATATCATATAATAAATACGAGTAGCATATATTATTTTATGTTATTGTCATAAAACAACCACATTGGATGCTAGTATTTGGGTATATTTGGGTATTTCGTGTCACCCATATTTGATGGAATTTCATGAAACAAATTTTTTGGGGAGGGTTACTTTTAAATATTTTTTAGATTTAATGTGTTTAATGGCCAAATGTTTGTCAGCAGGAAAACGTGGAACAGACAGTAGTTTAAGTCACTCCTGAATGAAAAAACTGGAACGGAAGCAAGTTTTCTCTGTGTTAAACCATATCACAAACAGAATGGCCTTTCCTTATTTTTCACTCGCCAAATCGGGCCAGTGACAAGAAAATCCTCTCGCCAACATGAAAATTGACTCGCCATGGCGAGCGGGGCGAGTGAATTTTTGTCCTGTCTAGGTAACAATTCAGGTAGCTATGACCTGTGCCATGGCCAAATATTGGGAATCATATTTGTGTCACAGGAGCACTGAATATTACCCCACCCACTAGTGGTGAGTTCATGACTTCCAAATAAATATGACTTTAAACCGCTACGTACGATGTTACTTTGCTGTACACAAAAACCGGACTGAAACCGTGGAATACTAACCCTCGCAACTAATTGAGTGAAAAGAGTGAATAGTAAGACTTAGTGTATTATCAGGAAAGCACCGAAGCAGTCATAAAATAACAGATCTTGTGGGTATGCAAACTCAGAACACTGGATTTTGTGGCATTTTTAAAGGACGTAATGTAGGTCATGTTATGGTTATTTTAATCACCTGATGTAAAGCACATCGCGGCTGCACACATGTCTATAAATTACAAAATATGTGAATACCCCGAAAACTCTGACTAGTCTACCCCGAAAACTGGCGTCATGACCATACTGTCTGTTACACGAAACTTGCCCAAATTTTACGGATATATCCTCGCATATTTTCGTGCACTTAAGCAACAAAAACTGTATTTGCACATAAACTGATAAAGACATTGATAATTTATACATATTGATATAAACATTATACAAACATGTTTGCACCGGTGTCAAACCAGTTTTACCATAAAATCTGTGCAGCTGATTGGTCAGTTGTTTCTGTGACCAGCAGAAGACATTTTCATTCCATTTTTGTCCCACCCACGATAGTAGAAAGTGAGACATTACAGTCACAATTCCGGTGGCGTCGTCGTAAATTTTGCATATCTCTTGATCCGTTACCAAACTTCATCAATAGCTTACTCGCATTGATAGCCATCCATCCAGTGTCATTCGGGTGACCTTCAAATTTATGGATGTACATCCAAATGTTGAATACCTCCTGATCCGTTAGTCAGATACTTACCAAACTGGATCAATAGCTTCCTCGCATCGATGGCTATCCATCCAGTGTCATTTGGGTTACCTTGACCTTCACCTTGTGTCAATAATTTTGGACGTATGTCCAAATGTTGAATAGCTCCTGGTTGGTCGTACTTCCAAATTTTGTAAAACCGACTTAACTTTAGTTCCGGGTATTCATAAATCGGGCACTTTCTTTTAACGAAATGCGCATGCGTTGTTACTAAATATATCGCATATGCATGACACAATTTCCGGTACACAACTAATTGTTTCGCAAATCATACCCAATACACATCATTGAATAAGCGTTACATCTAAATGCCAGTGGCCGACGAGTCCAATTCTTTTCTGACGATGTTATTATTCAATCGAAAACTGCAAGACCCGCATTTCGTCCCCAAATCACGTTGGACTTGGACTCGTCGGCCACTGG
Source organism: Conchocele bisecta (assembly GCA_029237695.1). Taxonomy (NCBI): domain Eukaryota; kingdom Metazoa; phylum Mollusca; class Bivalvia; order Lucinida; family Thyasiridae; genus Conchocele; species Conchocele bisecta. The sequence goes on from CM055281.1 coordinate 46,177,464, forward strand.
CACAAACAAATTCGGCCCAAATCGAATCAAATCGGCGTTTAGAAATGCCAAATTCTATTGTCTTGATTGGCACGCCGTTTATTTCATCTTCATGTGATGAAGTGATCCGATGTCACATTGGTTAATTATGGTTTAAGTGAATTCATTCAACATATTTGTGCAATGTTTAACACACTTACCTGAGATAATCTCTCTGAATCAGACTTGGCGGTGCTAGGCTCTTATTTTTCACATCAAGTTATCAAAATACAAATATGAAGGAAACATGCTATCGTGACTCGATTTCCACCTCGGCGTAACCGAAATATCGACATTTCTGATATTGATTTATCAGGAGTAAAATACATGATCTGTATAGGGAATTTGGGCGGGACCTCAGACATATATCGAGATAAGCAGGTATATCGAGATAAGCGATAACAAGAATCAGCTGTATGTCCAAATGTTAAATATCTCCTAATCCATTTATCGGATCCTTACAAAACTTCATAAATAGCTTTGTCACACTGATGGCTTTGGGTGACTGTGACCTTGACCTTGGTGTCAACCATTTTGGACATGCGTCCACATGTTGAATATCGCTATAGTCAGATCATAACCAAACTTCAACAATAGCTTCCTCACATTCATAGCTAGCCATCTAGTGTCATTTGGGTCACATTGACCTTCACGTTTGTGACCTTGACCTTCATGTCAATAATTTTGGATGTATATCCAAGTGTTGAATATCTCTTGATCTGTTAGTTGGATCATCTCCAAACTTCATCAATAGCTTCTTCACATTGATGGATATCTACCAGTGTAATGTCCAAATGTTGAATATCTGCTGATCCGTTAGTCAAATCATTACCAAACTTCATAAATAGTCACTGTACTTTTTCGTCATGTCAGTCCAACTGGTCGTACATCCACATTTCGCATGTCTGCTAAAAAATTAGTTTGATGGTCACCAAACTTTATCAGTAGCTTCCTGACATTGATAGCTAACCACCCTGTGTCGTTTGGTGACCTGGACCTACTTTTATCAAAATATAGGTGATATCCGTAAAAACTTTGGACTTACATCCACATTTTACATATCTCCTCATCTATTAGTCGGATCTTAGCCAAACTTCATCATTAGCTTGCTTACATTGATACCTACCGTAAATATCCTGGGTCATTCATGAGACCTTGACCTACTTTCTTTGAAATATAGGTAACATCCATTGAACGTACGTCCAAATATTGTATATCTCCTGATACTTTAATTTGATGTTCACTAGAGTTCATTAGTCGCTTCCTCACATTGAGCACTAACCACCCTGGGTCATTTGAGTAACCTTGACCCATCGGTAGTGGGTGAGACACTCTCCGATGATCACATTGTCTCTAAATATAGGTCATGTCTGTCAAAATATGGATGTCCAAATTTCTTATATCTCCTGATTCGTTAGTCAGATGTTCGCCAAACTTCCTTACATTGATACCTTACCACCCTGGGTCATTCAAGTGACCAACTTTTTATAATAGTGGAGGTGGCATTTAGTGTTACCCTTGTCTGTCTTTCCGTCACCAACCTTGTAAATCATAAAACTTATAAACCGTAATAGCTACAGACCTGAAACATGGTATGTAGCTTCCGTATGATGAGTAGATGTGCAAAGTTTATTTCAATTTTTGATTCGACCCCGGGGTCATGGATTATCTCCCCCTTTTCGACTTGGCATTTTTGCCTTTTAACTCATAAAACTTTTAAACTGTAATAGCTATACAGACCTGAAACTTGGTATGTAGCTTCCTTATGATGAGTAGAGGTGCAAAGTTTATTTTGATTTTTCATTCGACCCCTGGGTCTTGGATTATCTTTCCTTTGGACTTTGACTTGTTTACTATCAAAGCGATATGTGGGGCATCCATGTTCTATGAACACATTTTCTAGTTTAAATGTAGGTTATGTCTGTTAAACTGTGGACGTATGTTAGTACGGTAGTTCGTTGTATGGTCCCCAAACTTTATCAGTAGGTTCCTTACATTGATAGCTCACCTCCCTGGGTCATTTGGTGACCTTGACCTATTTTTCTTGAAGTGTAGGTCATGTCTGTCAAAACTTTGTATGAAATTTCAAATGTTGTATATCTCCTCATATGTTAGTCTGTCTTCGCAAATTTCATCAGTAGCTTGCTTACATTGATACCTAACCATCCTGGGTCATACTCATTCAGGCGAACTTGACATACTTTCCTTGAAATATAGGTCACATCCATCGAAACTTGGATGTATGTCCAAATTTCGCATATCTCCTGATACTTTACCGTATGTTCGCTAAAGTTCATTAGTAGCTTACTCACATTGATAGCTAAACCACCCTGGGTCATTCAACCTTGACCCATTGGTAGTGGGTGAGACACTCCCCGGTGGTCACCTTGTCTCGAGACATTTGTCAAGTCTTCACTATCTATGTTAGTCGGATCTTCACCAAACTTTGTGTGTTGCTTTCCATTGATGCATGTACTTTACCACCTTGCATCATTCAGGTGACCTTGAATGACTTTCCTTGAAATATAGGTCCTGTCCATCAAAACAAATTTTGCATATCTCCTCATACGGTAGTCGGATCTTCGCCAAACCTCATCAGTAGCTTCATTAAATAGGTTTGTGGTGGGTCGGGGCCATCCCCCACAAACCGTACATAATATACATGTGATAGTCAGATACAAATACAAAATATACAATTACAGATATTCACCCTCTTTTGCTCTTGCAGTACTGGGTAGAAATCACTGTTCTATTAAGACTTCATGGTTGAGTGGTACATTAGCATCGTGTTGAGTGGTACATTAGAATCGTCATTAATGAGAGACCTGAATTTTTAATAAAAAAACTTGCATGTTTTATTAAAAAAAGACAGTAATTAATACTTATAATAAACCCGCAGATGACAATGTCACTCTCCAGCGCTGCAAGAGCCAAAGTTTGATTTAGCATATGTAATACATGTAATTGATTATATGTTATCATTCATATTACCCATGATCCAACTGAACCAGCCCCACTCTGTAAAAGGTGAAGTTCAATCCTACTGTGCATCTACATGTTTAAATCGTGTATTAACCCTTTCAACACTACAGCCGTTTATATAGGTGTTTTTAAACATATCCTGGGTCATATTCATTCAGGTGACCTTGACATACTTTCCTTGAAATATAGGTCACACCCATCTAAACTTGGATGTATGTCCAAATTTTGCACATCTCCTGATACGTTACTGTAATTGTATGTTCGCTAAAGTTCATTACTGTCTGTTTCACGAAAGCTGCCCAAATTTTACGGCTATATAAACAATTAAAAAACAATATTTTTTTTGATAATATTAAATTAAAGGAAAAATTAAGAATGAGCCTTCTTTTTATTTCGTGAAATTTGGTAAATATGGATTTTATTGCGAAAAAACAATTTCCCCATGTTAAATCCCCATAGACATCTTCACGAAATAAAAAAAAAAGGCTCATTCTTACATGTTCCTTTAATTTAATATTATCAAAAAAAATATTGTTTTTGAATTGTTTATATAGCCGTATAATTTGGGCAGCTTTCGTGAAACAAACAGTAGTAGCTTCCTCACATTGATAGCTAACCACCCCGGGTCATTCAAGTAACCTTGACCCATTGGTACTGGGTGAGACACTCCCCAGTAACCTTGACCCATTGACAGTGGGTGACGAACTTGACCACTATCTCGAGACAAGGTGACCGCCGGGGAGGGGTCACCTTGTCTCGAGATATTGGTCAAGTCCGTCAAATCATTGTTCACATGTCCAAACTTCACTATCTATGTTAGTCGGATCTTCACCAAACTTTGTGTGTTGCTTTCCATTGATACTTTACCACCTTGCATCATTCAGGTGACCTTGAACGACTTTCCTTGAAATATAGGTCCTGTCCATCAAAACAAATTTTGCATATCTCCTCATACGGTAGTCGGATCTTCGCCAAACCTCATCTGTAGCTTCCTTACATAGATACCTCACCACCCTGCATCATTCAGGTGACCTTGAACGACTTTCCTTCACATATAGGTCCTGTCTATTAAAACTTGGACGTAGTCAGAGCTTCACCAAACTTAATCAGTAGCTTGCTTGCATTCATAATTAGATTCAGGCTTTATATGGATATTAATGTCATTATGGATGTAAATTGTGAGTTTCCCCCTATCCGTACTGGTTAAAAATGGGATTCAACCCAATTAACCTAAAATGTGGCTGTGACTGGAGTAATTGGGTTTTGCGACCAGTGTAGATCCTGATCAGATTGTGCATTCGCATTCGCACAATCTGATCAGGGTCTGCACTGTTCGCCATTCAATCAACGAAACCCCGGTCATGCTTCTAACAAGGAATATAGATTGTTATCAGGCTACAACTTCTGTGGGCCATCTTTGATGGATGGTCAATGTCCGTCATGTATGTGGCTGTCACTGGAGAAAAGGGGCTTATGGGTTTTGCGACCAGTGTAGATCCAGATCAGCCTGTGCATTGCACAATCTGATCAGGATCTACACTGTTCGCCATTCACTCAACGAAGCCCCTGTCATGCTTCCAACAAGGAATATAGATTGTTATCAGGCTACAGGAGTGTGCTATTTGGTCTGGAGCTACACTGGTCACAAATCCTATAAGCCCCATTTCTCCAGTCACAGCCACATGATGTATATTTTGCAGATGTTCTACAATATATATTGGGACTATCTCGGTCGACGGGGGAAGAAGTAACAGCCCAGGCTCGAGAACATGGGGAGCCTGCTGCTATACAAGTGCTTTTGGCCGATATACGTCGACGTCCAGATCTTTTCATTACATTTGTAGCTGCTTTAAAACTTACAAATCCAGCGTCTTATGACATAATAGATGAACTAACAAGGTATGCAAATGCCTAGCTTGCTTGGAGAAATGTAGCATGTGGGTTTCGCGACCAGTGCTTTCTACCATATTTATACCCACTTTTTGAGAGAAAAAATGGGTATACATGTATTGTTTTTGTCACGGTGTCCATCCGTCACGTTACTTATAAGAAGTAAAACGTTTTAACCGTAATAGGTAGGGACTTGAAACTTGGTGTGTACCTTCTTTATGGTGTGTAGATGCGCAAAGTGAATTTCAATTTTTGCTGGCGGGCGGGCGGCTGACAGAAAAAGTGCATAGTTTGTGTACGCAACTCCTCCGAAACCGTTCAGTCGATCGTTCTGAAACTATACACACGTCTTCTACACATATTGAAGATGTGCACCTTGGTGTTTTTATGCCGAAAAAATATTTTTTAACAAAAATATCACCTTTTTTAAACTGTACACACGTCTTCTACACATATAGTCGAGTCGTGGGGACCCGAAATTTGGGTCAACCTTGCAGTATGGTACTACTAACGTTTTTTGATTGATTTTGTTAGTTTAGTGTGTCAGTAATTGGAAACCGAATGATGCCACGCTGTCATCATTGAGCAATTTAAAGAATTCAAGATGGCATCCAAGATGGCGGCCAGAATAGGATAAAACTAAAAATGGCCCAAATGAGTTTTTAGGAACTGATTGGTATCAAGTCGTAAATAACATCTATTACATATAAGGTGAATATACCTGAAACATTTTGTGAAATTTATAATGGAATCCAAGATGGCCGCCAAATGTTATATATATATTTATTTTTAATTAAATTTTGTTGTTTCTTGAATAATTTCAAAATGCAATTTCTGTCAGATTTTCTTTCTCATTTTCTCAAATAAAAATCATGTGAATCATTAAAACACAAGTCTACAAAACAAAAATATGCTTATACATGCACCTTCGGACCTTGCACCATTTGCAAAATTGCATGCCATGTGCCGTATGGAAAAATAGTACACTTATGAGTGGGATCTATCATTTTTGCTGAAAAACCAAACAATGACTGAAAGGAAAACAGTGTATGTCAAGAGCAGTCAGACTACGCGGAGGTGCAGACTTATATGGGTATATGCTGGTCGCATTAGTGGGCCACCGGGTGGGACAAAGTGCCATAAGACATGTGCCGCCAGCATAGCCCCAGATCAGCCTGGATGCACAGTCTGACCAGGACCCATGCTGGTCGCCATTCAGTCACATTCATGTGTAACAGTTTCTGATCAATGTGTTGAGTGTAATAACACAACTATGATCAGGATATACATTGGTCACAAATATCTGTTTTCTCAGCCGGCGGCCCAAATATCGAAGGAGTGAGGCTACGTATAAGACGGCGCGTTGGGTTCTATCATACCATGTTTGCAGTACCGTGTCTCAAGCTATGGATGATATGTTTCAAGACCGCGATGACGATGAATATGACACAAAGACAAACAACAAACACAAGGAAGGGGGCATAAACGAAAGAAACTTGATCAAGCAGACAGAACAAAAATTGAAAAAAATGAGCTGAAACGGTATCCTCACCCACTAGAACAACCAGCATTAGACATGTTACTGAATGTGGTAAATGGTCGAGTAGCTGATGAAACCGTGAACGTAAAAGATGGAATGGCAATTGGAGAGTGTATCGTAGCAGAATTTATGAAGACATTGCCGATTGGCTTTTACAATACTATCAACTCCAAAGTCGTGGCAATGGAAGCAATGAAGAAAGAGGTACGTGTATGGGCTAGAGCAGTGTAAAAAGCTCTATGGACGATTACTTGTATTGTCACAGAAGTGCGATGTTTCACTAGCGAGCATGCTCTGTTTCGAACTTGCACCGCTTCCACCCGCTATATTTGACGATTATGGAAGCATGCGCAAAGGCACAACATCTCCGATTCTGCATAAACTTACAGTTTGGACAGACGAAGCAAGTGCACCAGATTTGCAGGTTATATCTACAGAATTTGATAAGGGCCGTCGAAAAGGATCATCGCGTCATAGTGGTGTTTGACGGATACATAGAGGGGTCAATACAAACACACGAGCGACCTAGGCGAACAGAATCAAGTGTCTGTCCCACTGTCAATCTCACTCTCGAGACAACCTTACCTGCCAGGGATACAATTATGAAAAGTACACACAAGATGTCGCTGATAAAAGTGTTTTGCACAGAGGAAACTTCCGAACATCTGACTATGGCTGGGGAAAACTCTGTGTTCCAACACGAAGAAGCAGACTGCATCATCATCAGCTATGTCATGTCTCTTGTTCACCAGAAATACCAAGCACGTACAAGTAGTATCGGATGACACAGACGTGTTTGCATTGCTTGTGTTTTTCTGTTGGAAGTGGCAGTGCACTGCACACCTAATTGACATCAACGACAGTGCTACACAGCTTGGTCCCAGCCAAACTGCTTGCTACACGTGCACTGACGGGATGTGACACTGTCGGGATGTGACACTGTCAGCTACATGTTCGGCAAAGGAAAATTATCCGCTGTTGCAGTCATGGTGAAAAATGATGTTGATACTTGGGGAACGCACATCACCTTCGGGAAATTATCACAGCTGGTCATAGGTTTGTAGACAGGATGTGTAAGGAAAATCAGACTCATACATCCATGAACCAATTACGACACACCATATTCATGAGTAAGAGGGACACTCCAAAAATTAAGACATTACCACCGACAGACTATGCGCTGAATAAGCACATCAAACGGGCTCACTTGCAAACCATGATCTGGAAAGCAGCCGATCAACTGGACCCGCCCAATGTCGACATATCACTGTATGACTGGGTTGTTACCAATATAGTGCCCATTCCATCCACAGGAGTGTCTGAGGTTGCTCTGCCAGAACTTATGAAAGGTGTTGCCTGTGGAAATACTGCAAAAATGATTGCTCAAGACGTACCTGCTCAAGACGTACCTGTTCATGCCACGGAGCAGCGGAGTCTTATATTTCATTTTGTAAGTGCATGTCATTGGAGAGCTGCAGCAATCCTCACAAAGGGGCTGATGAGACTTACTTGAATAGTGAAAACGAGGACGACACTCTCACGAGTAGTGCATGCGATCGGTGGGAACGTGTGTATACATATTAAGTGACAGAAGTAAAGCAACAAAAACTCCACATGACAAATATTGAAACTGATACATACATTAGCCAAATGAGTTAAACTACAATAGACAACAAGATACCCAAACAAGACACTAATAAATTAGCGAGGACACTATACAACGCGGTACAAACATGCACTCCGCGATCCATGATAATCTCCAGCCGAACAATGCTAGCAAACTTACCAAGGTTATGAAATGCACTATAATCATCGAATACGACTACCAGAAAAATATAACATTGCATGTGCGATATTATTGCATGTGTCCAGTTCTGTTACAGACGCAATTTTATCATAATAGGGTCAGGGTTGGGGAGGGGGGGGGGGCACAATTAATACCCAAGAGACTATGCTAATTGTCGAAAAGATATGCAGATGTGTTCAAAACCCACAAAGGATCAGGGAAAAGTAATATCACAGAAAGGAAGCAATGAGTAAATAGAGAACAAGACACTAAAAGGAGACACATAAAGCCAAAAACAACGAATGCAATACATAGAGAATAGTAGGTTAGTGCCGTGAATGGGAAAAAATATCCGGCAAGGCTCAATAATTTCTTTATTTCTCATCAGAAGTATATGTTGTGACCACTCATTTGAACCGTCTCGCTGAGACGGTTCAACTGAGTGGTCACAACATATACTTTGGTTCAGAAATAAGGAAAATAGATAGAGAATAGTAGGTTAGTGCCGTGAATGGGAAAAAATATCTGGCAAGGCTCAGGAAACGGGATGGGCGAGGCTCTGCTGCGCCAGATATTTTTTCCCATTCACGGCACTAACCTACTATTCTATTTATCCCGTCAACACCTACAAATGGCTGTAAAATGCAAAAATAGTATCGACTGGATATCAAAAATGTTTCACGGCACCGTGTTTCACGGCACATACGTACTGTGTTGACGGGATAAATTATGATAAACACATTATACGTGCACATCTGTGGTCGAGCAACTTCGGTGATGTGAGTTTAAAATTACATGACAATGTCAACTGATTCTCAGCTCGGTTGTTTATACTTGTTCATTTGTGGATGAAGCAATTGCCTTCTGTTGCTAATGGTGAGTTTTGGGTGGGGTTGGTGTGAGTTGTGATGATAAAATTATTTACTATGATATCGGCATAAAACTGATATTGAACTATATAATAAAGTGACGGTTAATATTAAAATGTGATAATTATCATATGTTTCACATTTTCACAAAATGTCGCCTTAAAATGATTTTAATATAAACTACTCCTATTAAGATTTATACTTGAAGCATGCTGTCGGCCATCTTGGACGCCATCTTGAATTGAGACAAAAAACTGGAAAATATTTATGTTTTGTTTAATTGCGAACATAGTTCAACGGAATTCCATGATCCATTTGCCTAGTTATATTAATTTAAATCGTATTCAACTTTTGGCGGCCATCTTCGATTTTATCCGAATACCATACAAAGTTGAAATTTAATTTATTCTGCTTTTAATCAAATCGCAAATATATTCTTCGAAAACCATCTTTTATTTACCAATATAAGATTTTATCCTATTTTGGCCGCCATCTTGTACGCCATCTTGAATTCTGAAAATTGCTCAATGATGCCAGCGTGGCATCATTCAGTTTCCGATTATCCACATCATGAAGTAACAAAATCAATCAAAAAACGTTAGTAGAACCATACTGCAAGGTTCACCGTAAATTCGACTCTACTAATATTGAAGATGTGCACCTTGGTGTTTTTATGCCAAAAAAATATTTTTTAACAAAAATATCACCTTTTTAACTTAGCCATTTTTTCTACATTTTTGTATCCAATTCTATATCTTTTCTACTTTACACATCTCTGCCTAAATTAGTATACATGTTTAGCACAACGAGATGAAGAAATAATGCTATGGAGTGCACAGGCTGATCTGGATCTACACTGTTCGCAAAGCCCATAAGCCCAATTTCTCCAGTCACAGCCACAAATATATAACATGATCAGTTCCATGATATTTTGGCCTGTTCCATTAATCAAACTTGAGCCGGTGAGCAGAGGCTCACGGATACTCTCAGCTTCCGCCTGGCCCATCCAACACATATTTTCTAGTCATTTGGCCTTGACCTTGGGTATGAAAGCCGCAGGGGTGAGCTATAGAATGAAAATATGAATAATGATAAAGAAGTATATATATGAAGTTTCAAGTCGATCTGACTCGCGGTTGCAGAGATAATGGGTACCAGAAAACTTCAACCACATCTTATTGACGAGAAAATGGACGGACGGAAATTTGAAAACTATAAACCCCTCAACCTATTTTGTATGCCAGGGGTATAAGTATTAGTTAAAGTACATTGATTTTGAGTTATGATATTTAAACATGTCAAGGGCGTAGCCTGAGGCATGTTTAAATATCATAATGAGATCCAATGGATTTTACCGTAACTGTCTTGTAGAATGGCACAGCACATGTTTAACCCTGTATTCCATACTTCATATAATCAAGTAGAATCGCAACATCTCCCTGTAAAATGAGGGTATTTATGATAACCTTAACTTACTTTGTTCCAATCACCTATCTCTGGTCTTACCTCCATCCTCCTTCTTTTAAGCAACATGATGCAATATCAGTAGACATTTTATCAGCTACGTACATGTTATACATGTATCATTTCACCCTAACTCTCCATGGCAACTAAAATATGTACTTGAAATGTCCGAGGACTAGGACCTAAGTTAAAACGGACTCGAATATTCCAGTGGCTCGAGGATAACAATTACGCGACATGTGTTTTACAGGAAACTCATTCAGTAATAAAAATAGAAAAGGAGTGGGAAACTGACTGGGGGGCAGAAGCGTTCTTTAGTGGAAATTCAAGTAACCCTGATGGAGTCTGTATTCTGTTTAATTCTAATTTAACATATAATATTCTTAAAAACTGAGAATGGCACAGCCTACTTGTCAATAATTCCAGCACAAAAATATTTACACAATTCCCTAACATTTGATTGGTCCGTTGCAAGTCTCCGTCCAAAATTTATATCCCAGTAAACTCCATGCCGAACTACTTTCCGTAACCGTCAGGCGCAGTTAAAATAATTCTTAAGAAAACGGCAAATAAACACATTTTCTTAATGAATTTATTTAAAATGCTGGAATTATAAGGAATGAATGGCCTTTTTGTTGAATTTATCGGGGATATAAACTTGGAAAAGTCGCGGGAATACTGGACGAGGCCTTCTGGCCTTCGTCCAGAATTCCCGCGACTTTTCCAAGTTTATACCCCGATAAATTCCACAAAAAGGCCATTCATTCCTATAACCAATTGATTCAATACACAACAGATTTCCAGATGGTGCATATTGGCGTATTTTCCGCACTTATTTTATCAGAATACGCATTGATTATCAAAACTGGGAGTACACCATACTCACAGCAATGTGAAAATACGCATTGATTTTCAACTTGAGTGGTGAAAATAATGTAATAAAGTTAAAAATTTACTTAGTTGAGCTGCAAAAAGCAAACGGTGTATAACGGGGGTATAATACTCTTTAGCTACAAAACTTATCTGGAGCTCTGACACCAGGAGCCCGTTTCACTAAACTTTGTACAACTAAGAAGATTGTAAGTGCGAAATTTAAAATTAGAATAACATTTACACTGATCAGCGATGTTGGTAATTTTTATGTCCCCGCCACCAAATGGTGAGGGGGGCATATAGTGTTACCGGCGTCCGTCCGTACGTACGTACGTCCCGAAACCTTAACGCTCGGGTAAATGGCTTATAATTTCTGTTTCCTTGCTTGGATCTGCTTCACAGTTCACACACGCATTGCTCCAATGATCCTCTGCCACCCTGTGACAAATTCACATTCGTCCCACCCCCGCTAAGCCCAGGGTCAAGGTCACAGACTTAACCTTAACCTTAACGCTCGGGTAAATGGCTTATAATCAAATATGCCTCGTTTTCTTTGGCTGCCCAGCTGTGGCATTCATGTGCCGACAGGCCACATTTCTAGTTTAGTGTATGTTTTCACATGTAATTATGTGTACATGTATGTGGAAAATAGCAGCATTAGTTAACCACGTTAATGTGAAAAGCAAGTTAATAAAAAATCTTCGTACAAACACTTTTATCGTACAAAGTTTAGTGAAACGGGCCTCTGGTGTCCGAGCTCCAGATAAGTTTTGTATCTAAACGGGTCCCAGCTGATTTTGTACCTAAGGACAGCATGGAAAGTATTTTGATCATTTTGTATTGAAAATGTATGAGGTTTCCAGGCTCCAGTTAAGGTGCGTAATTTGGAGGTAAATTTCTTATTTCTCCATCAAAAATGGCAAGTTGGGAGTGCTTTATTATCGTCTCAATGAGACGATTCTAAAGGACTCCCAACTTGCCATTTTTTGATGAAGAAATAACAAAATTTCACCCCAAGTTGGTCAAATTACGCTCCTTAACTGGGGCTCTGGGTTTCCCGTCAATGACAATCTATGCTGTTTGTTAGAATGATGATGTGTAATTTACTGACGGAATGGCATGAAATGTCTCTTTCACTGGGGATATTGGGTTGATGGCCTTTTCGGCCAGCGAATCGTCAGATAAGAGCCTGCACATCTGCACAGCCTGATCAATCCTGGTCTGCAATGTTTGCTATTCTGTCAGGTAAATGCCCGTCATTATTCCAATCATGATGAAACCGCTCATCTGAAATGTTGCCTTTATGTTTTGTTGGGTTGAAAGGGTTAATCTCTGCATATACAGTGGAACCTCTCTAAACCAGACACCCTGGGTACTTCCCAGGGTGTCCGATTTAGAGAGGCTCCACTGTAAAGCAAGTTTGGTATCATTGTGACACACTTCAGTGCTTTGCAATCACGAACACACGTTGTAATTAGAACAACATTACAGTGAAAACCATTTAATTTACGGAGGTTTCACTGTACATGCGCAGAGAAATAATGAGAGTCGGAATATGTTTTATTTAAAGGTACATGCCCACTCGGTAGGCATAAAATGTTCTTTACACAAATTAAATAAGTGTATAATTGTGTCACTATTCCACCAGTTCTAAATATTAAGAGTGCCCACTATACAGATATAATCCTTTGATAGTGACTCGCGGTGGTATCAGGCTCTTTTCATATGCAAATGAGGCGTGATATTTTTATACGACCGTTTTTAAAAAACGGTACGTATTATGTTTTACCGCATGGCGGGCGGGCGGCTGAAGAAAAAGTGCATAGTTCGTGTACACAACTCCTCCGAAACCGTTCAGTCGATCGATCGATCTGAAACTATGCACACGCGTTCCACACATATTGAAGATGTGCACCTTGGTGTTCTTATGCCGAAAAAAATATTTTTTAACAAAAATATCACCTTTTTAACTTAGCCATTTTTTGTACATTTTTCTATACAATTCTATATATGGTACAGAGTTTGTGTACACAACTCCTCCGAAACCGTTCAGTCGATCGTTCTGAAACTATACACACGTCTTCTACATATATTGAAGATGTGCACCTTGGTGTTTTTATGCTGAAAAAATATTTTTTAACAAAAATATCACCTTTTTAACTAAGCCATTTTTTATACATTATTGTATCCAATTCCCTATCATTTCTACTTTACACTCTACTTTTCTATCTCTGCCTAAATTAGTATACATGTTTAGCACAACGAGATGAAGAAATAATGCTATAGACTTTCAAATTCTCATTAATGTTTCATGCCTTGGTGACAGCTTCACATTTCTGCATCTTCGCTGTCTGGCCCATATTCGACGGGCGTATTTTGTGACTTGCGGCACTCTTGTTAATATTTGTTTTACTGATAGTGACGCGCGGTGGTATAAGGCTATTTTCATATGCAAATGAGGCATGATATTTTTTAATTATTTATACTAATTAAATGCGTCACCTGAAAAAGTAATATTTTTGACAGATTATAAAGTATGATCATTGCACGTCGAAAAATAAATACAGAGAATAAATAGTAATGTCTGTTAATGTCCGTTAACATTTTAAGGAAACACGGTTATCACCCCTGATATCAGTGTGGAAGTTTACTTCTGATATAAAATGTATACTAATGCCAATCAATACGTGGGGTAATGGTGAATTAATTTTTATTTTGCCAGAAATTGTCTCAGACGATGTCTCTAATATAAAGAACATTTTCTGCCTACTGAGTGGGTATGTACCTTTAAAACGGAGGTCGTCGCTAATCCAAGATGGCCGCCGTCTAAAAATAGCACAAATTCTTAAAAAATCTTCTCATGAACCGCCAGCCGGATTTCTACCCAGTACTGCAAGAGTAAAAGAGGGTGAATATCTGTAATTGTATACTTTGTATTTGTATCCGACTATTACATGTATATTATGTACGGTTTGTGGGGGGTGGCCCCGACCCACCACAAACCTATTACAGGGAAAATAAATATTTTCAAACCTGAAAAAGGAAAAAAAAAGTTATTTTTAGGAAACACGGTTATCGCCCCTGATAGCAGTGTGGAAATTTATGTCTGATATAAAATGTTTAATAATGCCAATCAATATGTGGGGTAATAGTGAATGAATGTTTATTTTGCCAGAAAGTGTCTCAGACGATGTATCTGATTGTATCTGAACATGTTGTGCCTACTGAGTGGGCGTGTACCTTTAACTATCTAAATGTGGACTTTCAGTTGGTATCTGTGTAATGTAGCTACACTAATAACTATTTTATTTTCCAGGAAAAAATGCAGCCATCATAAATATCTGGATTATCGAGCTCGCTTGCAAAAGACACTGCAAGACCTAGGACATGATATGGTAATTCATCTCCAGTATTATACAGTTTCTCTGTATGAAGGCATGAGAATATTCCTCTTTTAGGCACAGGTGGAAGACTCGGACATGTGACACAAACAAAATGCCCATTACAAAAAAATTGTTACCCCACCCACTTGGTCTCATACAGTGTATTCCACCTGTGATTTTAGGCTGCATGAGTTCAGACTTGTTTTTCATGATGTGAAATTTCAAAATGTTTCACATTTATCTGATCTGCTCAAATATGATACACTTGCAAACGGGTAGGGGACATCAACCCATTTGTCAGATGATTTCAGACATTTTGTCGAGCCCGCTTGCGGAAAGCGAGAAATAGTGATCACAGTGACGTCCTGATGTCCGTCCGGGCTAACATTGGGGGTTTAGGGGCTAGGGGGAGGAGCCTAAGACAATAGAATACAATAGATTTATTCTGTTAGCCCCTAAACCTATTGTAGTTTAGGGGCTATTCCTTTGATCTTTTAAAGAACAAAATAATAGCCCATAAACCCAAAATGTTAGTCCGTCCGTCCGTCCGTCCGTCCGTCCATCCGTCTATTTTTAAATACCTTATATCTCTGCAGTACTAAGTTACATTGACTTGAAACTTCATATGCTTATTAGTCATCATCCATATATTCATGCTGTGTCCCACTCATGCGGCCCCTGTGCACAAGGTCAAGGTCAAATGACTTAGAAGTTTGCGTTCATTTTTTTGGTCAAAATTTGCGTTTTCAGTTACCTACTATTTCTGTAACCGCAAGTCGGATTTGCTTGAAACTTTGTATGCTTATTGGTCATCATCCATATATTCATTCTATGTCCCACTCATGCGGCCCCTGTGCCCCAAGGTCAAATGACTTATACGTTTGTGTTAAAGTTTCTGTCAAAATTTACGGTAAAGTTTTCACATACCTACTATCTCTGTAACCGTAAGTCAGATTTGCTTGACACTTTGTATGCTTATTGGGCATCATCCATATATTCATTCTGTGTCCCATTCATGCGGCCCTTGTGCCCCAAGGTCAAGGCCAAATGACTTAGAAGTTTGCGTTATTATAAAATCTGCGTTAAAGTTTTTACATACCTTATATCTCCACAATTGTTAATCCAATTTACTTCCAACTTCCAATACTTGTTTTTCATCATCCATATTTTCATTCCATAGGCTGCCCAAGTGGTCCATATGCCCAATGTCAAAGTCAAATGACTTTGAAATTTGAGTTAATGTTTTTACATACCTTATATCTCCACAACACTTACTCCGATTTACTTCCAACATCCAATACTTCTTATTCATTATCCGTATTTTCATACTATAGCCTGCCCATGTGGTCCACATGCCCAAGGTCAAGGTCAAATGACTTTGAAATTTGTGTTAAAAGATTTTACATACCTTTTATCTCCACAACACTTACTCCGATTTACTTCAAACTTCAAATGATTCTTTATTATCATCCATATTTTCATTCTATAGCCCACCCATGTGGCCCACATGCCCAAGGTCAAGGTAAAATGACTTTAGTTTGCTTTAAAGCTTTTACATACCTTATATCTCCACAACCCTTAATTCAAACTTCCAAATGCCTCGGCGGGCTCGACATGCGGGCCGCGGCCATCTGGTTTGCTGAAGGTGGCTCTCATCCCTGTGTAAAGAGCTCCAGATAAGCTGGGTATTTTCGTTAAAAAAACACACAAAAAAACTATTTAAATTGGCAGTAATGCATATCAGTAAGCAATTAAATCTTGTGTATGCCATTTCTCCTTACTGTGTAGCGTGTTTTTGAAGCTTTTTTACGAGACGTACAGAACATAAGCACAAGAATCGGTAATTTCTGAATATTGATATCTGTTTCATATACATAGTATCTGTATACATTATATGCAACAAAGAAACGTCATTATTCAATTGAAAACAATTATGAAGGGCTAATGTTTTTAAATTACCCAATAATAAATTTAAAATACCCAACTGATTGCAAAAGATATGGGAGTCTGAGCACAGATCAGCCTCAAACAATCAAACTTCCTGATTTTGAGCTTGAAAACGGAGCGTAATCACAGAGCCGTCGGTATACATATGTGCCTGTTACTGGAGAAATTGGTGACCAGAGTAGATCCAGATCAGTCTGTACATTCGCACAGTTTGATCAGGATCTCCACTGTTTGCCATTTCATCAATGAAACACCTGTTTACAATTTATAAGCAATATAGATCACCATTAGGCTACAGGTGTGTGCTATTTGATCAGTAGCTACACTGGTCTCAAATCCCATAAGCACTATTTATTCAGTCACAGCGACATATATGATCTTGTTGTTGACATCAGAATTTGAACAAACTAAGCAATGTGATTTCAGACTGACAAATTGAACTAACTAAGCAACATGATTTCTGACTGGCATACTGAACTAACTAAGCAACGTGATGTCAGACTGACAATTGAAATAAACTAAGCAACGCGATGTCAGTCTGACAAATTGAACTAATCTAAGCAACATGATGTCCGACTGGCAAATGGAACTAACTTAGCAACATGATGTCCGACTGGCAAATAGAACTAAGCAACGTGATGTAAGACTGACAAATAGAACTAAGCAACGTGATGTCAAACTGACAAATAGAACTAAGCAACGTGATGTCAGACTGACAAATAGAACTAAGCAACATGATGTAAGACTGGCAAATAGAACTAAGCAACATGATGTCAGACTGACAAATAGAGCTAAGCAACGTGATGTAAGACTGACAAATAGAACTAAGCAACATGATGTAAGACTGACAAATAGAACTAAGCAACATGATGTCAGACTGACAAATAGAACTAAGCAACGTGATGTCAGACTGACAAATAGAACTAAGCAACGTGATGTCAGACTGACAAATAGAGCTAAGCAACGTGATGTAAGACTGAGAAATAGAACTAAGCAACGTGATGTAAGACTGGCAAATAGAACTAAGCAACATGATGTAAGGCTGACAAATAGAACTAAGCAACATGATGTCAGACTGACAAATAGAACTAAGCAACGTGATGTCAGACTGACAAATAGAACTAAGCAACGTGATGTCAGACTGACAAATAGAGCTAAGCAACATGATGTAAGACTGGCAAATATAACTAAGCAACGTGATTTCAGACTGACAAATAGAACTAAGCAACGTGATGTCAGACTGGCAAATAGAGCTAAGCAACATGATGTAAGACTGGCAAATATAACTAAGCAACGTGATTTCAGACTGACAAATAGAACTAAGCAACGTGATGTCAGACTGGCAAATAGAGCTAAGCAACATGATGTAAGACTGGCAAATAGAACTAAGCAACGTGATGTCAGACTGGCAAATTGAACTAAGCAATGTGATTTCCGACTGACAAATTCCTCCTATTCTAATGTCGATGATACCCGTGAACTACTCATGATTTTCCAAGTTCGATAACCATTTAAAAATCTATCTTTTCTTCAGGTGGATGAAAGTGGAGACAATCAACCAGCAGTACCAACCAATCGACAGCCACCTCCACATTTTGATACAAATGAGGGGCCCAATCCATTTTGTCAGATGACCAATCAGATTTCAGCTATTCGTTTACCAACCAATCAACAATTCCCTCCACAAGCCAATGATCACCGAGTATCACAATTACCCTATCAGGGACCAGCCATACCAGCTAATCATCATAGACCACCACCATTAGCCAATCAGAATCCAGCCCTGTCAATCAGTCAGTGTAGACAACCCATTCACAGACTTCCAGTAGCCAATCAGCAACAAGCTAGCATTCTTCCAGTAGCCAATGAAAACATCTCTGAAGGAGCGGCTCCACCAAACAACACACATTCTACAACTGTTTCTCCCATAGACAGGAGGAATGCAGGTAGGGACTAATTTTGCCAGAATATGAATTAACCCTTTCACCCGTAACTGGCATGGCATGCACCCAATCCAATCTTCACAAAATGATTTTCAGACTAGTCCATTTATGAAAAGGGGATGTTATTGTTCTCAAAATGTGAAAATTACTTGCAAAAAGTGCAGATCCTGACGCGACGGCTCGTCACAAGCCGGTTTATCAGAATCTGCATGTTTTGCCAATACCACTATACAGGCCTGTGGTGTTGAAAGGGTTAATTGGTTTGTCATGCTTATTGTATGCAAGCACGAAAGTCTGGGGACACTAGGCCAGTAACATCTACCGTGACACTGCTTGTCCAGAGCACAACTCGAATACCCTTTGGAATATTTTCCCGAAACTTCACACATGCATAGACCACAACCCAACAGTGTTATCTCTCTTTGTTTTTTTGCTAACTAATATCTTGTCCAGAGCACAACTCGAATACCCTTTGGAATATTTTCACGAAACTTCACACATGCATAGACCACAACCCAACAGTGTGTCACGCGTAAGAATGACAACTCTTGCCTCACTGATTTTTAAGTTATCTCTCTTTGTTTATTTTGCTAAGTGTCTTGTCCTGAGCATAACTCGAACACCCTAAATAAATACACTCTGAGACCATCAAATGCCTCGGCAGGCTCGACATGCAGGCCACGGCCATCTGGTATTATCAAAGCTGCCAGCGAGGGGATTAGCTTCGTTTAATGATACCAGTTTATGTTTTTCAATGTATCTGTTGCTACTTTATATATATCTTACACCGAGATCACACGGGCTCGACATGCAGGCCATCTAATGATTCCAAACCTGGGATCGGTATAGATGGTTTCCCACAACAAAGAGTGTCCCAATATTTTCCAGTCAATCTGGTTGTACTGGTTTATCACAATGACAGCGTATTTGGGTACAATTCCAAAACAAATGGTGTTTGAATGTAGGGTTATTATGGTAATATCAGACCCATACGCACCCCCCTTAATTCGCCGAAGTCTGTCCATGGATGTGTAGAATATTTTTTAGCAATTCCGGCCTTACTGCTGTCGATAACGCACCCACCTATATAAATTCCTGCGTACTCGCTTGAATATGGTTGTACATGTACTGGTTTATCACAATAACTGTATTTTGGTACAATTTGTTTTGGGGAAAAAACTACATGTATTTATATTTCTAAGAAATGTTGGTTTCTTGATATTTAGGGTTATTACGGTATGCAGTAATTGTACCTAATTCCCAACTCCCTATCTGGAGCTCTGCCGTAACCATTAGTTACCATTTCAGATGCACGCATTGAAGAACTGAAGTCACTTGTCTTCAGCAGGCTTTCTACTGAAATGAATAAAGTACACCCCCAGAGTGGCTATCCGCACTGGGACCATATATTACGAGACAACAATTGCGATCTTAACATTAGCCGCAGCGAGCAGAAGACCTTGAGTAGGTGTTTCATGTTTTACTTTTCATATATGAGACACGTCATGTTGTACCTAAGAACATGAAGAACATTTGCGAAAATATATTTTCAGAAACTGATATGTTCGGTGAACGACATCGAAAGTTCGCCTAATTTTTATAGCACCTGCGGTTTTATATTCTGCAATTGCTATGAATATGTCATCAACTTACGACATTATTTCCAAAAAATAGCGTAAGTTTTATAAATATTTTTTTGTGAGATATTGCACCTGTTCTTAGGTACAAAATCACATGGCGCATCTGATATGGCTGACCATTTGACAATTGTGCTGTGTGTGATTGCGTGTTATTATATATGACGTCAGGTCAGTGGTAAATATTAACCCTTTCACCTCTAAGTAACTGGGATGGATTTTGTTATGTCAATTTTGCAACCAATCCAATCGTCACAAAATGATTTTCAGACTAGTCAATTTATGAAAAGGCGGTGTTTTTTGTTCTCATAAATGTGAAAATTGCTTGCAAAAAGGGCAGATCCTGATGAAACGGCTCGTCACGAGCCGGCTCATCAGGATCTACACTGTTTGCCAATACCACTATACAGGCCTGTGGTGTTGAAAGGGTTAATTAATCAGTTAGTGAAATTATGGCTCTACTCCTGGGTGTTGCCATACAAATGTGAATAACACGTAGCAGGGAGTCAAGGTGCATGATCACATGGTTACAACAACAACAACAATTACTGAATCTTCCAGAAGCGCCTCCGATTCAAGGTCCTTATTATGTAACTGATTCAAGGTCCTTATTATGTAACTGATTCAAGGTCCTTATTATGTAACTGATTCAAGGTCCTTATTATGTAACTGATTTTGCCGAAGTACCGATACCACTAAATGCAGCTCATGAAGACGTGCTTGCTGCGCCGTATTTCATCAAAATCTGTTGCATATTAAGGAAACTATCAAATAATACTTACTTTGGAGAGGGCGTGCTTTCAACACTTTCAGCCATTGTTGTTGTTGTTCTAACCACGTGATTTCATGCCACATTGGAGTGAGTGTTATCTAAGTTTCCTCAACCAGGTAGTTGTTTGGGAGCATGTTAAGGCAGTGCTCCAGATAAGGAATTAGTAATTATACCCAAAAATCCCCACCCCCCCCCCCCCCCCCCCCCTTGATACCCCCCCCCCCCCCTTACCGACAAATGTCCCGACCGCCCTTACTCAATACCACACCCCCCCCGCCCCCAACCCCCCTCCCAAACCACACCACACTAAAATCCGACTCCCCCCCACCGACACCGCCCCCCTACCCACCGGACCCCCGTACCCACCCCACCGTCCACAACCAACCCACCGACCCCCTCCCAGCCCCGCAAGCTACCCCACCACCCACTCCCCCCCCCCCGCAACGAGATGTCTGTCCGTCCGTCCGTCACTAAACTTAACATCAGTTCTATTTCCTTCATCTAAAATGCTTAATAGTTCACACATGCATTCCTGTAAGGCTCTACTACCATGCTGTGCCAAATCCATGACCGTCCAACCCCCGATGATCCCAAGGTCAAGGTCAAATACTTAGTCTCTTTACAAAACTTAACATCAGAGAAATATTATTATAACTTCTATTTCCTTCATCTAAAATGCTTAATATTTCACACATGCATTCCTGTAAGGTTCTACTACCATACTGTGCCAAATCCACGACCATCCAACTCCCCCGCTGATCCCAAGGTCAAGGTCAAATACTTAGTCTCTTTACAAAACTTAACATCAGAGAAATATTGTTATAACTTCTATTTCCTTCATCTAAAATGCTTAATATTTCACACATGCATTCCTGTAAGCTCTACTACCATGCTGTGCCAAATCCTTGACCATCCAACCCCCGCTGATCCCAAGTTCAAGGTCAAATACTTGGTCTCTTTACAAAACTTAACAGAGAAATAAGTTATAACTTCTATTTCCTTATTTGAAAATTCTTATTATTTCACTTGTTCATTCCTCTAAGGTTGTACTATCATGCTGTGACAAATCCACGATCGTCCATCCCCCGCTTATCTTGAGGTCAAGGTCACATACTTAGTCTCTTTACAAAACTTAACATCAGAGAAATTGGTTATAACTTCTATTTCCTTGCTCGGATCTGCTTCACATTTCACACACGCATTGCTCCAATGGACCTCTACCACACTGTGACAAATTCACGTTCATGCCGCCCCCGCTAAGCCCAAAGTCAAGGTCACAAGCCCACGGGGGGTATTCCATAAGTCTCGCTTACTGACCAATCTAGTTGGTTAAAGTTTTTCGGTATACTATCAAAGCCTCGGCGCGCGCGATACGCGGGTCGCTGTCATTTTGTTGGTTTACTATCAAAGCCTCGGCATGGGTGTTTATCATGATCCATATTTTCATTCTATGCCCCACACATGCGGCTGCCGTGCCCAATGTCAAGGTCAAATTTATTTGAAATTTTTTGGATTTAGGTTAATGATTTTAAGAACACTATGTCTCTGAAACCGCTTCGCCAATTCACTTGAAACTTCACATGTGTCTTTATCATCATCCATATTCTCATTCTATGTTTTTTTTGTCGGGCGCCGCTTGTAGACAGCGCGATATTTTCGGCACATTGGTACACTATCAAAGCGTGTTTAGTACTATTGGCGGGCGCGACATGCAGGCCGCGGCCATCTAGTTGTAGTGCCCGCTTGCGGACAGCGCGACGTACTCTGCACATTGGCGTATGTCCGTCCGTACTTACGTACGTGCATCCGGCTTACAGTTTTTATGCCCCCGCCACCGAATGGTGAGGGGGGCATATAGTGTTACCGGTGTCCGTCCGTACGTCCTTACGTCCCGAAACCTTAACGCTTGGGTAAATGGCTTATAATTCCTTGCTCGGATCTGCTTCACATTTCACACACGCATTGCTCCAATGGTCCTCTGCCACCCTGTGACAAATCCACATTCGTCCTGCCCCCGCTAAGCCCAGGGTCAAGGTCACAGACTTGGTGTGTTCAAAACCTTAACGCTCGGGTAAATGGCTTATAATCCAATATGCCTCGTTTTCTTTGGCTGCCAGCGGGGGCATTCGTGTGCCGACAGGCCACATTTCTAGTTGTTAAAGTTTTTCGGTATACATGTACTAGCAAAGCCTTGACGGGCGCGACATGCGGGCCGCGGCCATCTAGTTGTTTCAGTATACACATTGCATTGATTATCTAAAGTGGGAGTACAAAATACTCACAGCAATGTGAAAATACGCATTGATTTTCAAATTTAGTAGTGAAAATACAGTAATAAAGTTGAAAATTTCCTTAGTTGAGCTAAAAGCTTTTTGCAGCTCAAATAAGTGATTTTTAGCTCGACTATTCGAAGAATAAGTAGAGCTTATGTTGTCGCGTCGGCGTCGGCGTCGGCGTCACCGTCACGCCTTAGTTAAGGTTTTTAGTCAAGCTTGTATATGGAATACTACTGGCCCTACACCCACCATACTTGGACAACTTCATCTCCTAGTGATGTACATCAATAACTCCTGATCTATATTTGACCTTGACCTACATTTCCTCTTGAATTACTTGGTTAATTCCCCTTGGTTAAGGTTTTTAGTCAACCTTGGTTAAGGTTTTTAGTCAAGCTTGTATATGCAATACTACTGGCCCTACACCCACCATACTTGGACAACTTCATCTCCTAGTGATGCACATCAATAACCCCTCATCTATATTTGACCTTGACCTACATTTCCTCTTGAATTACTTACTTAATTCCCCTTGGTTAAGGTTTTTACACAACCTTGGTTAAGGTTTTTTTTTCAAGCTTGTACATTGAATACTATTGTGCATCCAGACACCATACTTCGACAACCTTTTCTGATAGGTATGTACATCAACAACCCCTGATCTATATTTGACCTTGACCTACATTTCCTCTTGAATTACTTACTTAATTCCCCTTGGTTAACGTTTTTAGTCAAGCTTGTAGATGGAATACTCCTGGCCCTACACGAACCATACTTGGACAACTTCATCTCCTAGTGATGTACATCAACAACCCCTGACCTATATTTGACCTTGACCTACATTTAACCTTGAATTACTTACTTAATTCCCCTTGGTTAAGGTTTTTACTCGACCTTGGTTAAGCTTTTTACTCAAGCTTGTACATGGAATACTATTGTGCATACAGACACCATACTTGGACAACATTTTTCTCATAGTGATGTACATCAATAACCCCTGATCTATATTTGACCTTGACCTACATTTCCTCTTGAATTACTTACTTAATTCTCTTTGGTTAAGGTTTTTAGTCAAGCTTGTCAATGGAATACTCATGGCCTACACCAACCATACTTGGACAACTTCATCTCCTAGTGATGTACATCAACAACCCCTGACCTATATTTGTTTAGACCTTGACCTACATTTAACCTTAAATTACTTACTTAATTCCCCTTGGTTAAGGTTTTTACTCAACCTTGGTTAAGGTTTTTAGTCAAGCTTGTAGATGGAATACTATTGTGCATACAGACACCATACTTGGATAACTTTTTCTCATAGGGATGTACATCAATAACCCCTGACCTTTATTTTACCTTCACCTACATTTAACCTTGAATTACTTGGTTAATGTTTATAGTCAAGCTTGTACAGTCAGAATTCGTTACAACGGCATAGTTCGTCAGAGATGAATCTGCCGTTATAACGAATATGCCGTTATAACGAATATGCCGGTATAAAGAATCGGCGATTTTCTCCTCGCTATCAGACTGTCGTGATAATTCCGGTAATTGGAACATGTCGGTAATTGGTAACCACGCATTGTATCGACGCTATTTGCTGTCATTTTACATTAGCATTATCGGCGAGATATATACTTATTTGTCACCACATTGATAAAGCAGTGCATATATACGAATATATCAAGGAAACAAACAAAATTCAAAGCTAATCCGGTATTTGACAAAGTCTAGGTTGCAGGCGAACCTGTTCTTAATTGTAGAGCGCGTGGTGAATACCGGATTATCTGTGAAATTGTTTCTTTATTGTTAGCAATTCGCAAACATGTGCATTTATAAAAGAAACACATATTTTAATAAACAGTTTGTTTTGTTTATTTACATGCTAAAATTTATAAAATTGCAAAGCAAAAACATGTAGAGTGGTTTCCCTTTAAATATTTACATGACGATTCGTCCCTATCTGAACTCGCCCCAGAGGCAATGCTACACGATAATTATTTAAATTGTTCACGATTATGATATTTTTTATTTACAATCTATCGGTCCTTGCTGGATTTAATCACTTGTAAATTTAGTTGCTAACTGTTCATTTCTTAATTGATGTTTGCAAAATAGTACATCACAGCAGGTGACAAGGTACCGACACGTTAATTGCCGCGATTTATGACAGCAGGTCGGGGTTAATCAGCTGTGAAATTGTTTAGATATGGTCAGTGACTGGTTCCCGAATATCGGTTTCCGTAATGCCGGATAACAGAGCTGGGTCACAGCGCTGGTACCAGCGACGCCGGGTACCGGCGCCGTTATAACGCACATTAAATAAGACTTAAACTGTGTATTCGTTTGCGGGAATTCCCTGCCGGTGCCGGAAGCCGAATTTGCCGGTATATCGAGCAGATTAAAGAGCATGCCGATTGGTTTGGCGGCTTATTGTGCCGGGAGGCGAATATGCCGCTATAACGTGTGCCGCTGTAACGAATTCTGACTGTATATGGAATACTTCTGGGCCTACGTCAACCATACTTGGACAACTTCATCTCCTAGTGATGTACATCAATAATCCCTGACCTATATTTGACCTTGACCTACTTTTATCCTTGGATTACTTAGTTATCTCCCCTTGGTTACGGTTTTTACTCAAGCTTGTATATGGAATACTCCTGGGCCTACAGCAACCATACTTGGAAAACTTTATCTCCTAGTAATGTACATCAATAACCCCTGACCTATATCTGACATTGACCTACATTTAACCTTGAATTACTTACTTAATTTCCCTTGGTTAATGTTTTTAGTCAACCTTGGTTAAGGTTTTTATGCAGGCCGCAGCCACCTTCTTTGTCAAGCTATGTGTACATCGACAACCCTCGTAGTCGAGCTATGCTGTTCTCCTACAGCTCTTGTGTATATTTGTTTTATTTTTTATCATTTGTTCTTTATAAATAAGGAAGACAATCAGTAATACATTTATAAAAGTGAAATACGCATTGAATTTGAAATTTGGGGGTATAATACAAATGTACTCCTTAGATACAAAACTTATCAGGAGCTCTGTCTTGTGTAATGGGTGGAACTGTCAATGGTAAACTTAGTGCCACCTTTGAATCTAGAGTGGCAACAGGCGAGCGTCGTTGCCTTCTGACTACTCTTGTTCAATAACCATCCGCCTTACTGATTTTGATAATATTTGGCCTCAATGTGTGTCTAGGGATGAGTATTTTCCTTGGTTAAAGTTAAAGTTTTTGTGCAATTTCTTTTTTGATGGATACATCCATTAGTGTTATTGATTTCGTGTTCCATGGAGTCAAGGTGTATGATCACGTGGTACTAACAACAACAACAAGTACTGAAACTTGCAGAATCCATCTGATTCAAAGTACTTATTATTTTATATTGTCCTTATTACGTAACGGATTTTGATGAAATATGGCGCATCAAACGCGTCTTGTTAAGCTGCATTTGGTGGTCTTTGGATTTTCGCCCAAATCTCTGTCGTTTTTGCGAAGAATCGATTTCCGTGTCTACTTACACGGAAATCGATTCTTCGCAAAAACGACATAGTCTGTGCAGAACTCCCGGGACCACCAAATGAAGCTCATGAAGACGCGTTTGCTGCACCATATTTCATCAAAATCCGTTGCATATTAAGGAAAATATCAAATACAGGTCATTCTCATTATCTCGAAGTCAAATGGACTGATGAAAATATATCGACATATCCGAACTTCGAGATAACAATTTGACAAATTTCTCAAAAAAAAAATCTGAACAAAATCGCTTCAGAAATGCCTCTTTACTTTATTCCCGTTGTTTTCATAAATCGCGGCTTGAGTTTATTCTAAGCTGTTTTCGTAATTAACAGACGATTTACATATTGCTACACCATTTAATTCATTTTTCTGTTAAAAAAGATTTGATATCACATTAAGTTTAATTGATTAATTATGGTTTTAATTGAACTGATTTAACTGGTCATGCAACTTTAAACGCATTTTAGCAGCGGCGGTGTCTTTGGTTCCTATAGACGTGTGAAAACTTACCTGAGATAATCGCGCTGATTCAGACTTGGCGGCGCCGGGCACTTATTTTTCGCATCGACATATCAGAATACAAATGTGAAGGAAACATACTATCAGGACTCGATTTCCACTTCGACTAAACCGATATATCGACATAGCCGATATCGAGTTATCAGGAGTGAAATATATGATCGAAATAGGAAATTCTGCTGGGACCTGGGACGTATATCGAGATAAGCAGGTATATCGAGATTAGCGATATCGAGATAACAAGATTCAGCTGTAATACTTACTTTGGAGTTGGTGATGTTGTTGTTGTAACCACGTGATCATGCACCTTGGGAGTCGTCCCCCCTTATTTATGGCTATGCCTCAACAGTTTCATAAGAAATTCAGCATAGCCTCGTTTCTTAAGAAGCCAGCAAACTTGTTTAATAAATATATTAAATCATCCCTCATGTAAGATCTTTGCTATGTGGCTGTGACTGGAGAAATGGTGCTTATGGGTTTTGTGACCAGTGTTGATACAGATCAGCCTGTGAATCCGCACAGTCGCACAGTCTGATCCGGATCTACACCATTCGCCATTCCATCAATGAAGCACCCATCCTGCTTCTAACAAGGAATGTAGATTGTTAACATCATACGGGAATGTGCTATTTGATCAGGAGCTACACTGGTCACCATTTCTCCAGTGGCTGCCACATATATAGAGAATAGTAGGTTAGTGCTGTGAATGGGTAAAAATATCTGGCAAGGCTCAGGAAACGGGATGGGCGAGGCTCTGCCGAGCACATCCCGTTTCCGTGCCGCGCCAGATATTTTTTTCCCATTCACGGCACTAATCTACTATTCTATTTATCCTGTCAATACCTAAAAATGGCTGTAAAATGCAAAAATATAACCCCAGCCACCGCACATATTCATACGCAGTGATTAGGTCGTATTGACAGGATATCAAAAATGTTTCTCGGCACCGTGTTTCACGGTACATACGCACTGTGTTGACGGGATAAATACCGTTGTTTGCAGAAGGTGAAGAAAACCCAGGTGAAGCACTCCTAGACTTGATGGATCAACGGGGGTATACAATAGCTGACTTAGCCAGAGTCTTTCAGGCTGTCGGCATGGTTGACGCTCTGGAGGTTCTGAAGACGAATTCTGGACAAGGTAATTCGAGTCTTGCCATGCGACTTTGTACCTCAAAAGATGTGTAATACCTCGTGAAAAGTGGGTGGCAGGTGGGAGCATGCGATGGGTAATTTAACGATCGGGATTCATTCCTATCGGAATCCCGACCAGGGCTGAATATATATTATTTTTATGTAAATGTTCCATTCTGATTTTGGGAATGGGATCAAACCCGTTGGCCCGGCCTTAAAGGTACATGCCCACTGAGTAGGCACAAAATGTTCTTTACATTAGAGACATCATATGAGACATTTTCGGGCAAAATAAACATTCGCTCACCATTACTCCACGTATTGATTGGCATTATAATACATTTTATATCAGACATAAATTTCCACACTGATATCAGGGGCGATAACCGTGCTTTCTTAAAATGATAATGGACATTACTATTTATTGTGTGTATTTATTTTATGATGTGCAATGATCTACCTACTTTATAATGTGTCGACAATATTAATTTTTCAGGTGACACATCTAATTAGTATAAATAATTAAAAAATAGCATGCCTCATTTGCATATGAAAATAGCCTGATACCACCGCGTGTCACTATTGGTAAAATAAATATTACTAAATGATTATATCTGTACAGCGGACACTCGTAATTTTTAGAACTGGTGGAATAGTGACGCAATTATACACTTATTTAATTCCTATAAAAAACCAGTTGTGCCTACTGAGTGGCCATATACCTTTAAATGACCTTAGCTGTTGATAGGCCGTTAAACACCAATAAACATAAAACATCTCATGAAAAAAATGCAAAATTTACGTTACTTTTTGTAAATGACGTTGAACATTAACAAAAGTTTCAGAACAAATGTGTAATAGAAATATTTTGCATGGCATGTCTCCTTCCTTTAACCCTTACAATGCTGAATTAATTTGTGTCGTCTGCTGAACATTTTTTATTTTTCCATTTTTCTCATCAAAAACTTGGTTTGGCAGCACTTTAGAATCATTTCCAATGGAAATGATTCTAAAATGCTGCCAAACCATGTTTTTACTGAGAGAAAAGACAAAATATGAATTATCTGCAGATGACTATTTTCGGTTCCCGCATTTTAAGAGTTATTATTACACTCTTCTATCTCTTTTCTGTTAACCCTGAGAATGCTGGACACGGAAATTGTCGTCTGCCGTTTCTTTATATTTTGCCTTCTTAATCAATAAAAACATGTTTAGAATCATTTACATTGGAAAGGATTCTAAAGTGCTGTCAGAACATGTTTTTGATGAGAAAAATGGAATTGAATACTTGGATAAACAATGTCTTGCATTGACTCTCCATAAGCCATCTTGACACAGGGCTCCAGATAAGGAATTAGTAATTAGGTTTGAGGAATTTGATTCCTCAAACCTTTTGTTTTCGTTGGTTTTTTTTTTTTTCTTTTTTTTCTTTTTATTCAGCCGTCGAGACTACAGCCCAAACCGCTGGTCGGATCGACTTCAAATTTTGTATACCGATTCGCATCAACAGTGAGACGAGAATAACTCAATTTTCAGAATTCTCATGACGTCACTTTTTACGAAACCGGAAGTGACGTCATATATCATATAATTCCCTATAACTTCCTTATTTTCCAACCGATTTCAAAAATTCTTTTTGAATTGTAAAGCTGCGAGAATTCTCTATCTTCGCTTCGCTGACAATGTTTGGCTATCTGCTCAAATGAGAGAGCTATAGACATGTGAAATTGAGAAAAATGAAAAAAATCAACAATTTCAGATTTTTATTTTATTTTAACGGGTGGTCTTTGAAAACAGTTTCCAATTTGTACAGTAATCTCAGCAACATAATTTTTTGACAGCGTCACGCGGGACATTCATCCGCACAGAAGATGATATTTTTCAGAGCAATGGCTTGAATAGTTCTGATTCTATTGTCTTTCAAACTTGGACGTTTTTTTTCAATTTTTCAAATTTGAAATGGTCATAACTTTTTTATTATCTAACCGATTTCAAATATTTATTTTGCATTAAAAAGCCAACAAAATTCTCTATCTCCGTTTCGCTGGTAGTTTTTGGCTATCTGCCCAAATGAGAGAGTTGTAGGCATTTGAAGTTTTTAAAAAAATTTGAAATGGTCATAACTTCCTTATTATTCAACCGATTTCAAATATTTTTTTTGCATTAAAAAGCCAATAAAATTCTCTATCTCCAGTTCGCTGGTAGTTTTTAGCTATCTGCTCAAATGCGCGAGCTACATTTTTTTTTCAATTTTTCAAATTTGAAATGTTCATAACTTTGTTATTATCTAACCGATTTCAAATATTTTTTTTCCATTAAAAAGCCAACAAAATTCTCTATCTCCGCTTCGCTGGTAGTTTTTGGCTATCTGCCCAAATGAGAGAGTTGTAGGCATTTGAAGTTTGGTTCTTTCATTTTTTTATTTTCTTTGTTGTTGAACATAATCATGATAATTATACCGATGAAAGCCGAAACAGGCCGAATGCATTTTTCAAATTTGAAATGGTCATAACTTTTTTATTATCTAACCGATTTCAAATATTTTTTTTTGCATTAAAAAGCCAACAAAATTCTCTATCTCCGTTTCGCTGGTAGTTTTTGGCTATCTGCCCAAATGAGAGAGTTGTAGGCATTTGAAGTTTTTAAAAAAAATTGAAATGGTCATAACTTCCTTATTATTCAACCGATTTCAAATATTTTTTTTGCATTAAAAAGCCAATAAAATTCTCTATCTCCGGTTCGCTGGTAGTTTTTAGCTATCTGCTCAAATGCGCGAGCTACATTTTTTTTTCAATTGTATGAAACGGCGTCGGCCAAAAAAAAGGCGAAATGTCTGAGGGACAGGCAGTACAGAGAGAGAGATATAGTGGTTAATATTGGCGACCAAATCACCAAATGGAACGAGTTACGTGGAGATTTAGATTTGGACTCGAACTTAAACAATTTTCATTTTATATACGAACTGACATGCTGTGAGTGCTTTAGAATCGTCTCAACTTCAATGTCAGACTAGGGGGTTAACGGTACACATTTCGTAGAACGTTATATAATGAAAAATGCTTAGGATAGTCAAGCGATTCTGAAAATACAAAACTTTATTTTTTTCAATTTCATTGGAATTGCATCAATTTTTTTTGAGTTTCATATGTTTTCGTCATTGGCAATGTCTTCTAATCACTTTGCCAGTGTACGTTTGTCAGTACATCAAGCCTCAAACCGTTGATGCAGCTTCAGCTGCTCTAGTTGAGTATTGTTACTCCATCATTTCTGAAGCAATTGGGTATTTCAAAATTTTAATTGGGTACAATAAAATCACACTGCTGTTTACATATCAGCCGACAGCAATTATTGAATAGTTTGCTTCTAAATGAAAACATGTCTTGGCATTTCATTAGAATTGTCTCCTTGGAGACAATTCTAATAAAATACCAAGATTTGTTTTCATGGAGAAATAAGAAAAACATGCTATATTTGTGGTCGTTTTATTGTTTATTTCAGCATGATAAAGGTACAACAATTTTTTATCGCTTTTTGATACTCACTACTTCTGATTATAATTCAGTTTTTGGCAATTTTAATTGGGTATTTAAGAAAATATGCAGCTTATCTGGAGCTCTACTGACACATTAACAAACCATAAGACCCGCTCACTTACATTTATCACAATAGTTATAGGTCAGTTCTTTGCGCTGACACGCTGTTGTTGTTGTTGTAAATATTATTGTAAACAACAGCTATTTTTAAAGATCAATTTTCGCCATAGGTCGCGTTTGTTATTGTCATAAGACAGGGCTGCCTAGTGTATAAAAGCCGTACCAAAGCAATGTAAATATATGACCCACTAGCCTAATGGAGTTTGATTCCCACATCAACATATTTTGTTTTTATTTTTTTAAATAAAAATAAGAAATAAAACTGTGGGCTCTTCGAAATTTTGATTATTAAAACGCAACAAGGCTGAAATTCATCCTTATATGTACCTGCATGTACAATTTTACATATCAGGTGTTACTTCATAACCCATAAGGAAGCCACATACCAAATATCAAGCTATTACGGTTTACTAACGTTTGTGCTTCTTACAATACCGGTAAACGTGATGGACGTACGGACGGACATATGGATGGATGAACGAACAGACGTACGAACACCTGTGATGAAAAACAGTAACAATTATCCATTCTTGTTAGAAAAGTGGGTATAATAAAAATACAATTGTCAGTTGTGGGATTCGGACCCGACAAGACATATTCATTGACAGTTTTTAATTCTTCCAGTAGCGCAGTTGAACATCCTTACCAACTGCGCTACTGACAGAATTGATAACTTGCATCGATAATAAATATATGATTAGATCGTGATCCGTGAACAGACATGGGAAATCCTGAAATGAAATAATTCCCTTTACTATTTTTAAGTGATTGTTTTGTAAGCAAAGCCATGTAAACAACGGCACGACAAAGTGGTACAATGATAGGCTTGCACATATTGGGGAGAATTACTTAGACACAACAACAAACTGTAAAACCACTCACATACATTTGTCACAATATTAACCATTGTTGTGTGCTGTTTTTCATTTTTATGCCCCACCAAGATAGTGGAGGGACATTTACCTAGTGTTACCCATGTCCTTCTGTCCCGTCCGTCCTTCTGAGCTTACAAATGGATACATATGTGGCTAGGAGAACAATAGTTATGTAATATTCTATTGTTCCGTGATTTTAGGTGGCTAAAAATGGGTTTATGTGGCTACAGAACAATAGGGATGAACAAAGGAAAAGGTTAGGGTTAGCCACATAAGTATCCATTTGTAGGAACGTCCGTCCGTCCTTCCATCCGTCCTTCCATCCGTCCGTCACCAGCCTTGTAACTCGTAAAACTTTTCAACCATACTAGCTACAGACCTGAAACTTCAGCTTCCTTATGATGAGTAGATGTGCACAGTTTATTTTTATTCATCCCCCGAGTCATGGATTATCTCCCCCTTTTCGACTTAGAATTTCCCAATGTTGCCTTGTAACTTGTAAAACGTACTAGCTACAGTCCTGAAACGTGGTATGTAGCTTCATTATGATGAGTGGATGCGCATAGTTTATTTCGATTTTTGATTTGACCCCCGGGTCATGGATTATCTCCCCCTTTTCAACTTAGAATTTTGCCTTGTAACTTGTAGAACTTCTAAACCAAATTGGCTGGAGGCTTGATGCTTGGTATGTATTTTGTTATTTCACATTTTTTAAGAAAATGACATATTTTTGGAGCACATCAGAATTGTCTCTATTCTCATGTGATGTCAAAAACATTTGTTTTTTTTTAAAGAAAATTGGGCAAAACATAAAATAACAGACGACAGAATATAATTCAACATTTTAACTGTTAAATAACATGTTCACCTTTATACAGTTATAGTGGTAAGGCAGTCGAGTTCCTTGGAAAACAATCTGGACCGCAGCCTTGAACCTTCTGACGACAACAATGACTCATTCCTGAACTTGAATATTTCGGAAGATGCAGCGAGGCCACAGTCGACATCCATACCACCAGGTAACCTTGACCTTTCACCTAGACATAGCACTATGGCTTTACTACTGTTACCTATAGCAAAGTAAATAATAAAATTAATGATAAAAACCAGATAATGAAAAATAACATGATATAGAGACATGGCATGTTAGTCTACTTTCACCTTGCCGAGTTGGTGATTAATCCTTTCACCCTTAAATAACTGACATAAACTTGATCCTGACCAGTTCATTAATCATATGAGACACGCCGTGTCATTTTGTACCTAAGAACATGCACGAATTTTCATGAAATGTATTTACAGAAACTGTGATATTTTCTATAAATGATGTTGAAAGATGACAACATTTTCACAGCAAATGCGGAATTTAATCGTAAATTTGGTAAATATTTTGCATGAGAAATTGCACATGTCCTAATGTACAAAATCACGTGTCCAAAATGGCGGGTTTCGTATGAGCATTGTTTTAGCTCACCTGAGCGAAGCTCATGTGAGCTATTGTTACCGCAATGTGTCCGTCCGTCATCCGTCGTCCGTCCGTGAACATTTTCAAACGTCTTCTCCTCGGTAACCATTGGGCCGGGCCTATAGTCACCAAACTTCATGGTCATGGTCCTTAGGTAGGGGGATTACAAAATGTTTAAAATGACGTCATTACGTAATCCAAGATGACCTCTCTCTAAAAATAGCACAAATTCTTCAAAAATCTTCTTCTGAAGAACCACGAACTGGATTTCAACAAAACTTGGTAGGAATGATCGATGTACAATGCTCTTTCAAAGTTGTTAAAATGGTGACCCTGGGGTCAAAAATGGGCGTGGCCCGTGGGGTCAAATTGGGGTCAAATTTTATATTTGATCGAATATGGTCATGTCTATATGAAATCGAAGGTATCAAAGTTGTTAAAATGGTGACCACGGGGTCAAAAATGGGCGTGGCCCGTGGGGTCAAATTTTATTTTTAACCAAATATGCTCATGTCATATATCCAATTGAATGTATCGATGAGGCGATTGCTCTGGTGCAATATTTGTCGGAATCAGATGATTATGTCATCCATGATGGCCTCCAAAAGGTCCATTTATCCTTGGGTGAAGCATTTTCAGATTTGGTAAAATGAGAGTCATCGCTTAATCCAAGATGACTACGTACCATCTAACGTACGATAGCACAATTTTTGTCGCGCCCCCTTGCGGAAAGCGCGATATAGTCGGCACTTTGGCGTACGTACGTGCGTACATACGTACGTGTGTCCGGTTAAAGTTTTTGGTTAAGTTGTTTGGTTAAGTTTTTTGGTTAAAGTTTTTGGTTAAGTTCTTTGGTTAAAGTTTTTGGTTAAGTTTTTTGGTTAAGTTTTTTGGTTAAAGTTTTTTATTTTAGTTTTTTGGTTAAAGTTTTTTCGTTATACTATATCTCTGCAACTGCTTTGCCCATTACCTTGAAACTTCACATGGGTGTTTATCATCATCTATATTTTCATTCTAACCCCCTCCCGTGCAGCCCCTGTGCCCAATGTCAAGGTCAAATTACTTTGAAGTTTTTGGTTAAGTTTTTTGGTTAAAGTTTTTGGTTAAGTTTTTTGGTTATGTTTTTTGGTTAAAATGTTTCGTTATACTACATCTCTGCAACTGCTTTGCCCATTACCTTGAAACTTCATATGGGTGTTTATCATCATCTATATTTTCATTCTACCCCCTCCTGTGCGGCCCCTGTGCCCAATGTCAAGGTCAAATTACTTTGATGTTTTTGGTTAAGTTCTTTGGTTAAAGTTAAGTTTTTGGTTAAGTTTTTTGGTTAAAGTTTTTGGTTAAGTATTTTGGTTAAGTTTTTTGGTTAAAGTTTTTCGTTATACTATATCTCTGCAACTGCTTTGCCCATTACCTTGAAACTTCACATGGGTGTTTATCATCATCTATATTTTTAGCTCACCTGAGCTCATGTGAGCTATTGTTACCGCAATGTGTCCGTTGTCGTCCGTGAACATTTTCAAACGTCTTCTCCTCGGTAACCATTGGGCCTATGGTCACCAAACTTCATGGTCATGGTCCTTAGGTAGGGGGATTACAAAATTGTTAAAATGACGTCATTACGTAATCCAAGATGGCCGCCGTCTAAAAATAGCACAAATTCTTAAAAAATCTTCTTCTCAAGAACCGCCAACCGGATTTCGACAATACTTGGTAGGAATGATCGATGTACATTGCTCTTTCAAAGTTGTTAAAATGGTGACCCTGGGGTTAAAAATGGGCGTGGCCCGTGGGGTCAAATTGGGGTCAAATTTTATTTTTGACTGAATATGGTCATTTCATATATCAAATTGAAGGTATCAATGGGGCGATCACTCTGGTGCATTTTTTCTGTCGAAATCGATTGTTTAATGTCATCCAAGATGGCCGCCGAAAGGTCAAAAGGTCGTTCTTTTAATAGAGATTTCAAAATTCTTCTTCACATGAACCGCTTGGCCCATGGTAGCAAACTTAAAAGTTATGGTCCATGTGTGAAGCCTTTTCAGATTTGTTAAAATGGAGGTCATCGCTAATCCAAGATAGCCGCCGTCTAAAAAGAGCATAAATTCTTAAAAAATCTTCTTCTCATGAACCGCTAGCCGGATTTCGACGAAACTTGGTAGGAATGATCGATGTACATTGTTCTTTGAAAGTTGTTAAAATGGTGACCCCGGGGTCAAAAATGGGCGTGGCCCGTGGGGTCAAATTGGGGTCAAATTTTATTTTTGACTGAATATGGTCATGTCATATATCAAATTGAAGGTATCAATGAGGCGATCACTCTGGTGCAATATTTGTCAGAATCGGATGATTATGTCATCCATGATGGCCACCAAAAGGTCCATTTATTCAAGATTTTTAACGTCTTTTCTCATGAACCACATGGCCGATGCTGGGTGAAGCATTTTCAGATTTTGTAAAATGAGAGTCATCGCTTAATCCAAGATGACCGCCATCTAAAAATAGCACAATGAAACTCAATGTCACATTCTCTCTGGTGTTCATGGGATCAGGTTATCGAAAGTAGGGCCATCATGTCCCACTTGTTATTCTACCCCCCTCCGTGCGGCCCCTGTGCCCAATATGTCAAGGTCAAATTACTTTGAAGTTTTTGGTTAAGTTTTTTGGTTAAGTTTTTTGGTTAAAGTTTTTGGTTAAGTTTTTTGGTTAAAGTTTTTTGTTATACTATATCTCTGCAACTGCTTGCCCATTATCTTGAAACTTCACATGGGTGTTTATCATCATCTATATTTTCATTCTACCCCCCTCCCGTGCGGCCCCTGTGCCCAATGTCAAGGTCAAATTACTTTGAAGTTTTTGGTTAATTTTTTTTCGCGCCCGCTTGCGGAAAGCGCGATATAGTCGGCACTTTGGCGTACGTACGTATGTACGTGTGTCCGGTTAAAGTTTTTGGTTAAGTTTTTTGGTTAAAGTTTTTCGTTATACTATATATTTTTAGTGTCCATGCCTCGCCACAAGGCGCGACATGCAGGCCGCGGCCATCTAGTTTTAAAATACTTATGAACTCCATGTCACATTCTCCTCTGGTGTTCATGGAGTCAGGTGAGCGAATTAGGGCCATCATGGCCCTCTTGTTATTATACTGCATTTTATTACATTATCACAGCCATTTTGGCTGTGATAATGTCATAAATTCAGTATAATAATTCTGCATACTTTTAATCATCAAATATATGCAGTCGTTAGTTCTATGTGAAATAATGCATTTCGGGGAAAATATGGTTACTCCCTCCAAATCCAGAAAAATCTCCAAATTACGGACATACATTGTGGATCTAGCTGAGGCGGCTTGTTTCGAGCCAACTCTATCTGGTTCTACACTATTTGCAAATGTTGGCTTTTTGTTTGTAGAGTTGCAAGGGTTAAAAATGCTTTTTAGCCGGATTTTTCAAAACAAAAAACACCTGGCTATCTGATTGGCGAAAGCAGAGCGGGCAGAGAGCGGCCAATGTTAAGTATTTGTGTTTTGTTCATTTGTCTGTTACTGTACCACCTAGAACCACCATACTTGTACATCTTCATAACCAACGGGTGCCAACCACATACCAATATCCAACATGTGACCTTTCTTTCTTACCTTAACCTATTGTTTTGTGTAATCAACGTAGCCATTTTCAATGTTAAGTTAGACAACAGTGATCAGATAACACAGATGTTCACTCGTATTTTGTACTAATACATGTATGTATGCCAGCCTGCAATTGCATGTAGGTTTTCCAATACAATGGCTACTTTTGCAATCTTAACTCTTAGACCGCTGTCTTATTTTTGTTGTTGTCTGCTGTTTATTTTCCATTTTTAACATCAAAAACATGCATTGACAGCACTTTAGAATAATTACAACATTCTTTGAAGTGCTGTCAAACCATGTTTTTATTGAGAAATAAGGCAAGATATAATAGCAACAGTAGACGACACTTGTTATGAGTAGCAGTCTAAGGGTTAAGTTAGACAACAGTGATCAGACAACACAGATGTTCACTCGTATTTTGTACTAATACATGTATGTATGCCAGCCTGCAATTGCATGTAGGTTTTCTCGTACACTGGCTACTTTTGCCATCTTAAGCCACTGACAGTTGTCACTTTCAATGGTGGTACCAACTATGCTAACTGGTCAATCATTCATTTGGTGTTTAACCCTTACTACGCTGAATTAAATTTTGTCGTCCTCTGGAAATGTTTTATTTTCAAAATCTCTCGACAAAAACCTGTTTTGACAGCGCATGAGAATCGTCTCCACCGGAGACAGTTCTCATGTGCTGTCAAAACAGGTTTTTTTGTTAAGAATTAAGGCAAAAATTAAAAACAGCAGACGACAATTTCTGTCTCCCGCGACAGAGTGAGAGTGAGAGTTAGAGACTAGTCTTATTATCTCATCGCCGATAGGCAAGCGGCATATCGGCGAGGAGATATAGCGCCCATCACTCCAGAGCTCCAGATAAGACTTGTGTCTAAAGCGTACTACACCCCCTGATTTCAAAATCATTGCGTATTTTACTGTTACAAATGGATTATTTATTTTCTTATTTCCTACTAAATAGGGAACATATGATAAAAAATATAACAGTTAAATGTTCACTTATTTGAGCTGCAAAATGCAAACTAAGTGAATTTTCAACTTTATGACAGTTTTTGCACTTCTCAATTTGCGTATTTTCACATTGCTGTGCGCATTGTGTACTCCCATTTTTGATAGTCAATGCGTATTCAGCTACAATAAGTGCGTAAAATACGCCAATACGCACCTTATCTGGAGCTCTGTGACTCCATATACGTACGTACATATGTGCGTGCGTATGTACATTAGTAACGTCTTTCATTTTCAATATATCTTCGTATAGTGCTTGAAACATACATATCGAATGGCATATGTGATTGTGACTCGAGAAATGGGGCTTATGAATTTTGTGACCAATCAGACAAGTCCAGATCAAATAGCAAACTCCTGTAGCCTGATAACGATCTATATTCCTTGTTAGACGCATGACAGGAGTTTCATTAATGTAATGGCGAACAGTGTAGATCATGATCAGACAGGCTGATCTGGATTTACACTGGTCGCGAAACCCATAAGCCCATTCTGTCAATGCTACATATGAGTTATTGGTGTGGGTCGTCACTTTTTCGGATCTTGCGTTACCTTTCACCTTGTCAGTCAAGACGCCTTGTTTTACCGACTCTTCTTTCGAGGAATGTAAGATATGAATATAGATCAAATAATTTATACCCTTTCAACCCTACATACCATAAATCAAACATTTCCAAAAACTGTAGATTCAGACAAGCCGGCTTGTAACAAGCCGTCTCGTCAGGATCTGCAGTGTTTGTCAGTAATTTTCAGATATTTTTAATAAAAAAAAAAGTCTGATTAATGGAATAGGCCAGAAATGAGCACCGAAGTATCAACACCAGATGTTTATGGATGAATAGGTTAATACGGATGTTTTATTTTTAATCAAATATACATTTCTTGAAGTTGTCGCAAGAGATCTACATACATTTGCAGAGGTATGAACAATTAAATATTTGTATGTTTTTTATCTCAACAGTCATGTATAACTGTATCCCCCGGATGAAAGACGGGGGATACTATGGATTTGACACCAAACATCGTCCGCGCCCGCCGCAGACACTTCTTGTCCGTAGCATACGGTAACTCAAATATTTTCATGCAACTTGACCATGCAACTTGACACATGCATAGATCACGATGCAAGAATGACAACTCTTGTGTCACTAATTTTCGAGTTATCTCTCTTTGTTTTTTCGTGCATTGATTTCTTGTCTGGCGCATAACTTGAATAACCTTTGGAATAATTTCAACTTCACACATGCATAGACCACGACCCAAAGGTGTGTCGCATGAATGAATGTCAACTCTTGCCTCACTAATTTTCGAGGTATCTCCCTTTGTTTTTTCACACACTGATTTCTTGTCCGGAGCATAACTCGAACACCCTTTGGAATATTTTCACGAAACTTCTCACATGCATAGACCACAACCCACCGGTGTGTTGTGCGCAATAATGACATCTTGCCTCACAAATATTTTAGTTATTCCCATTTGTTTTTTTGCACATTGATTTCTTGTCTGATGCATAACTTGAATACCCTTTGGAATATTTTCATGAAACTTCACACATGCTTAGATCACAACCCAAGGTGTGTTGCGTTCAAGATAGACAACTCTTTCGGCACTAATTGTTTAGTTATCACCCTTTACTTTTTCGCAGATTGATTTCCTGTCAATCCAAAACGTTGTTACTCTTTGGAATATTTTCATAATATTTTACACTTGCATAAACCGTTACCCCAGGTGTGTCTCATGCAAGAACGACAACTCTCACCTTACTAACATATTAGTTATCTCCTTTTATTTTTAGCTCGACTATTCGAAGAATAAGTAGAGCTTATGTTGTCACCCCGGCGTCGGCGTCGGCGTCACCGTCACGCCTTGGTTAAGGTTTTTAGTCAAGCTTGTATATGGAATACTACTGGCCCTACACCGACCATACTTGGACAACTTCATCTCCTAGTGATGTACATCAATAACCCCTGATCTATATTTGACCTTGACCTGCATTTCCTCTTGAATTACTTAGTTAATTCCCCTTTGTTAAGGTTTTTAATCAACCTTGGTTAAGGTTTTTAGTCAAGCTTGTATATGCAATACTACTGGCCCTACACCCACCATACTTGGACAACTTCATCTCCTAGTGATGCACATCAATAACCCCTGATCTATATTTGACCTTCACCTACATTTCCTCTTGAATTACTTAGTTAATTCCCCTTGGTTAAGGTTTTTATTCAACCTTGGTTAAGGTTTTTAGTCAAGCTTGTACATGGAACACTATTGTGCATACACACACCATACTTGGACAACCTTTTCTCATAGGGATGTACATCAATAACCCCTGATCTATATTTGACCTTGACCTACATTTCCTCTTGAATTCGCCCCGTGCAGGCACCGGGGCGGGATCAACTGATCCTGAGAATAGTGCTGCAGTAGCCATTGCTTGTCGTAAAAGGCGACTAAACTGGCTTAACGATTGGGTTCATACTTTCCGGAACCCACTATACCGGATTTGGCCCTCATGTACATTTTTGGCTTTCTTGTACGTGAGAGTTGAGTCGGGCTATGCCCCATATATAAAAGTAAGATTAGCGCTAATCCTATTACTTTTAGGGGATGGGATAAATGATGCTGGTGTGGCGAGGGCCTGGCACCAGATCAGGTTGTTCTAATTTCAGGACTGAATATATATTGATTGTAAATATTGAGTTCTGAAGTTGGGATTTACCCCCTCGGACAGGTGGATACGGGACACGACCCCGTTGACCCGTCTGCGTGTAGACTCCCTGAGGCTTGTACCTCTATGTCAGAAAAGCGGACGTTAAACCCTATTCACTCACTCACTCCTCTTGAATTACTTACTTAATTCCCCTTGGTTAAGGTTTTTAGTCAAGCTTGTATATGCAATACTACTGGCCCTACACCCACCATACTTGGACAGCTTCATCTCCTAGTGATGTACATCAATAACCCCTGATCTATATTTGACATTGACCTACATTTCCTCTTGAATTACTTAGTTAATTCCCCTTGGTTAAGGTTTTTAATCAACCTTGGTTAAGGTTTTTAGTCAAGCTTGTATATGCAATACTACTGGCCCTACACCCACCATACTTGGACAACTTCATCTCCTAGTGATGCACATCAATAACCCCTGATCTATATTTGACCTTCACCTACATTTCCTATTGAATTACTTACTTAATTCCCCTTGGTTAAGGTTTTTAGTCAACCTTGATTAAGGTTTTTAGTTAAGCTTGTACATGGAACACTATTGTGCATACAGACACCATACTTGGACAACCTTTTCTCATAGGGATGTACATCAATAACCCCTGATCTATATTTGACCTTGACCTACATTTCCTCTTGAATTACTTACTTAATTCCCCTTGGTTAAGGTTTTTAGTCAACCTTGGTTAAGGTTTTTAATCAAGCTTGTACATGGAATACTATTGTGCATCCATACTTGGATAACTTTTTCTCATAGGGCTGTACATCAATAACCCCTGACCTTTATTTTACCTTCACCTACATTTAACCTTGAATTACTTGGTTAATGTGTATAGTCAAGCTTGTATATGGAATACTCCTGGGCCTACATCAACCATACTTGGACAACTTCATCTCCTAGTGATGTACATCAATAATCCCTGACCTATATTTGACCTTGACCTACTTTTATCCTTGGATTACTTAGTTATTTCCCCTTGGTTACGGTTTTTAGTCAAGCTTGTATATGGAATACTCCTGGGCCTACAGAAACCATACTTGGAAAACTTCATCTCCTAGTGATGTACATCAATAACCCCTGACCTATATCTGACATTGACCTACATTTAACCTTGAATTACTTACTTAATTTCCCTTGGTTAAAGTTTTTAGTCAACCTTGGTTAAGGTTTTTATGCAGGCCACAGCCACCTTCTTTGTCAAGCTATGTGTACATCGACAACCCTCGTAGTCGAGCTATGCTGTTCTCCTACAGCTCTTGTTTAAATGGCTGTCTGTAGGCAGGGAGGGGGGTACACATGCGCTTGTGGACAAGCGTCAATTTCTAGTTATATGTGACTTCTAGTTAAACTTTTACCCCCACACCCACTACCCCAATATTGGAATTGACTTGTCTACGTCAGAATGTATGTTTTAAAGTATATAAAACCGGAAAACATTACACAATTACAGCTCACCTGGATCTAGTGTTGGCAGCCACAAATCAGGAGCTAGACAGTCCACAAATGTCATAGGCTTCATTTCTCCAGTCACAGATCAGTAGCCGATTTCATCAAAATTGCAAAATATACTTTCCTAGCAAAGTATACTTTGAGGGAGAAATTTCATAAATTTATTACTTTTTATTATACTGAATTTATTACATTATCACAGCCAAAATGGCTGTGATAATGTCATAAATTCAGTATAATAATTCTGCATACTTTTTATCATCAAATATATGCAGTCGTTAGTTCTATATGAAATAATGCATTTCAGGAAAAATAAATGATTACTCCCTCAAAGTATACTTTGCATTGTTGGTGAAATAGGCTCCAGGAGCTAGACACAAATGCCATAAGCCCCATTTCTCTAGTTAGTCATAAAGCAGGAGCTAAATTGGCCGCAAATGCCATAACCCCCATTTCTCCAGTCATAAATCAGGGGCTAGACCGGCCACAAATGTCATAAACCCCATTTCTCCAGTTAGTCATAAAGCAGGAGCTAAATTGGCCGCAAATGCCATAACCCCCATTTCTCCAGTCATAAATCAGAGGCTAGACCGGCCACAAATGCCATAAGCCCCATTTCTCCAGGCATAAATCAGGGGCTAGACCGGCCACAAATGCCATAAGCCCCATTTCACCAGGCAAGGACCTTTATCTACAGATAGAATCACCACAAATGCCATATACAACATCTTTTCACCCACAGGCACAAATTAGGAGCTACATATATCACTTTTGCCATAAACCCACATTTATGCAATCGCAGATCATGAATCAGACTGGCAAACGTAAGGCAATGTAACGTACAGTATAACACCAAGTGGGTGGGGTAATGTGTATTTTTGTTATGTCACAGGTCCGAGTCTTCCACCTGTGAAAATAATAACTAGAATAGCCATACATGTACGTCATAAAGCCAATTTCTCCACAGATCAGAAGCTAGACTGTTCACCAATGCCATATGTCCCATTTCTCATCTCGTGTCAAAAACAGGATCAGCCACAAATACCAAAAGC
This sequence comes from Conchocele bisecta, assembly GCA_029237695.1. Lineage (NCBI taxonomy): Eukaryota > Metazoa > Mollusca > Bivalvia > Lucinida > Thyasiridae > Conchocele > Conchocele bisecta. The sequence goes on from CM055281.1 coordinate 46,221,899, forward strand.
CCTATTTCTCCATTCACAATGACAAGCTCGTACGCAGGATTTTCTATTGGGGGGTGTCAGGGGTGAGCCCCACGTAGTGGAGCGAGTATGCTAGGGGGGGGGTCCGGGGGCATGCCTACCCTGTCTTTTTTTAAACCTAGATGGCCTGAAATGCACTCTCCTGCATTTTAAGTAATTTAAATTCGGATTTCAACGGTGGTAAATTGTGACATTTTCATGCAAATTACCTGCAAATTACCCCCCCCCCCCCCCCCCCACCCCCCCCCCCTGCGTACTGGCCTGAATGATACACCACTGTCTAGACTGGCTACAAATTCTATAAGCCCCATTTCTCCAGTCTCATGGGCCAAAATTACCAAAAGCCACATTTCGCCATTAACAATGATACCCCAGTGTCTAGTGCTGATTTAAAATTTGCCATCTGCTGTTTTTTTATTTTCAATTTGTCTTATCAAAAACATGGTTTGACAGAACTTTAATTTCCAATGGAAATGATTCTAAAATGCTGCCAAACCATGTTTTTATTTAAAGAAAATACAAAATAAGTTACAACAGCAGACGACAGTTTTCGGTTCCCGCCTTCTAAGGGTTAAGCCCCATTTCTCCTGTCATTCACATTTCAGGTGTAAAGCAAACTTATGAATGTGGTGAAACAGAATTTGAGGACGGAGCAATGTTCACCGACTATACAGATGAAAGTCCTGAAGCACAGAAGGCTGTAGAAGACATTATTGCTGCCACAAAGAAGGTATATTGGCCCGCACTTGAAATTCCTTGTTGTGTTGACACCGTACTTCTCTGGCATTGAGTTCGAAATAGTCAGCATACACCTTTGAAAATTGACAAAAATTTAAGGCCAGAAAAAAAATCAGAATGTTGACAAAACGTTTCAGACCTCATGCGGAATTCAATTCCGCACAAGGTGTGATTCTTTTTTGTCAACTTTCGACGTCATTTACAGAAAATTTGGCGTTTTTTCTGAAGCCTTATTGGCGAAAAATGCTGATGCGACAAGGGAGATAATTACAGAACCACACAAAATTATTTAACCTTGTGCAGTATACACAGTGGACTTGTTCCAAAACCGACTTGCTTCAGAGTGATTTTCTTTGTGACGAGGGGGCTCTTGGCACCAGATCAGGATGTAATTATGGATATTCGCTAGATTCTGTTTATTGCATAAGCACAGTATCATACATTTCAGTAAATCTTATCACCAAATGTGATAGTGTCAATTGATATTGTCAATGAAAACCACATTTGCCAAATTATGCCAATCCTCTAGCATAAAATGTTACCTGATAAATAGAATATGCTATTGTCTTTTGATACAGAGCTTACCAGTAGCCTATTTCACTAAAATTGCAAATTATATTTATCTTGCTAAGTACACTTTGAGGGAGATGAATTTATGAATTTTTATTATACTGAATTTATTTCATTATCACAGCCATTTTGGCTGTGATAATGTAATAAATTTAGTATAATAATTCTGCATACTTTTAATCATCAAATATATGCAGTCGTTAGTTCTATATGAAATAATGCATTTTGGGAAAAATAAATGATTACTCCCTGAAAATATACTTTGCTTGATACATGTAAATATACTTTGCAATGTTGGTGAAATCAGCTACTGCTCGGTTCGGAAACGGTAGATCAGGAGTTTCTCGTCGAGCCGAGGAATTTCTATGCATTTCCTATAAACCTTGTCTGTTGAATTTGATATCAAAAGACACCTGCCTGGTTTTGTCTACGAAATGACTATCAAGTTCAGCCTCCGTTCATCAAACACCACGTGTAATCACAGGTTGAAGTAACAGACCGAGGTCTATAAATACATTAAATATGCCTAAAAGCATCAATAAATGAAGAAAAACAAATATTTTTTTTTAACCCCCAAAAGCATCAATAAATGAAGAAAAACAAATATTTTTTTTACCCCCTCCATCTAATCATTAGATGGAGGGGGTAAAAAAAAAATTTTTTTTTTCTTCATTTATTGATGCTTTTAGGCATATTTAATGTATTTATAGACCTCGGTCCGTTACTTCAACCTGTACGTGTAATGGTAGGAATGTATTTGCAAGCCTTGTAGATGGGCTGCGGTCTAGGGATTACAACACTTGACTTCCAATCTGGAGGTACATGTAGTGGGTTCAAACCTCGCCTTAGGCATCAAAAATACTTTCATACTATTTCCATTGGAAATTATTCTAAAGTGCTGTCAAGGCAAACTTTTGAGGAGAAAAATGGAAAATAGAAAATAAACAGCAGACGAGTGTAAGGGTTTACAAAGCGAATCACAGATACTGTAAGCCCAATTTCTTTCACCATGGCCACATATAACTCTGCTTTCAGCCCATTGCTCGAGCCAACATAGTGAGAAGTAGGCGCAATACCCAAACAAGTACTGGAAGTCAGCCAGGCATGATGGGAGCTGATAATTTGAATGTGGCACAGCAGCAGTTATCTTACAACACAAAGCAACAAGCGCAGCGCCAAGCATTCGTTCCTGGACAGGCTTCATGGCGTACGGACTCTATACAGTGGCTGGAAGGCCTGGTGGAACTGCAAGCAGAACTAAATACCAACCTTTTGCTGGCTGTAAATATGTCTTACAATCCCATGGCTCTACAGAATGTTCAGAATATTCAGAGGGGACTGTTGTATACTAATTCAGTGCCAGCGATGTCGCATGGACAGTCATTTGGAGGCAATTCTTCCCCGGTTCCAGGGTTATTGCCAATTTTCCAACATCTAGTGCATGGCCGTGATCAACCGGGAACCAGCCAGACAAATAATAAACAATAGGTGATATATTGTTCGGAATACAATGTTCCTTGTATATATTGAGAATACTACTGTCTGTTCCACGTTGGAAAATGGAGCTGGGAAGTGAGGGAAATGGTAAAAAATATGGAAATTGACTCCGAAACCTGTCTAGATAGTTTGGAAATCATGTAACTAAGAAAAGAAAAGTTAGATTTTGAAAATCGGTCGAAAAATTCAAAATTTATTTTTAAAAAATCTATTTTTAGCCCCTCATCGTGGGTGTGCAGATCAAGGCACATCTTCAGGTCTCCCGAAAATGTAATGAAAACTCCCGGATTTCTATAAAAACTTCCACATTATTTTTTTTGTTAAAAAATAAAGAAAATCGTCATGCAATCGTGCAGGCACCATCGCTCACTAAACAGATGGATCGACATCGTCACCAAATCGAGTGTAGATGTATTAAGGTCAAGTTGTGATATTAAAATTTCAAGGTGAATTTCATCCTTAAGAAACAATTTCAGTCATTCAGTAGAATAAGAATTAGATGCCTCAGGATGCAGGAGAGTAGGTTTCAGAATCTCTTCTTTTAAAAACAACATTTTCGGGGGGTGGGGGGTTGGTTATTGCTCCTGGACATCCACCTCCCACAAAGCCTGACCCAACCCCCACCCTAGCAAATTACACCTTGCTTCGCTTGCAAAAATCTCCAGAAATTTGCTTCTTTCAACTTAGCATCTCTGGGTGTAATCAGGAGGGTCGAAAAACAAAAATAAAAATGACTGCAAAACCTGGCTAGATAGCTTGGAAATGAATTACAAAGAAAACAAATTACGGTAGATTTTGAAAATTGGTCCACAAATAAAAAATTATTTTAAAAAATCTATTTTGAACCCAAATGTTAAATTCCCATAGAAAATCGTTTTTATATGACCGTTTGAAAAAACGGGACATATTATGTACCGTATTCATCTTGTCCGGGCGGGTGGGCGGCAGGCGGCGGGCGGGCGACGGGCGGGCGTGCACAGCTTGTCCACGCAATAACTAGAGTTCTACTTGACCGATCAAAACCAAATTCGGTATATATGTTTATCATGGCAAGACAAAGAAGCCTATTGATTTTGAAAAATTTCTGATTCTTATCTCCCCTTGGCAGTCATTTTTAATTTTCGCACTCTGTATCCTTGTCCACGCAATAACTCAAGTTCTACTAGACCAATCATAACCAAATTCGGTATACATGTTTATCACTGCAAGACGAAGAAGCCTATTGTTTTTGTGGGTGGCAGGTGGGAGCATGCGATGGGTAATTTAAAGATCGGGGTTCATCCTTACCGGAATCCCGACTGGAGACCTGGTTTGGCCCTCACATATGTCTTTGGCATTTTGTATGTGACAGTTGAATCTGGTTATACCCCTTATAAGAGTAATCCTACCGGTATTACTTTTAAATAGGAGAAGGGGCCAAGTGACCTTGGTGCGGTATGGACCTGGCACCAGGTCAGGTTATTCTAATTTCAGGGCTGAATATGTTGTATCTCGATGTAAATATTCCGTTCTGATTTTGGGATTTTCCCCCCAATGCAGCAGGTTAAAACGGGATCGAACCTGTTTGCCCGGCCTTACATGACCTTAGTTGTTGATAGGCCGTTAAACACCAATAAACAAACAAACAAAACCTATTGATTTTGAAAAATCCTTGTCCACGCAATAAGTAGAGTTCTACTTGACGGATCGTAACCAAATTTGCTTTAGGTACATGTTTATCACGTCAAGATGAGTTATCTCCCCTTGTTGACTGGCCTTGCCTCGGCGGGCGTATATTGTGACCTTCGGCACTCTTGTTTTGCAATAAAATCAATATTTTATGGAATTTTATCAAATAAAAATTGGGGAGGGTGACTTTTTTGTTACTGATAAAAAAGTAATTACAATTAAATATTTTTTAGATTGAATGTGTGTTAACATGTTTAATAGCGAAAAGTTGGTCTGCAGGAAAATGTGGAACAGACGGTAGGCTTGTGTCTTTTGATGTCAAGTTTACCAGGCAAGGCAGGGACCATACATTCATCTTCGTCTCTGTAGCCGATTTCAGCAAAATTGCAAAGCATACTTATCTGATATAAAGTGTACATTCAGGGAGTAATCATTTATTTTTCCTGAAATGTATTATTTCATATAGAACTAACGACTGCCTATATTTGAGGATTAAAATAATAATGTAATAAATTCAGTATATTAAAATTAATAAATTTATCCTTAAATTGAAAATTTGTCTCTCAAAGTATACTTTGCAATTTTGATGAAAGAGGCTACTGTTTCCTAGCCGTGCATGATAAACTAGGAATTCCTACTGTTTCCTAGCCGTGCATGATAAACTAGGAATTCCTACTGTTTCCTAACCGTGCATGATAAACTAGGAATTCCAACTGTTTCCTAGCCATGCATGATAAACTAGGAATTCCTACTGTTTCCTAGCCGTGCATGATAGACTTGATAACAACAGATACGAGGCTGTTATTCTATTTATCAGGTAACATTTTATATGCGCGCCGATGATCAAACTAATTGTGTCGAGGGTTGTGAAGTGTCCATAAATAACTCCAAAAATTACAAAATAAAGAGTGGTGGGTGGTGGTCGGGCGAATGAGACGGCGTAATTTAACTGTATGGGTTCCTCCTTATCGGAATCACGATTTGCCTGGTTTGGCCCTCAGGTACGTTTTTATCTTTGGCTCTTTAGTTACCTGGGAGTTGAATTGGGTTTATATTGCTATTATAAAAGTAGTAAGATTATTACTGATCCTACTGCTTTTGGGAGGGGCCAAGTGATTCTGGTGTGGCAAGGACCTGGCATCAGATCAGGATTATTCTGGGCTGAATATATAGTTTTTGTCGAGCCCGCTTGCGGAAAGCGAGACATAGCGATCACAATGACGTCCAGGTGTCCGTCCGTCCGAAATCTGCGTTAAAGTTTTTAAATACCTTATATCTCTGCAGTCCTAAGTCACATTGACTTGAAACTTCATAAACTTATTAGTCATGCAAATAATCATTATTAGTCATGAGCCATATATTCATGCTGTATCCCACTCGTGCGGCCCCTGTGACCAAGGTCAAGGTCAAATGACTTCGAATTTTGCGTTCGAAATCTGCGTTAAAGTTTTTAAATACCTTATATCCCTGCAGTCATAAGTCACATTGACTTGAAACTTCATATGCTTATTAGTCATCATCCATATATTCATGCTGTATCCCACTCATGCGGCCCCTGTGCCCAAGGTCAAGGTCAAATGACTTAGAATTTTGTGTTCCGAAATCTGCGTTAAAGTTTTTAAATACCTTATATCTCTGCAGTCCTAAATCACATTGACTTGAAACTTCATATGCTTATTAGTCATCATCCATATATTCATCCTGTGTCCCACTCATGTGGCCCCTGTGCCCCCATGTCAAGGTCAAATGACTTAGAAGTTTGCGTTAAAGTTTCCGTCAAAATTTGCGTTAAAGTTTTCACATACCTACTATCTCTGTAACCGTAAGTCAGATTTGCTTGAAAGTTTGTATGCTTATTTGGGATCAAACTTCAAATAAATACACTCTGAGACCATCAAATGCCTCGGCGGGCTTGACATGCGGGCCGCGGTCATCCTTGTGTTATATTGTAAATATTCAGTTCTGATTTTGGGATTTTCCCCCCATTTGTACATGTACTGGAACATGTACATGTACTTGTACAGGTAATATGTGGGATTTAGTAGTAAACCAATTGACCCGGCCTTAAATGACCTTAGCTGTTGATAGGCCATTAAATCCCAACAAACAACAAAATAAAGAGTGACAGTAATTAATGGACACTGCACACCCTGTGACACAATTAACCCTGTGAACCCTGCATACCAGAAAGTCAAATGTAGATCCAGATAAGCCGGCTCACAGCGAACCGTCTTATCAGGATCTGCATCATTTGTCAGTATTTTTATGCCCCGGCCTCGGACGAGCGAGGAGGCATATAGTGTTTGGACTGTGTGTGTGTCCGCGAGTCGATTTATGAAGCTTGACGGAGTTTAATCAATCTGCCACCGGGGACACTACATTTGTGGCACATTTTCTTATTAATGGATAATTCCAGCACAAAAGTATTTACACAATTCCCTAACATTTGATTGGCCCGTTGCAAGTCTCTGTCCAAAATTTATATCCCAGTAAACTCCCATGCTGAACTACTTTCCGTAACCGTGAGGCGCAGCTTAAGAAAACGGAAAATAAACACATTTTTCTTGATGAATTTGTTTCAAATGCTGGAATTATAAGGAATGAATGGCCTTTTTGTTGAATTTATCGGGGATATAAACTTGGAAAAGTCGCGGGAATACTGGACGAGGCCTTCCGGCCTTCGTCCAGTATTCCCGCGACTTTTCCAAGTTTATACCCTGATAAATTCCACGAAAATGCCATTCATTCCTATATTAACAGAGCTCCAGATCAGGTGTGTATTTTTGGTCAAATACGCATTGATTATTAAAAGTGGGAGTACAAAATACATGTACTCGCAGCAATGTGAAAGTTCGCATAATCATTGATTTTCAAATTCGGTAGTGAAAATACTGTAATAAAGTTGTTAATTTACTTATTTGAGCTGCAAAGGGTTTGCTTTTAGATTGCTCAAATATGTGAATTTTTTAATTTGTTTTATTTTTTGATCATGTGTTCCCTACTTAATAAGGAAGAAAATCAATAATGAATTTATAAAAGTAAACTACGCATTGAATTTCAAATCGGGGCGTATAATACTCTTTAGACACACAACTTATCTGGATCTCCGATGGAATAGTTAAGAAAATTAGTGTGGAAAGGTTTATGTTTGATACTGATAAGGAGTGAATGTGTTTAACCCTTACTACGCTGAATTAAATGTTGTCGTCTGCTGGAAATAGTTTATTTCTATATTTCTCGACAAAAACCTGGTTTTGAGAGCACATGAGAATCGTCTCCAGTGGAGACGATTCTCATGTGCTGTCAAAACCAGTTTTTTGTTAAGAATTAAAGCAAAAATGAAAAAAAGCAGACGGCAGTTTCCGTCAACAGCGTAGGAAGGGTTAACAAGAGCTACATAAAATATAGAATCACGCCTTCACCGAATACTTTTCCTTGTAATCGTGTTTGTCTATTATCACCAATCAGTTGACAATGTCTTGTATTGTTTTGTATAACCAGACTACGGTCTGTTTCACGAATCCTGCCAAAATTTTGCTGCTGTATAAACAAATGCAAATACAATATTTTGTTCAATAATATTAAATTTTAATTTAAGAATGAGCTTTCTTTTAATTTCATGAAATGTGGTCTGATGTTGATCTGGTAGCGAAAACTGATTTGTCTGGGAATTTAACAAGGGTAAAAAGGAGGTGGAGGATCTGGTGGAGGAGACTAAAAATTGGAAATTGATTCTGAAACCCGGCTAGATAGCTTGGAAATGATCTGACTAGGAAAATTATTTTGAAAATCTGTCCACTATTTCGGAAAGTAGAAAAATTTCCCATTGTTAAATCTCCATAGACCTCTTCACAGAGTTGTTTTTGGTAATAAAATCAAAATCGGACCAAATTTCACAAGCTCATTCTATTATAAAATTTGCCTTGTTTATATGAGACACGCCATGGGATTTTGTACCTTCAACATCTGCGAAATTTCAATTAATATGTTTACAATATTTTCGGTAAATGGCATCAAAAGTTGACAATATTTTCAGAGTGCATGCGGAATGTAATTCCGCATGCACTGTGACAATATTGTCATCTTTTGACTTAATTTATGAACAATATTGTAAATTTTGTAAATGTATTTCATGAAATTACGCAGATGTCTGAAGGTACACAATCCCATGGCGTGTCTCATATAGCCATATTATAATTTGGGCATGTTTCGTGAAACAGACAGTATGTGATGCAATTCCTGGAGCTTCATTCTCCGATGAAGTCTGTCAATACTTGCCTGGTTTGGCCCTCAATAGCCAAATTTTCATATAGAATTAACGACTGCATATATTTGATGATTAAAAGTATGCAGAATTATTATACTGAATTTATTACATTATCACAGCCAACATGGCTGTGATAATGTAATAAATTCAGTATAATAAAAATTAATAAATTTATCATAAAATTGAAAATTTCTCCCTCAAAGTATACTTTGCTAGAAAAGTATACTTTGCAATTTTGATGAAATAGGCTACTGGTACGTTTTTATCTTTGGCTCTTTTGTTACCTGGGAGTTGAATTGCGTTATTGCCCATTATAAAAGTGGTAATATTATTACTGAGGCTATTGCTTTTGGGAGGGGGCCCAAGTGATTCTGGTGTGGCGAGGACCTGGCATCGTATCAGGATTATTCTGATTTCAGGGCTGAATATATAGATTTTTCATTGTAAATATTCAGTTCTGATTTTGGGATTTTCCCCCCATGTCTACATGTACTTGAACATGTACTTGTACAGGTAATATATGTGGGATTTAGTACTAAACCCATTGACCCGGCCTTAAATGACCTTAGCTGCTGATAGGCCGTTAAACCCTAACAAACAAACAAACAAACAAACAAAACAAACAAAACAAAACAAACAAACAAACAAACAGTCACTAGTACAAATACATGGTTTGGGTGGCAGGTGGGAGCATGTGATAGGTAATTTAACGTCTTTGTGTATGTCACAGTTGAATCTGGTTATACCCCTTATGTGAGTATTCAGATAATCTCGTAATCCTATTTTAGGGGAAGGGGCCAAGCCAAGTGACTTGGTGTGGTATGGACTTGGCACCAGGTCGGGTTATTCTAATTTCAGTGCTGAATGTATTTTTTCTCGATGTAAATATTCTGTTCTGATTTTGGGAGTTTACCCCCAATGCAGCAGTTTAAAACGGGATCGAACCTGTTTGCCCTGCCTTACATGACCTTAGCTGTTTGTTGATAGGCCGTTAAACACCGATTAACAAACAAACAAAACAAATACATGGTGCCGTACAATGTGCAGCCGTGGATAAACATTTGCCGTGGCACGAGGGAGCTTTTTGAACCCCAAGGCCGTAGGCCGCGGGTTCATACAGTTCCCGAGTGCTACGCCAAATATTTACCCACTGCTGCACATGGTGAAACGTTATTGTTACATTTCCGTCGAAAATATCATGCAATTTGAGCATTTATGCAGTACTGTTGGTACTTTGATAATTGGCTCCATTCAAACAGCTGATTACCAGATACATATTCCGGGGCCGCAGTACACGTCGCGTGATACAGCCACATCAATTTCAAAATTTCAGTGAGACCATTGTGAACTGGTCTGGTGACGTAATGGCGCGTTCTAGTAATGTCACGAGACACATGCATTACGTAGGTGTTGGCTTGGCCCCAGAATGAGCATTGTCTACAGCCCTGGTCAAACAGCACACGCTGTACCAAGGTTCCAATGTGTTAGTGAAAAATCAGGGAAATTCAAGGTCGGGGAAATGTCGGGGAATTTTTTTTGTAAACCTGCAGATATATGGCTACGGCAGTTTGGAGATCAAATAACATAATGTTAAATTGCTGCTGGATGTGGTGAATATGTGTTTAATTAATAGTAAGATGAAAGGTTATAGTTTATTGTCGCGCCTGCTTTAGCAGAAGTTGCGACTATGGTCACTGATTTTTCCGTCGTCCGAAATGTCATAAAGTTGTGGATGGGTGGCAGGTGGGAGCACGCGATGGGTAATTTAACAATCGGGGTTCATCCTTACCGGAATCCTGACTGGAGACCTGGTTTGGCCCTCACACGTCTTGGCATTTTGTATGTGACGGTTGAATCTGGTTATACCCCTTATGTGAGTATTACGATATTTCGTAATCCTATTTTAGGGGAAGGGGCCAAGATACTTTGGTGTGGTATGGACCTGGCATCAGGTCAGGTTATTCTAATTTCAGGGCTGAATATATTTGTTCTCTATGTAAATATTCTGTTCTGATTTTGGGATTTTCCCCCCAATGCAGCAGGTTAAAATGAGATTGAACCCGTTTACCCGGCCTTACATGACCTTAGCTGTTGATAGGCCGTTAAACACTAATAAACAAACAAACATAAAATTGTGCAAGCTTCGTCATCATGGTATAACTTTAACATTACTTGACGGATTGCTTCAATATTTGGACACTTGATATATGTTAACATTCAGAACACACTCATGACCCGATTAACATGACCATGGCCTTTTGTACCTTCACATTTTTGCAGAAACACTTAGCCATTTTTTGCATCAAAAAGTTTGTACAAGTTTCTTCATCATCGTATAACATTAATATTACTTGATGGATTGCTTCAATAATTGGACACTTGATACATGTGAGCATTTGGAACACACTGATGTCTCCATTAACATAACCTATACCTTTCTGACCTTCACATGGTTGTGGAAACACTTAGCCATTTTTTTGTCAAAAAGTTTCTTCAACCTTGACCTTTATCATGTTTTAAGCATGCACTTCGCTAACGATTTTTGGGATGCTTATTTTAGCCATGCCCATGACCATGTTACGGTCAAATGCCTCGCCAGGCGCGACACCACTTCCGTGGCGGAATTATTGTTTAAATAATAATTATATATAACTGACAGCCTTCTCATGTTACTCACTTTGTTGCATTCAAATTCATACCTTTTATTATGCCCCTGTGACAAGTCAGGGGACATTACTTTTTCGTTGCTAATCATCTTAATGATTCGCTAATAATTAACCAAATTGCTTATATTTCTCTGTAACAACATCTCTGTTCAGCATTTCCTTCAATAAAAAAGTATACATGTATACTGAACTGGCCATAATAGAAAAATAAAAATTACATAAACTTAACTGTATTTTTATTGTTAGTCCTTCTTTTGCTGAGAAAATCAGTTCAGTTCAGTGATTATATTTTAGGGCGGGAATTGGCTCTAGGACCTTCCATACCCGTATGCTGAGAAAATGAAATGACTTTGGTTTATAACTTTTAGGACCAACTATATACCAGATCATTGTTTGATTCAAAGATAATTGCTTCGTAAATGTGATGGAATATATATATAACATATATGTAAACACTGCCTCGTTACATTATCCTTTACGGCACATGGGGTGGCCAAGTCGGCCATCTTTGTGTGTTCTGCCGTTTGACAATGAACTCAAAATGTGAAGTAGAGCATATGATATAATGTAGCTAATCATGTGTAGAAAAGCCAGGAGAACAGACTCCTATCAATTATACGACCTTTCACCCTTTTTATGCCCCACCATGATAGTGGAATGGGCATTTCGTGTTGCCATTGCCCATCCATCCGTCTTGTTGTCCGTCCATCCGTCACACACCTTGTAACTCTTAAAACTTTTAAACCATATCATGTAGAGGCATGACACTTGGTGTGTAGCTTCCTTATTGTGTGCAAAGTGAATCTTGAGTTTTTATTTGACCCCCGGGTCATTTATTACTATTGACTTTCCCCTTTGGACATATAATTTCACATTTTTGCATTGTAGCTTGTAAAACGTTTAAACTGTAGTAGGTGGAGGCATGATACTTGGTATGTAGCTAAAAATAGTTGGATTAATAGTAATCCTATTACTTCTAGGAGCTGGGGCTAAGTTACTCTGGTGTGGTGATAACCCAGCCTAAAATTACCTTAGCTATTGACAGGCCATTAACTCCATTAATCAATTGTATTATATTTGCACATTTTGTAACCTAATATGTTACCTGATAAATAGAATACCGGCCTGGTGTCTTTTCATATCAAGTTAATCGGACTCCATTGGAAAATGGTAGGAATTCCTCGGAATTCTATGTGGTTCCTAGCTGAGCCGGATAAACTTGATATCAAAGGGTGAAAACCACACTGGCCACAATATCAATTTATCAAATGCATTTAACCCTTTCACCACTACAGACTGCTTTCCCAATGTTTTCAAATGGTGTAGATCCAGATGAGCCGGCTCGTAACGAGCCGTCTCATCTGGATCTGCACTGTTTGTGGATATGTTCTGATTTTTGACAAAAACCACCAGCCTGGTATACCCGATATGCTGGTCCCCGCTCTGTCAATTTAACATTTGATCAGGTAACGAGCTTTGTATTGGCCAAATTGGAAATATGTACCGACTGATCATGATAACATAATGTCGTATTTAAGCATTGACCGGATACGAATATCCGGGTTGCAACGACGTTTCATTGGTCGAACAGCGTCACATGATGTTACTGACGTCACCGTACACAACTTAAACAAGTTTGCGTTGTTTTCAAGGAAAGTTATAATTTGATTTGACCATCGGCAAGCTTTATATAAAACGTTACCTTATAAATAGAAAAGCAGCCTAGTATCTGTTTATCAGGCTTGCCTCAGAAACGGTAGTAATTCGTCTTTGAGCCTCAGAATTCTACTACAGTGCAACCTCTCTACAACAGCCACCCATGGGAAGATGCAAAACTGGCTGTTGTAGAGAGGTGGTTGTTGTAGGGAGGTTAATGCTGAATTAAATTTTGTCGTCCGCTGTTTATTTATTTTCTTTGATAACTTTCATTAAAAACATGCTTTGGCAACATTTTAGAATCATTTCCAATGGAAATGATTCTAAAATGCTGTCAAAACATGTTTTTTATTGAGAAAGAAGGCAAAGCAACAGCAGGTGACAATTTTCGTGCTCAGCAGTCTTAAGGGTTAGATACAGAGGAAATCATCCATTTAGGATATAAATTAGCGGCTGTTGTAGAGAGGGTGTTGTAGAGAGGTGGCCGTTCGGGGAGGTTCAACTGTAGTACACGTTTCCTAGCCTTGTTGGATAAACTTGACATCAAAAGACATTAACCTGGTATTCTGTATATTTCAGATTCAAAGATTACAAACACGGTGTTGGTGCAGTCTAGCCAAGACCATGAAAGTGGAAAATACTCGTCATTTCTTCAACCCAGACCTGAGGTGAATATGCTTGCAGCTAGTGGACTATCAACAAACATCGACACATCGCCAGTGCCGAACATACAAGGTACAGTCGAACATGAGGACCAAAGTCGCCGTGAGTCGAGTCTGGAATTCAATGAAAACATACAACAACAAACAAAGAATTCACTCAACTCTTTAAGTTCCGATGACAACAAGACTTCTTGTGCCTCTGTTGAAGGCAACGGTAGGAATATAAATATTGAAAGGGAAACAGATGGTATAAATGCTGAGCAGGATCCCACTGGTGAATTGTCAACACCAAATTCAGACATGGACCATCAGAAACTAGTACAGGATCGTGTACATCAGTTTGACAATGATCCGTATGCTGCTAACCTTGATAGTTTTAATATTGTCTATAAGACTGAAAAGACTAATTCCCCGGAAACCACAAATGAAGCAGAGAACATGTTGGCAGATAGAAGTCTATTCCAGAGTGAAGCACCCGACACATTGATATCACATGAGTTTGGTTCCCAGCCTCCTGAACCTGCTTTACATCTGCAAGGGGACAACGTGGAACTAGACCAGAATTTAAACCGAGCTGGTTCTCCAATTAACGCAAATATTCAGGATATAGAGGAAAGTGGCAGGGAAGCGATTCTGGTACAACCTGCTGAAAATCGTGTACATCAGTTTGAAAATGATCCGTCTGCTGCTAACCTTGATAGTTTTAATGTTGTCCACAAGACTGAAAATACTAATTCCCCGGAAACCACAAATGAAGCAGAGAACACGTTGACAGATAGAAGTCTATTCCAGAGTGAAGCACCCGACACATTGATATCACATGAGTTTGGTTCCCAGCTCCGAACCTGCTGCTTTACATCTGCAAGGGGACAACGTGGAACCAGACCAGAATTTAAACCGAGCTGGTTCTCCAATTAACGCAAATATTCAGGATATAGAGGAAAGTGGCAGGGAAGCGATTCTGGTACAACCTGCTGAAAATCGTGTACATCAGTTTGACAATGATCCGTCTGCTGCTAACCTTGATAGTTTTAATGTTGTCCATAAGACTGAAAATAACTAATTCCCCGGAAACCACAAATGAAGCAGAGAACACGTTGACAGATAGAAGTCTATTCCAGAGTGAAGCACCAGACTCATTGATATCACATGAGTTTGGTTCCCAGCCTCCGGAACCTGCTTTACATCTGCAAGGGGACAACGTGGAACCAGACCAGAATTTAAACCGAGCTGGTTCTCCAATTAACGCAAATATTCAGGATATAGAGGAAAGTGGCAGGGAAGCGATTCTGGTACAACCTGCTGAAAATCGTGTACATCAGTTTGACAATGATCCGTCTGCTGCTAACCTTGATAGTTTTAATGTTGTCCATAAGACTGAAAATACTAATTCCCCGAAACCACAAATGAAGCATAGAACACTTGCAGATAGAAGTCTAATTCCAGAGTGAAGCACCCGACCACATATACACATGAGTTTGGTTCAGTCCGGACCTTTACACTGCAAGGGGACAACGTGGAACCAGACCAGAATAAACCGAGCTGGTTCTCCAATTAACGCAAATATTCAGGATATAGAGGAAAGTGGCAGGGAAGCGATTCTGGTACAACCTGCTGAAAATCGTGTACATCAGTTTGACAATGATCCTTGCTGCTAACCTTGATAGTTTTATGTTTGTCCACAAGACTGAAAATACTAATTCCCCGGAAACCACAAATGAAGCAGAGAACACTTGACTAGATAAGCATCTATCAGAGTCCGGAACCACGAGGGGACACAATTTGAATTTAATTCAAACATGAGGTGGTTAACCAGCTCGTACTGAACTGCCTTTAACATGCAAAAGGAAAGACACGTTGACAGACAGATCCAAACCGAGCTGGTTTCTCCAATAAAACGCAAATATTCAGGATATAGAGGAAATGGCAGGGAAGCGATTCTGGTACAACCTGCTGAATCGTGTACATCAGTTTGACAATGATCCTGTGCTGTTCCTAACTGCCTAACTTGATAGTATTGATGTTCCACAGACCCTAGATAACTGGAAATCCGAAACACTATGGAGCAAGGACACTCTGATGACAGATAGAAGTTCCTAATCAGAGTGAAAACGCACAGAACAACATTGATATCATAGAGTATTCAGCTCCGACTGCTTAAACATCTGCAAGGGGACAACGAGGAACCAGACCAGAATTTAAACCGAGCTGGTTCTCCAATTAACGCAAATATTCAGGATTAGAGAGAAATGGCAGGGAAGCGATTCTGGTACAACCTGCTGAAAATCGTGTACATCAGTTTGACAATGAATCCGTCTGTGAAACTAACTTGAAATAGTTTTAAATGTTGTCATAAGACTGAATACTAATTCGAAACCACAAATGAAGGCAGAGAACACTTGCAGATAGAAAGTCTATTCCAGAGTGAAGCACCCGACACATGAATATCACATGATTTGGTTCCCAGCCTCCGGAACCTGCTTTACATCTGCAAGGGGACAACGTGGAACCAGACCATTTAAACCAGCTGGTTCTCCAATTAACGCAAATATTCAGGATATAGAGGTGGAGGGAAGCGTTTGGTACAACCTGCTGAAAAATCGTGTACAATCATTTGACAATGATCCGTGCTGCAACCATAATGTTACAATGACTCTGGCCTGAACTGACAGTAAATGTGACACCAAGACGAAAATACTACCCTCCCCGACCGCACATGCAAGGGGACAACGTTGACCAGATTTAGAAGTCTATTCCAGAAAGTGAAGCACGACACAATGCTAAAATCACATGAGTTTGTGTCCAGCTAACCGACCTGCTTTATCTGCAACGGGGACAACGTTGGACCAGACCAGAATTTAACCAACCCGATTCAGTTTCTCCGGAAGGTTACTAATCCGCCAAATTAACCAGTCAAGCAAATATTCAGGATATAGGAAAGTGGCAGGGAAGCGATTCTGGTACAACCTGCTGAAAAATCGTGTACATCAGTTTGACAATGATCCGTCTGCTGCTAACCTTGATAGTTTTAATGTTGTCCATAAGACTGAAAATACTAATTCCCCGGAAACCACAAATGAAGCAGAGAACACGTTGGACAGATAGAAGTCTATTCCAGAGTGAAGCACCCGACACATTGATATCACATGAGTTTGGTTCCCAGCCTCCGGAACCTGCTTTACATCTGCAAGGGGACAACGTGGAACCAGACCAGAATTTAACCGAGCTGGTTCTCCAATTAACGCAAATATTCAGGATATAGAGGAAAGTGGCAGGAAGCGATTTCTGGTACAACCTGCTGAAAATCGTGTACATCATTTTGTTTGACAATGATCCGTCTGCTGCTAACCTTGATAGTTTTAATGTTGTCACAAGACTGAAAATACTAATTCCCCGGAAAGAAAACCACAAATGAAGCAGAGAACACGTTGACAGATGAAGTCTATTCCAGATGAAGCACCCAGACACATTGATATCACATGAGTTTGGTTCCCCAGCCTCCGGAACCTGCTTTACATCTGCAAGGGGACAACGTGGAACCAGACCAGAATTTAAACCGAGCTGGTTCTCCAATTAACGCAAATATTCAGGATATAGAGGAAAGTGGCAGGGAAGCGATTCTGGTACAACCTGCTGAAAATCGTGTACATCAGTTTGACAATGATCCGTCTGCTGCTAACCTTGATAGTTTTAATGTTGTCCACAAGACTGAAAATACTAATTCCCCGGAAACCACAAATGAAGCAGAGAAACAACAGTTGACAGATAGAAGTCTATTCCAGAGTGAATGCACAGACACATTGATATCACATGAGTTTGGTTCCCAGCCTCCGGAACCTGCTTTACATCTGCAAGGGGACAACGTGGAACCAGACCAGAATTTAAACCGAGCTGGTTCTCCAATTAACGCAAATATTCAGGATATAGAGGTAAAGTGCAGGGAAGCGATTCTGGTACAACCTGCTGAAAATCGTGTACATCAGTTTGACAATGATCCGTCTGCTGCTAACCTTGATAGTTTTAATGTTGTCCATAAGACTGAAAATACTAATTCCCCGCCCCGGGAAACACAAATGAAGCAGAGAACACAGTTGACAGATAGAAGTCTATTCCAGAGTGAAGCACCCGACACATTGATATCACATGAGTTTGGTTCCCAGCCTCCGGAACCTGCTTTACATCTGCAAGGGGACAACGTGGAACCAGACCAGAATTTAAACCGAGCTGGTTCTCCAATTAACGCAAATATTCAGATATAGAGAAATGGCAGGGAACGATTCTGGTACAACCTGCTGAAAATCGTGTACATCAGTTTGACAATGATCCGTCTGCTGCTAACCTTGATAGTTTTAATGTTGTCCACAAGACTGAAAATACTAATTCCCCGGAAACCACAAATGAAGCAGAGAACACGTTGACAGATAGAAGTCTATTCCAGAGTGAAGCACCAGACACATTGATATCACATGAGTTTGGTTCCCAGCCTCCGGAACCTGCTTTACATCTGCA
Organism: Conchocele bisecta; assembly: GCA_029237695.1. Taxonomy (NCBI): domain Eukaryota; kingdom Metazoa; phylum Mollusca; class Bivalvia; order Lucinida; family Thyasiridae; genus Conchocele; species Conchocele bisecta. The sequence continues at coordinate 46,240,150 of CM055281.1, forward strand.
AGGGGACAACGTGGAACCAGACCAGAATTTAAACCGAGCTGGTTCTCCAATTAACGCAAATATTCAGGATATAGAGGAAAGTGGCAGGGAAGCGATTCTGGTACAACCTGCTGAAAATCGTGTACATCAGTTTGACAATGATCCGTCTGCTGCTAACCTTGATAGTTTTAATGTTGTCCACAAGACTGAAAATACTAATTCCCCGGAAACCACAAATGAAAATGCAGAGAACACGTTGCAAGATTAGAAGTCTATTCCAGAGTGAAGCCACCCGACACATTGATATCACATGATTTGGTTCCCAGCCTCCGGAACCTGAACATTCTGCAAGGGGACAACGTTGGAACAGACCAGAATTTAAAACCGAGCTGGTTCTCCAATTAACGCAAATATTCAGGATATAGAGGAAAGTGGCAGGGAACGATTCTGTACACCTGCTGAATCGTGTACATCGTTTGACAATGATCCGTCTGCTGCTAACCTTGATAGTTTTATGTTTGTCCACAAGACTGAAAATACTAATTCCCCGGAAACCACAAATGAAGCAGAGAACACGTTGAACGATAGAAGTCTATTCAGAGTGAAGCACCAGACACTTGATATCACATGAGTTTTGGTTCCCAAGCCTCCGGAACCTGCTTTTACATCTGCAAGGGGACCAACGTGGAACCAGACCAGAATTTAAACCGAGCTGGTTCTCCAATTAACGCAAATATTCAGGATATAGAGGAAAGTGGCAGGAAGCGATTCTGGTACAACCTGCTGTAAAATCGTGTACATTCAGTTTGACAATGATCCGTCTGCTGCTAACCTTGATAGTTTTAATGTTGTCCATAAGACTGAAAATACTAATTCCCCGGAAACCACAAATGAAGCAGAGAACACGTTGGCAGATAGAAGTCTATTCCAGAGTGAAGCACCCGACACATTGATATCACATGAGTTTGGTCCCAGCCTCCGGAACCTGCTTTACATCTGCAAGGGGACAACGTGGAACCAGACCAGAATTTAAACCGAGCTGGTTCTCCAATTAACGCAAAATATTCAGGATATAGAGGAAAGTGGCAGGAAGCGATTCTGGTTACAACCCATGCTGAAAATCGTGTACATCAGTTTGACAATGATCCGTCTGCTGCTAACCTTGATAGTTTTAATGTTGTCCACAAGACTGAAAATACTAATTCCCCAGAAACCACAAATGAAGCAGAGAACACGTTGACAGATAGAAGTCTATTCCAGAGTGAAGCACCAGACACATTGATATCACATGAGTTTGGTTCCCAGCCTCCGGAACCTGCTTTACATCTGCAAGGGGACAAGTGGAACCAGACCAAGAATTTAAACCGAGCTGGTTTCTCCAATTAACGCAAATATTCAGGATATAGAGGAAAGTGGCAGAAGCGATTCTGGTACAAACTGCTGAAAATCGTGTACATCAGTTTGACAATGATCCGTCTGCTGCTAACCTTGATAGTTTTAATGTTGTCCATAAGACTGAAAATACTAATTCCCCGGAAACCACAAATGAAGCAGAGAACACGTTGGCAGATAGAAGTCTATTCCAGAGTGAAGCACCGACATGTTGATATCACATGAGTTTGGTTCATCCCGTCCGAACCTGCTTTACATCATGCAAGTTGACAACGTGGAACCAGACCAAATCCGAGTAGATGTCTCAATTAACGCAAATAATTCCCAGGTTGCATAAGAGAGTTGCAGGGAAGCGATTCTGTTACAACCTGCTGAAAATGTGTTACCTTCAGTGACATGATCCGTCCTGCTGCTAAAACCTGATAGGGTTAATGTGTCACGATGACATGATCCCCTCTCTGGAAACCGACAAATGATGCCAGAGAAGACAAAGTGAACAGAATAGAAGTCTATTCCAGAGTGAAGCACCCGACACATTGATATCACATGAGTTTGGTTCCCAGCCTCCGGAACCTGCTTTACATCTGCAAGGGGACAACGTGGAACCAGACCAGAATTTAAACCGAGCTGGTTCTCCAATTAACGCAAATATTCAGGATATAGAGGAAAGTGGCAGGGAAGCGATTCTGGTACAACCTGCTGAAAATCGTGTACATCAGTTTGACAATGATCCGTCTGCTGCTAACCTTGATAGTTTTAATGTTGTCCACAAGACTGAAAATACTAATTCCCCGGAAACCACAAATGAAGCAGAGAACACGTTGACAGATAGAAGTCTATTCCAGAGTGAAGCACCCGACACATTGATATCACATGAGTTTGGTTCAGCCTCCGGAACCTGCTTTACATTCTGCAAGGGGACAACGTGGAACCAGACCAGAATAATTTAAAAAACCGAGCTGGTTCTCCAATTAACGCAAATATTCAGGATATAGAGGAAAGTGGCAGGGAAGCGATTCTGGTACAACCTGCTGAAAATCGTGTACATCAGTTTGACAATGATCCGTCTGCTGCTAACCTTGATAGTTTTAATGTTGTCCATAAGACTGAAAATACTAATTCCCCGGAAACCACAAATGAAGCAGAGAACACGTTGGCAGATAGAAGTCTATTCCAGAGTGAAGCACCCGACACATTGATATCACATGAGTTTGGTTCCCAGCCTCCGGAACCTGCTTTACATCTGCAAGGGGACAACGTGGAACCAGACCAGAATTTAAACCGAGCTGGTTCTCCAATTAACGCAAATATTCAGGATATAGAGGAAAGTGGCAGGGAAGCGATTCTGGTACAACCTGCTGAAAATCGTGTACATCAGTTTGACAATGATCCGTCTGCTGCTAACCTTGATAGTTTTAATGTTGTCCATAAGACTGAAAATACTAATTCCCCGGAAACCACAAATGAAGCAGAGAACACGTTGGCAGATAGAAGTCTATTCCAGAGTGAAGCACCCGACACATTGATATCACATGAGTTTGGTTCCCAGCCTCCGGAACCTGCTTTACATCTGCAAGGGGACAACGTGGAACCAGACCAGAATTTAAACCGAGCTGGTTCTCCAATTAACGCAAATATTCAGGATATAGAGGAAAGTGGCAGGGAAGCGATTCTGGTACAAACCTGCTGAAAATCAGTGTACATCGTTTGACAATGATCCGCTCTGCTGCTAACCTTGATTAGTTTTAATGTTGTCCATAAGACTAAAGAAAATACTAATTCCCCAGGAAACCACAAATGAAGCAGAGAACACGTTGGCAGATAGAAGTCTATTCCAGAGTGAAGCACCGGGACACAGTTCGATATCACATGATTTTGGTTCCCAGCCTCCGGAACCTGTTTACATCTTGCAAGGGGACAACGTGGAACCATGACCAGTAAAATTTTTTAAACCGAGCTGGTTCTCCACTTAACGCAAATATTCAGGATATAGAGGAAACAAGTGGCAGGGAAGCGATTTCTGGTACTCCTGCTGAAAACTCGTGTACATCAGTTTGACAATGATCCGTCTGCTGCTAACCTTGATAGTTTTAATGTCCATAAGACTGAAAATACTAATTCCCCGAAACCACAAATGAAGCAGAGAAACACGTTGGCAGATAGAAGTCTATTCCAGAGTGAAGCACCCGACACATTGATATCACATGAGTTTGGTTCCCAGCCTCCCGGAACCTGCTTTACATCTGCAAGGGGACAAGTGGAACCAGACCAGAATTTAAACCGCTGGTTCTCCATTAACGCAAATATTCAGGATATAGGAGGAGGTGGCAGGGAAGCGATTCTGGTACAACCTGCTGAAAATCGTGTAACTCAGTTTGACAATGATCCGTCTGCTGCTAACCTTGATAGTTTTAATGTTCCATAAAGAACTGAAAATACTAATTCGGAAACCACAAATTGAAGCAGATGAACGTGCAGATAGAAGTCTATTCCAGAGTGAAGCACCCGACACATTGATACACAATGAGTTTGTGACCAGCCTCCGGAACCTGCTTTACATCTGCAAGGGGACAAGTGAACCGTACCAGAATTTAAACCGGGCTGGTTCTCCAATTAACGCAAATATTCAGGATATAGGAGAGGAAAGTGGCAGGGAAGCGATTGCCACTGCTTTTAAATGAAAATCGTGTACAATCAAGTTAGGACAATGCTTCTACTCCGTCTGCTGCCTAACCTTGATTAGTTTTAATGTTGTCCATAAGACTGAAAATACTAATTCCCCGGAAACCACAAATGAAGCAGAGAACACGTTGGCAGATAGAAGTATATTCCAGAGTGAAGCACCCGACACATTGATATCACATGAGTTTGGTTCCCAGCCTCCGGAACCTGCTTTACATCTGCAAGGGAAGAACGTGGAACCAGACCAGCATTTAAACCAGGCTGGTTCTCCAATTAACGAAAATATTCAGGATATAGGAGAGGAAAGTGGCAGGGAATCGATTCTGGTACAACCTGCTGGAAATATTTTAGTGGAGAAAGTTTTAGAAAGAAAATCGTGATGAGCCAACTAATCAGTAATGATGGTTAAGCTTTTACCCCTTAAAATACAGAATGGATTCTTTACTTTCAATGCGGGCGGAGGTTGGGAACAATCGAAGGGTAATTTAACGATACGGTTCATCCTTACTGGAATCATGATATCCCTGGTTTGGCCCTCGGGTACATTTTTAGCTTTCTGGTATGTGAGAGTTGAATCCGGTTATACCATTATAAGAGTAGTAAGATTACTATTAATCATATTACTTTTAGGGGTGGGGTGAAGCGAATCTGCCATGGTGTAGTGAGGACCTGGCACCAGGTCAGGTTATTCTAATTTCTTTGCTGATTATATTAATTTTTGTCATGCCTGCTTGATATAACTTTAATATTTCTTTACAGATTGCTTCAATAGTTTAACACTTGATACATGTGAGCATTTGGAACACACTCATGCACACTTAGCCATTGTTTGTGTCAAACAGTTTGTACAAGTTTCTTCATCATCATATATCAAACATTATTATTACTTCATGAATTGCTTCAATATTTGGCCACTTGATCCATGTGAGCATTTGGAACACACTTACCGGTATGCCCTCATTAACATGCCCTTGACATTTTTTACCTTCATGTGGTTTTGGAAACACTTAGCCGTTTTTTATGTCAAAAAGTTTTTTCACCTTTGACCTTTTTCGTGTTTAAAGCATGTACTTCTCTGATGGTGTTTGTGATGTTTTCTTTAACACACGCCCATGATCATGTTACGGTCAAATGCCTCGGCAGGCGCGATACCACTTCCATGGCGGAATTCTTGTTTATGTAAATATTCAGTTATGATTGTGGGATTTTCTCCCCATCCATAAATGTGAAATACGGGATTCGACCCCGTTGACCTGGTTAAAATTATGTTAAAATTTATTTTGAATGACTAACACAAAGTAGTCATTATTATAACATCAAAAACTTGGTACGGTACTTGCGGACATATGTGACACACTTATGTCATCATTAACCCTTACACCGCTATCTTAATTTTATTCATCTGCTGTTTTTAGCATCAAAAACATGCTTTGACAGCACTTTAGAATAATTTACAACATGCTTTGACAGCACTTCAGAATCATTTTGGAAATGATTCTGAAGTGCTGTCAAAACATGTTTTTATTGAGAAATAATGATTTCAAATGTAGGGTCATTTATGTTCCCTAGTGATACATGTATATCATGCTGTAGCTCCCTAGTTTATCATACCGGTGTCTATATAGAATGTATATTGATTGAATACTATCATTGTTTGATTTGTTAATGATTTCAAATGTAGGGTCATTTATGTTCCCTAGTGGTATATGATACCGGTGTCTATATAGAATGTATATTGATTGACTACAATCATTATTTGATTTGTTAATGATTTCAAAGTAGGGTCATTATGTCTCCCCTATGAATGGGGAGACATATTGGTTTTGGCTTGGTTGTCCGTCCGTCTGTCCGTCTGTCCATCACAAAATTTGTGTCGTGCATATCTCCAAATGTTTTTGAGTTACAGTTGTGAAACTTTACAGGAATGCTTGTCATCGTGTGAAGTTGCACACCTGGGGTTTTAGATGCGGATTCATCCTGTATTTATGGAGTTATGGCCCTTGACTTAGCGAAAATTAGGGATTTTCAACTTGTGTCGCGCGTATCTCCAAATGTATTTCAGTTAGAGTCGCAAAACTTTACAGGAATACTGGTCATCGTGTGAAGTTGCGCACCTGGGGTTTTAGATGCGGATTCATCCAGTATTCACAGAGTTATGGCCCTTGACTTGGTGAAAAGTGGGCATTTTCAACTTGTGTCGCTCGTATCTCCAAAAGTATTTTAGTTAAAGTCGCAAAACTTTACACGAATACTGATCATCGTGTGAAGTTGCGCACCTGGGGTTTTAGATGCTGATTCATCCAGTATTCACAGAGTTATGGCCCTTGACTTAGTGAAAAGTGCGGATTTTCAACTTGTGTCGCGCGTATCTCCAAAAGTATTTCAGTTAGTCGCGAAACTTTACACGAATACTGGTCATCGTGTGAAGTTGCGCACCTGGCATTTTAGATGCGGATTCATCCAGTATTCACGGAGTTATGGCCCTTGACTTAGTGAAAAGTGCGGATTTTCAACTTGTGTCGCGCGTATCTCCAAAAGTATTTCAGTTAGTCGCGAAACTTTACACGAATACTGGTCATCGTGTGAAGTTGCGCACCTGGGGTTTTAGATGCGGATTCATCCAGTATTCACAGAGTTATGGCCCTTGACTTAGTGAAAAGTGCGGATTTTCAACTTGTGTTGCGCGTATCTCCAAATGTATTTCAGTCAGAGTTGTGAAACTGTACAGGAATACTGGTCATCGTGTGAAGTTGCGCACCTGGGGTTTTAGCTGCAGATTCATCCTGTATTCACGGAGTTATGGCCCTTGACTTAGTGAAAAGTGGGGATATTCAACTGGGGATATTCAACTTGTCGCGCGTATCTTCAAAAGTATGCAGAAAATACAAGGTAGCTACATATATGCTGTTGCTGCATTAAATTCTACTTTTCCAGTCCTGATAACATGCAGTGGTGGTATTGGGGGAGACTTATGTTTTTGTCTGAAAAACAATCCTCTAGTTTCTGTTCCCTAGTGGTATATCATACCGGTGTCTATATAGAATGTATATTGATTGAATACAATCATTGTTTGATTTGTTAATGATTTCAAATGTAGGGTCATATATGTTCCCTAGCGATACATGTATATCATGCTGTAGCTCCCTAGTTTATCATACCGGTGTCTATATAGAATGTATATTGATTGAATACAATCATTGTTTGATTTGTTAATGATTTCAAATGTAGAGTCATTTGTGTTCCCTAGTGGTATATCATACCGGTGTCTATATAGAATGTATATTGATTGAATACAATCATTTGTTTGATTTGTTAACCCTTAGACCGCTACTCACAACAATTGTCGTCTGCTGTTGCTTTTATATCTTGCCTTACTTCTAAAAAAAAACATGCTTTGACAGCACTTCAGAATCATTTCCAATGGAAATGATTCTGAAGTGCTGTCAAAGCATGTTGTAAATTAATCTAAAGTGCTGTCAAAGCATGTTTTTGATGATAAAAATGGAAAATAAACAGCAGACGACAACAAAAATAAGATAGCGGTCTAAGGGTTAGTGATTTCAAATGTAGGGTCATTTATGTTCCCGAGTGGTATATGATACCAGTGTCTATATGAATGTATATTGATTGAATGCAATAATTTGTTTGATATTTTAATGATTTCAAATGTAGGGCCATTTATGCGCATCACAGCTGTGCACAACTAGCTTTAAAGGTACATGCACACTCACTAGGCACAAAATGTTCTTTATATCGGAGACATCATCTGAGACATTTTCTGGCAAAATAAACATTCATTCACCATCACCCCACATATTGATTGGCATTATTATACATTTTATATCACACGTACCTTTCCACACTGATATCAGGGGCGATAACCGTGTTTTTGATGTGCAATGATCATATATTATAATCTGTCGAAAGTATTATTTTTTCAGGTGACTCATTTAAATAGTATAAATAACTAAAATAATATCATACCTCATTTGTATATGACACTAGCCTGATACC